>CM022474.1:15339141-15621499 GCA_011952105.1 Coreoperca whiteheadi | reverse complement strand
CTAGAGACTCTCTCTCATACACACATATATATGTATATAAGAGACCACACACACACACACACACACACACACACACACACACACACACTTTTTTCTAAGCCAACTAACTCTTTCTCTTTCAGTTTTTGGTTAGTGTTCCAGGTCTTCAGAGAAACATGCTTGTGTTCTCAGTGTTTTATTTCTTATTTTTCTCTAAAAACTAGTGAGCTGTCATTTATGGAAACATAGAATAACAAGTTAATTAAACATTTTGTATCTGGCATAGATTATACTTGTGACAAGTCATTATTCTAGTTGGAAATATCCATGACTTCTTAATATCTGACTGGTCAAATTCCTCATTCTTTGTATGTAATTATCTACATCATTATCTATCATTTGCCGGTCTATTTACAATGGGTCAGAGAGGGAGAGCAGAAGTCTAAATGTAACAACAAAATCTGAATTCAGAGCAGATTGTTCTTATATTTCAATTAAATATCAGTTTGAAAATCTTAGATTTTTTTACAAAATTTGTACTTTAAATGAGGTGAAAACTGTCAAATCAAACAAAAAGCTGGTCTGTTCTCCACATGTGGATGGTATCTGCCTCATGGTGTAGGTGCAAGGTAGGGTATTTACGACAAATATAGCTAATTCAAAAGTTTTTATTAATTCAATATTTAAGTTCAGTGACTTGATGTTGTCAAGTCTCGATTACACTTAATATCTAATATATCTTTCTACTTCTGTCTTTCTCCCCACTATGCCATCATGATATTACTATTCTCCTTTCACCAGCAATGATGAGAAATCCCTTTTAAGCTAAATCAAATGTCATTGCTATTGACATAGACTTATTGGGTTGATGTTGATTTTTCAGGGCTTTTCAATATATGTGAAATTTTCTGCCAGGCCATTTTTAATATTACAAAAAAAAAGTATGTGCGCTTTTGGTCTCCTGTGATTTATTGGAGTGATATTAAAATTATTTTCTATATTTCTATTTTACTGTAGGTCACACACAGCATTGTAGATTATCTTAAGTATGATGGTATTACTTAAGAATGATTACTATTATAGAACCTTTTTTTAATTGGATGGATATATACTCTATCAGTGACATTGCTTTGCAATTAGGAAGAGGTTTCTTCTTAAGTATCTTCTGTATGTTGCCACATACATATAAACCAAGTCAATCTGTTGTCTCTGGAGAGGTTTGTAAAGTAACAGCATGGGCAGCCATTAATTTGTGTTACTGAATCCTATTACCGCCTTTTCATTTGGGGCTCATATAGACACACCGTGTTGTGAAGAAGAACTACTTCCTCTTTTCAGTGTGCACAAAGTGTTTTGTATACCTGAGACTGGGCATTTAACCTTTGAGCCTGTGTTTCAGGCCAGGTCAGCTCCAGAGTTAACTTGTGTCAAAACAAACACACTCGCTGTTCATACTGTACAGCACCAGCCTTTATGTTCAGACTAGTGCAGTAAGTCCAGTTAAAAGTAAATAACTCACAAATGTTATAGTGAAAACAAAGAGAAGGGTTATCTTTGTTAGCCATAGGAAAAACTCTGATAATGTTACTTACAGTTATAGTTGTATAGTATGCCCCTGTGAGTCTCATTCGCAGAATAGAGAGATACTTCATAACAAGATAAAACCTAAAACGTTGCTGTAAGTTTTTTGTTGTTGTATGTATGTGCATAATTGGAAAAATTCACCCTGGCTGTCTGATTTTAAATGTTCTATGGTGTGGTAATACTTTATTACAGCTCTTTTATAAAGTCAGGAAGGAACCTGGTAGTGTAAATTCTCCTGTTGTTTTAATCTGTCATTACTCTCCTCTTGGCATACAGCATCACATCTTATATATCTCTTATGGAGTAGTCTGGTGAGAGTTGTCAGAAAAGACTTTCTTGCCACAGTGAGTGAAGCAGTAATAATGGTTCTGTAGCAAGCAACATGCTGGGTTTCAAAGTGCCCCTTTTTATAGGACAAGGACTCCTTTTCCTCTGGGCTTTTAGTGAAAAAGGGTCACCAGTCCTCTTTTGTAGTTTTCTGAGTGTAATGAAACAGTTGTGGTAATGTTCATGCAAGTATATCACATTCTGTTCTGTAAAATGTGTCCTCTATGGAACAGATATACACTAATTATTACCTGATGGCATAGTAATGGCCTTTGATTTTCAAATTGTGAAAATGTAGTTTGATTATTGGAATCAGACTTACCATAATCAGCAGTATTCTTGCTCTTTATATGGGATTTTGTCCTGTAGTGCTATACAACAGTTTTCCTTTGAATTGCTGAATGGCTTAACTCCATTATCAAGTGCTGGTGTTCTGTGCATTTTAAACCCATCATGTATTACATTTCATTGTTTTATTATGTCTCTGCTCTCCGGTGTGTGATGCTTGTTACCAGGTTACTGCTAAGAGATTTTTGCTTTTAGCACATGTCGTACTTCATTGACGTCAGAGCTTTTTTCCACCATCTCAATTACGTTCTATACAGTATGTCGCCATTTCAAATCTAGGGTCTCTTAGAGAGCATAATTATAACGCAAGGAGACACAACAACAAAAGACCACAAGCCTTGGTGGCTACTTCTAAACATTATTTTCCACTGACACTAATGAGTTAATTCTCTAAGATCTAAAATTAGATATGCTCTATCTCAAAATCTGGAACTTACCAACACTACAGTTTATTCACCAAAGAGAAACATTTTTTATTAGAGTTATTTTTTCAAGCTGATTTACAAATTGCTCTGTTACAGTTTTTTCCCACTAAATCCTGTTAAAAAAGTTCCTGTTATATTATTTGAAGATGTTTGCGAAATATCAAACTTCTAGAGAGAGTTTATTGGAAACAGTGATTAGATGACAGTTGTTACGTTTGTTTGACAAACTACTAATACAGAAGACACTGGCTTTGAACTGATTTTTGTTGACATAGCTTTTGCCTTGGACCTCGCGTGAAAGCAAGTTAACATGTCTTAACCTTTCTGTATACGGTACATCTCTTCACTCTAAAATAACTGTAGAAAGGCAGACAGGCATGACCGAACTGTATACACGTGAAATGACTTATGATTAATGTGGCATTGGATGTTATTTTTTGAATTGTGTATTCAACGTGGTGGACATGATTTTTAACACACACCTTGGAGCAAAACTGAACCTCCATATCAAGTTGAGCAGAGTTTGACCCTGGCTCTCAAAGTTTTTGCTAGTTCTTTTAATCTATTTTTTAAATGTCCTGAGAAATGTCTGCTACTGTATGTACAGGTACTTCAGTATATTCTGGGTAGAGAAGTGAACGTTTTCTTCTTTATGCATCAGCTTTCACAGAAATGAAGCTCTCTGACACATCTCTTGTCTACCGTTGTTCATACTAACAGAACAGAAACAAAACAGATTAAAGCTGTGAAGTTGTTAGTAGTTCAGTATTTTGTTAATAGTTGACAAACTGATGTTGGCATTCGTTTTATATTTACTTTTACATAAATGAAACAGGATTATTCTCTGTGTTGTCCAATTAAAATATCATATCTAATGTTTTGACATTTTGAGTTGAAACATAATTAAACACGATCAAGTGTACTTTTTGTTGTGATTGTTGCTGATCAGTGTTGATAGTTACCATAAAACATTGGTTGTTACACGCATTGCATTCATTTTCTTCTTTGAATTTTTCATAGGCATAATACTTATAAAAAGTTCCATCTTGTCAGTAATACACTAGTTACACAATTACCAACAGAGTGCAAACAAACGAGGCAACAATGGTGACTTGAAAAGTTTGCGCATCATCTTCAAAATGTCTTCCTGAAATGCAGTTATGGCAGCGATCATTGTTTACATTATTCCTGCAAGTTATGTGTGCTTAGGTTTATTATATTTATATTATAGACTGATGAACCCGAGTGACTTTGGAGAATTGCAGGGGGCAACACAAAAGTAATGTACTTTAATGAATACTGTAACTAAATACTTTTCTTGGGGAAATTTTAAGCTAATACAACTCACTGCTATTAAGAAAAGTAATGGTATCGTGATCTGTTACTTCTCTGCAGTAAAAATATGTTGGATGGCATGCAACAATGTATTATGTATACCATCTCATACTGAAGTCCAGCCACATACCTGTCATAAACTCTAGTATGGACAACATGAAATAGGTCAGACATTGAGCTGACCTAATTTGGTTTGATCTAGTTACAGAACAACACTGATACTAGTTGTGTTAAAGATCATTAGAACCGCAAGCCATGAGTCCACCCTCTGTGTTCTTCAATGACCTTGGCTGAACGGCTGAAATGAGACCTTGCTTTCGTGCACAGCGGCTTCTGTGAGTTAGATTTGTGCAACAATCAGCTTGCCCTTGTGCCCCCTTCCTCCCACTGTGCGTGCTGTGCGGCCAACCCCTCCTGCCCAGGGGCGAGGACAGAGCAAAGCCTGCTGGGATGGGGGGGTGGGGTTAGCTGGCACAATGCCACCTTCCCCTGGCTGCCTGGCCTGACTGGGGGCAAAGAGGGAGGCTGCTGTGTCTCAGATTGATGAGGACAGGTCTGTGGTCTGGGTATAGAGTGTTGCAGAACAGACGTCCTGCTGGCACATCCTGCCCTCCCTGCCGCACGCCCCCCAGCCCTCCGTACTCGCCTTATCGGAACTCCTAATTGTCCTCATGAATATTTTAGAGGCGAGCAGGAATGGGAGTTCAGGGTTGGGGGTATGGTTTCAAGGGCCCTGACAGCTAATGATCCACTCAATGACCAGAGAGAGAGAGCGTGAGACAGAGAGACAGGGAGTAAAAATTGGTTAGAAAGATTATCAATAATCTGTATGTTAATGTTTCTGTCTGGATTGTAATTTCTTCTTTTAACGTGTACCACCTTTCCTTTATATGGAGTGGGAACAGTGTGTGTGTTCTCATTCTTTTTAATCTGTAGATAATGATGACATTGGTTTGCCTTTATCCTCAATTTGTAGTTTAATTCCCTCTGGTCTATACTGAAAATATGCAGTCTGCTGATTGAGACCGTTCTCTCTGACTGTGGCGGCTAATAGCTTTGTCACATCAGTCATTCACCACAGTCTCAGAGCAGAAAGCTCTGAAGGGACTGCTCACTGCACAGCAATTGCCTCTTGTTCAGTAAAATGGATGGGCTGTATTTAATTGGCAGTCTAGTCAGTCAAATGCAGGTAATCATTTCAGTATACAATATAGAATGTGATTAGTTTGTTCTGAAATGTATCTATTGTTGCCTTAGATGTAGTGAGCATGACTCACTTTGGATTATTAGGTCACTACTAGTTTGGCTTTGAGCTCACAGTTCGTTGTGGTCTTGTCCATTGTCATTGTAGTGTCAGGTGGGATTGAATATCACTATTGTTATTCTAACAGCTACAAGAAAACAATATCAAAATAAAATGCAGACAGTCGAGTCGAGAGCTTGCCCCCTCCCGCTGCTCTTCCTGTCCACTGAGTAGCTAGACAATGGAGTGAGCCAAAGGAAGGACATGAATCCAGCCTCATATCCTGATATCAGTCCACTCAGTAATGTGTAATGGTCATGAGATTAAACAAGATATGTCTGGAAATTACAGAGGTCCCCATATCTAATAGCCCCTCACTCCCAACTCACAATATGTGGTGGGAAATGGAGAGAAAAGAAGGCTTCCCACATTACAGTAACCTTGTGCTGGGCAATGGGATACACTGCCTCAAGATCAACCAGAAGAGCCTTTTATTGCCCTCAAGTGAAGACTACTTGACTGATATCAGACAGAATTGTCAACTCGGTGGAGTGGGTGGATTCAAAGGTCTGGACCCAGGCAAGAAGTCTACAGCACCACAGGGGAAAGAAAACATGATGGTAGTGAAAGTCTCTTAAGATGTTATATAAGAGCAGAATATTCCTTAGCAGATAAAAGCCTCCCTATCAGCCGCCTCCCCATGCTGATTTCCTAGTGCGTTCACACTCAAAGAAGCCCTTTGATAAGCACATTAGATGGAACAGCCTGGGCACAATGGTGATGTCATGAGGATTAGCACGCTACCTTGCTTAGTGTAGCAGCGGGCACAAGGGCTAATTCACAGCACTGCAGGGCGAGAGGCTGGGAGACACGGCTGAAATGCGGTAAAGGGACAACAACCGGTTAAAATATAGCTTCTGTGTGGTTTAGGGAAGGCTGGAATCTTATTGTACTCCACTTTGGAATAATTTCTGTAATTTCCTGCTGTATTGCCATTACACTACAAACTTTCTTGCTGTTGAGGGGCCTGTTACCAGAGCTGTGGTGCACCAGTCATACTGTAGGTCAGGTGGTACTCTACCAATAGGGAAAGCTACTGTGATTCAGGCACAATGGAAGAGACCATAGAAACAGCCTCTTCATGCCTTCCTTTCAGCCATCTCCCCCACAATTTTGAAGTTTAGCTTTTATACTGAACCACTATCTTTCTCCTTTCACCCTTCCTTCTATTCACGTACAGTACTGTGCAGTACATGAATAAGTTAAATGCAGAAAGCTCTCTTGACACAAAAGAGGGGGAACATCATAGTGAAATTGTTTTCCAAGACTCACAGCAGCAGAGTAAATTGCTTGGGCCCATTTCACTGGAAGTACTTCTCAAGAAACAGGTGATGTAGGTGGCTTATGCAATGGTTTGAGATTTATTTTTAATCCGCGGAATAGTGTTTGCCTCAATTTTACAAAATAAAATGCGAATATAATGCTTAAAAGTAAATCTAAGGTCCGGCATTGAGCATGATGTAGGCATGACGAAAAATGATGAACTGTCTAAGAAATCTTCATTGATTTTAATAGCCGTTCTTAAGGTTAAGGTGCTCATTGGGCAGAATTACATTAGAAACAGAATTTAATATCAAATCAAAGTGGTATGCAAGGTTACCTTTCACTGCACTATATCCTTCTGTACAGAACATATACTGCAAATCTGGAGAGGCAATTATTGTGCTGAATGTTCCCCATGGTTACAACTAGGTTAATAGTCAGGGCTCAGGTGGAGATGACGGATAAATGTTTTCTCCAGCATAAGGAAGCCTCAAGGCCTCCTGCAATGGAAAATGTTTTGGATAGAGAAGTTGAAGGATCTCACAAGCAAGCCGACGGACACACATACATACAGACAATAGTGCCCAGTTGGTTTGACGTCAGCCACTCAGAGTCTCATTTTTATTTGAAGAGCCACATTTCTATCAATACAGGTTTGGACTGCTGTGAGAAAATAGCAGCTGGCCTTGTTCCCACTCATCTTTGTGAGCCTCTCAGGGCCCTGTGAATAGATTACACAAGTTCTCTTGTCTATACTCTGTGCGGCCCCCCTCCCGCAACAAACTGCCCATATCTTTCATCAGAAATGCTACTGAAAACCCCAACCTCAGCTGTATTCTCATACAGCCAACTTTACTTTCCAAAGTACAAACCCCACAGCTTGATTCAGCGTTTGACAGGCTTTTTGAAACTGATTTTAACAAACTAAAAGAGTCTATGTTTTCTTTATTGCGTCCTGATCGTCTAGTAACTTTTCCCGTTTCTAGGTCAGAACACTGTAGTGTCTGGAGCAGTCTGTAGCATCGACATGTAAGGGCAAAGTTGATCTGGGGTCGGGTGGCCTTCAGGGTTCCATGTGGTCCCTTTTACGGCCATGTCTGTGCGCGGCTGCTTCTGATTGGTCAGCATGGGGAGCCAGGTCTTGACAGGTGTTTGGAAGAGGGACACCTGTTTGGCCATGTGTTGATTTAGTGATCCATTTACTGGGAACTGTGTCCCAGCGTCAGTGGGACATCCAAAACTTGCCAAGTCATTTACAAAGAATTGCAGCAATGCTTTGCAATGTTAAATGCATTATAATGCCACAGAGACGATTAACTCTTGCACACAAAGTGCCCTTCAATGCATCTTTTTTGAAGATTATGTATTTTAGTGTATATATTCATGTCATGTATCATGGAACAGATCTGAGTGCTGCCTGCCCTTGTCTGCTGCTATCTAGTTCCCGCTCACCCACTGTGCTGCTGCAACCCCTCCCTAAATGGCTTGGGCCAGTGGGTGCGGTGTACTGAAGGCTGGCCAGGCTCTTTGTGAAAGTAGAGCAGCCCTGCCCATCTCGCATAGCCGTGCCCGACCAGTCCAACCAAGATATTCCCATAATGAGCAGGTTGGAACTTAAATTTGCAGGTTGAGATCAGATCTTTGGCTCGTTGGTGGAGAAAGTGCATAGTTTAACCCCAGTAAACACAGGCCTTTCAGGACCCTAACTAAAGAGGGTTCGTTCAGTAAACAGGAAATGAACCAGCAAGGCGTTTTCTTAGAATGAGAAGAATGCCACTGCTCTGTACCACACTAAACAGTAAAGCATATGTGGTACAGTGCTGGCCATTCATTATCCAGAGGACTTCTCTCTCTCTCTCCCTCTCCTCTGGGCATTGCGGACACTTATGTTTGAAGAGATGTGGATGCTTTTCTGAACTTCCTTATTTTTGTCTTAGCTGCTCACAGCGTCACATTTCTGTCTGTACTTTGAGGATTAACATTGTTCTCGTACCCAAACATGTACATCCCTCAGAAAGTGTGTGCATGTGAATGCATGGAGATGGAGTAAGCAGTGAGGGATTTAGCATCATCTGGTCTCAATGAGCAATGATATTATGCAGGAGTCTCATAGAACCATGGCGCACGTTTTAGGAAATGTAACTTGCACTGAGGTTGTGGTGAGCAGCGCTGGGTTAGCCGCATTGTCTACACAGACCTAAACGTACTGTCACATTGCTGTCAGAGGATGTAGCAGCTGTAGAAATGCTCCCCCCCTGCCGCGCCACACACACACACTAGTCACACACTCTTACACCCAACCCAACGCACAAACATTGCACTTATACGCCAGACACTCCTACTCATATAGTTTCTGTTTCTCTCTCTCTCTCTCTCACACACACACACACCCACACACACCCACACCCACACCCACACCCACACATATTTTCCACTTTGTTGGGTGATGAAGACCAGAGACAGAGAGTAAGGTCTCATTACTGTGTGTAGGTTCCTCTCCTCTGCCTCACACTCTGACCCCTACATCCGCAGGAGTCAGTGACCTTCCTGTAGACATGAGGCCTCCGAGGCAGCCCATAGACAGTGTAGGGCGCTGCTGTGGACCTGCAGCAGTCCGATAGAGGAACCTTGAGAGCCACACATAAATCATGTTTTGATGTACACTGCCTTGATATCACATGCTGTCACATGCTGTCAGCAAGTCTTGTTAACACTGCTATTCAGAGCTGTAATGAGGAGCAGAGAACAGCCTGTTTTAAAGTGAGCAAAAGAGCACAGCGTAGCATTATATTGGTTTAGTTGTATTCTCCCCAGAAGTTAGAATAGACTATTTATAACACCACAGCACACCACCTTATGTACTTATGAGCTCTTTGCTATACAATAATTGCTCAATTGCATCTCAAAGAAGCATCTTTGACCACATTTGATAATTCATTTTATTCCCCAAATGCCTTAACTTTGATAAGATCCCACCACTGACACCCATACTGAATAACAGACTGGAACAGTCTTAAAGTGCTCTGCTGTAGGATCTTCTTATTTAGGGGTTTCTTCCAGCTGGGTAGTGTATGATAACTGAAATATAATGAAAAATGAAAACACACACTTGCGGCAGGAGAAGGAAGAACCGAGAGGGATGGAGGCAGGGAGGGAGGGGGGATCGAGAAGGAGAGAGAAAGAGAGGAAAGGGAGGAGGACAATATTTTGTTTCTCTGAACACTTCTGAAGGGTGAAAGGATATAGAGTGACATTTCAGTTTCCCGTTGGTACAGAGCCCTGTATTGAACTACAGTTTAGCCTAGCATGGGGGCAGCAGCAATTCATGTTGTACTGCAACAAGAGAAACATTTGAAGGACAAACATACATACATATTTTTGTACATGTTTGATTTACATTTTTCTGGTAAATGTATATAAGCAGCAAAAACACAGAGCCACATCTTGTATACTGTTTCTTTTCAACTGTGCAATTTCATTTCAGAAATTGAGAAACAAAGGCCATAATGACTGTGCTAGTCCTGATCCTGAAGACTGTTTTGGGCACAGCCCCCTCATGGACGACCATTTCGGCAAACTAAGCGAAGAGAGTGATTTAATGTACAAGCGCTGTGGTGTAAGTACTTCCTTTGTCTCCTGCTGTTTTGTGTTGATTCCTGTCTTTATGTTGATGTTCACTACAGGCGCTAAACAAGAAAGAACACAGAGGTTGTGATAGCCCGGACCCTGATGCCTCATATGTCCTCACTCCTCACACAGAAGAAAAGTATAAAAAAATTAATGAGGAGTTTGATAATATGATGAGAAATCATAAAATCGTAAGTACTGTAAATGCAACGTCTTTGCTTGGCTTTGTGGCACAAAGGATTTTCACTCTTTTTTCATTTAACTTTATCCTCTTTTTGTTACACCCCCCCCCCGCAGAACCTCTGTCAACTTCTTTCAGAACCTCTCTAGCTTCAGATTAAAGCCCCCTTCACTGGGTGTGCATTTGTTTCTTATGTTGATTTGTTCTGCAACTGATATTTTGGCACACCCTGATAAGATCACAGTTCATGTGAACAGGTGAAATGTTGCATGCTTCTGCTGGAAAGATTACACCCTAGTATCATGGTCATGTTATCATAAATCCAACATCAGAATGTACATTAAATGCTTACTCACATATCGTGAGTGTTTATCATGAAGATCTGCAGGTTCTGTGATTGAAGGAAAGGTTTTTTCTATCTCAAACCTGATGTTCATCTTATAATGTAACACAAAAACAAATAATAAACAAGATATATTTATTTTCACAGTTCCTTGATAATGTAATGTTTACCATTTCTCCTTTCTAATCTTTCTGTTACCTCTCTCTCAGTGTATTCTAGCAATAAATATCTCTTAACTCCTGAACAGTTCTAGCAGTAAAGTGTTTCCAGAGCACACTAACACGGCAATATCATTTAGTATCGTCCCTCTCCTTCATCAAGTACCACACTGGCTCACCCTCTAAAATATCACAAATCTTTTGTGATCTTATCATGCGTGACAATATTAAAATTGTGCAAGAACATAGTGCTTTGTAAGCTGTGGTTTTTCTCTATGTTCCTGACATGAAGAGCATCACTTTGCCATTAACAAACTAATGATAACACCCGACTGGCTCACCAGATAATGCTATGATGAAACGTTCTCACTGCCACCTGTCATTCTCACTGACGCTTTGCACAGTCAGCACTTTGTAGGTAAATGCAAGTGAGTCACGATTCTCGTAGTTGTGAATCTGTGCTACCCCTCTCTGCTGTGCTGAGAAACACATTAGTGTTTCAAAATGAAAAAGTACATCTGTAGTGCTGACTGCTGCAATGCCAAAGTGATCACCTGAATGCATGTTTTTGGATTTTGTTTTTTGTGTTTCCTGCGTATTGCAGTAGCACTGAAGATTTGTATGTATTCTGTATGTATGATGCTAATGAGAATAAACTTTTTTGATGGTTATATGGTGTCACTCAATAGCCCTTAGATGTCGGGCAGAAATGTTCCTTAAAATATTGTTATAACGCAACTGCTGATTTTAAAATGCACAGTATGTTATGTTTTGCAGTTCTTTAGTGTGCTCTGCCTGATTATTTTGTGAATTTATTAGTTTATTAAAACAAACCCTCAAGTCGCGCTCTGTTAATGATGCCATGACAACCACTGATCCATCAGACTCATCATCACCTTGGATTTTGGATTTTTTGTTTTTTGTTTGTGTGTAAATATCTGTGTGTTTGTCTCCCTCATGTAGCCCACAGCATTGCCTCAGCAGAACTTCTCCATGCATGTGGCAGTGCCTGTATCCAATCCTAATGCCATGTACCAGCCAGGAGGGAATCTGGGCAGCCAGGCCCTGGCAGCAGCCACAGCCTCTCTGAGTGACAGCGGGATGCTGTCCCCTCCACAGGCCTCTCTGCACAGGAATGTGGGCTCAAGTGGAGGCCCCCAGAGGCCCACCAGTGCAGGCAGTGCAGGTTAGTGGACAACAACCCCAGTCAGTTAGTAGAAGTATTGTACTGAGGATGATCCAGACCACTCAGAGCAGGTTTTATTTATTCGATTAAAACCCTTTTGTGTATAATTTGTATGTGATTATATCATCTTTCAAATTATTCTGATAACATAAATGTTTTGTTTGAAGAAGAATTTGAGAAATCTGGTGAAAAATGATTGTTGTCAACCAGAAGCTAAGCATAGCTTAGCATAAAAACTAGAATCAGGGGGAAACAGGAAACCGGTTCTCTCCAATGCAGAAAACAACAACCACTCCTCCAAATCTCATAACAGAAATGTAAAAATAATAATCTGTGGGTTTTGAGAGAGTTACATACTGTACTAATTTTTACTATTTTTTTGATGAACAGTTAATCTGTGCACCCAGCATTTCTCTTAGTCTATGCTGGTTGCCTAGCAACTGCACTTAACCCCTCCAAAAAACCCACAATGCAACTAACACAACTATCTGCAAGAAAGTAAATAAGCTTAAGTGTATTTACTAAAGTGTGAAACTATTCATTTACTGTAACTTTTAGTATTTTTATTGTTGTCTTTAATACATATAGAGTTTATAGTTTTTGTTTTTAGGGGCCAGGCAGCTTAGCTCAATCAACACAAAAATTGCCACACTTAATCTTCAGACTGTCCTCCACAAACGCCACAGCCAGATTTCTGAAATATCAAAAAATGAGGCCACAGTGCATCAAAATGTTTTACTGTAAACGATACCGAAAACAGCTACTGCAAATTCTCGATTTAATAAATCTCCAATTTTTATGAAAACAAATTACAAAATGTTGTAGTCATGGTAGATGTACTGTTGTAAATTTCAGAACTGTATCTTAAAAAATGGATTTTGACATTATTTTGAATTCTGTCCTCATGTAAACTTCTGCGGGTAACTCAACCATTGGTGCTACAGATTGTGAGCTCAAGACCTGAGTTATGCACAATGAACATCCTATATCAGTAGTCATGAACCCTGCTCCTGTTTAAGGTATCTCCCCACTCTTAACACACCTGGTTCTAATTGTTAACTTGTTGTCCCACCCTTGACAAGCTTCAACTGTGTCCGCCCACATTTTTTGCTACATTGAAATCAAACTAACAAGTGGTGTGTCATTTGGCAGGTAGTTCAGTAAGCTTGTGACCAGGCATTGTGCTGTGTGACTTCAAGGTTTAACTTTGGTCTAGGATGGACAGAACTTGCCTTTTTTTCCCCGGTACCTCCTCCTTCTTCTTCTTCCTCATCAAAATGCCCGGCCCTGGCTCACAGCTGAGCAGCAGCTATAATTTTGAAGTTGGCATTGGAAGTAAGGAGCATAAGGTCAGGCAGTAATGTCATACTAACACCCTTTAGCTGTGTTTTGTCACACCCTTTTTTTCACCAGTGCTCATCATTGCACCTTTTATATCAGGATAATGGAAAATGATGTCAGTCTACACTAGTACTTGTATGACTGGTCTGACTCAGTTAGTCCAGATGGCTTTTGCAAGATTCAGCTTCACTGCATACGATAGAAGTACATGCAACAAGGTGTGAAATGCCTCATTCAAAACCACATATCAGAATTGGCTGAAGCCTCCTCATTCGCAGGGAGGTTTACTTAATTTTCACAATAGCTTCTCTTTTCTGATTATTTCTGCAAGGTCTCTATTGTTTTTTTTCTTTTATGATTTCTGCGTATTTCAAAAGCTAAACAAATGTCCAAGCTCATGTGGCAAACTAGTATTGTGTGCTTTGATTTAGGTGTATCTTTTGAAAGCGTTTGCTTGGCAGAGTGTTACAACTGTTCAGAGAGGCTCCAAAAGATACAGTACCTGATTTCCCCAAAAATGAATAACTGCTTGTTTCAGGTGCATCCACATAGTTGAATGCTGCATTCACCATCTCCAATTTTATAAACATAACTAACACCATACTGAACACAGCTTGGCGTTGCTCTCTTTAATCATATACTGGAAATTTCCCCACCATCAGGATGCTGGCACATGAGCACATGCCTCCCTTTCATGTGCTGTGAAGATTGATCTACATGACATCTTCATGTCTGGTCTGGCATCTCCATCACATGCTCTGCTAGCTTGCAGTAGAATGCAGATGGTTAATCATATCACTCTCTGCATCTCATTGGCATGCTGAATACCACAGAACCTTCAATGCCAAGTGGTGTGGGCTCCAGCTCAGTTGGTAAGTCCTCCCAGAGAGATTCATTAGCTCTCTGTAGCTCTACCCAATAGGCCTCTTGATTAGCACATGAGCTGGATAGTTGCGTATCCATCTGTGATTGGTTCCAGACAGTTGTCACTAACATTGACTGATAGGGCCTTTGCCCAACTATATTTTCACTGCATGCAAAGGGAATACATGTGTTGCTCCTTTCGACAGAGGAAATGATATGCTTGTTAAATGCATGTTTGAGAAATGCGAAATGGCTCAGCAGCATTCACACAGTGTAGTGAAACCAACCCGATTAACCAGGTGAGGCAATTAGCTGTCCAACTGATGGCAGTTAAATAAATGCAGTGTTTCCTTTAAACTTGTCACCTCTATATGGCCCTCCCTCCTCCTGTTTCCTTCACTCTATTGACAGGTATATCTGTTTCCCCCCGCTACTTTGGCAGCCCTTATAAGGCTGAAGAGGGTCTGTAAGATGCCTAGACCAGCATGACCCTGTAGGTATTCGGGCCATGACATCCCACTAAGTCCTCAGTACACAATGACCGGACAGTCTGTCATGGCTGCAATGTGCTGTGTGAGAGTCGGAGGCAGGTGGAGTTTAACTCTTTCCTTGACACTTAGCTTGCTGTACTCCAGACAGTATTTCTGACTAAATGCAATATGGTGTCACGAAATGGTACAGTATTTAATGTTCATAGCTTGTGGCCATAAGGATATAGGTTTACAATGGGCGATTTGGTTAGGTATTGATTAGAAAGTATGAAGACCACCTCTGATTGGTTTATAACCAGCATTTTAAAGAGAGTGCTGGGTAAGGCTTAAGTTTGGGGTGTGGTACCAGGTCAGGGTAGAGTTAGGATCCTCTGCCATGGGGCGTCAGTGTTTGGCACAGTATGCGCATGCTGCAGCTGTTGTTTGTACCAAGTGTGTAGAACCGCAGAGACTACAGGGAGGAGAAACCTCTCCAGCCCTGCTGTCAGATGACCATTCCTGACATAGCTCTGATTTTTCACAAGTAGCAGCTATGACCACAGCAGAAGCCTTTCAAAGTGGCCAGATGGAAGATGGGCCATGTGTTATCTTCTCTCCTGTTCGACGGTGTCACCCCAGAGAGAGGATTACGTGCATCTATGGGAAGAAAAATAATGTTTTTACATAAGGCAAATAGAAGAAGTAAATTATTTTCCATGCAACCTCTGGGTCCCGGTTGACGATGGGCAGCTGTTTTAACTGTGGGATCTGGAGGAGTTATTATTTACTTATTAGCTGATTGTGAAAATGTCCTCAATTGCAAGTGTGCATATGCTGATGTCACAGTGAACGTTATTGGCAAGATTTTTCGAGCAAACAAATTTCAGTTGTTTCTAAAATAAGCCATCTGTTGTTGTTCTTGTCTAGTGTTTGGTTCAGATAATGGCTCTACAGCTATTACGCCTTCAAATAACCCTATCTCTTTAAGTCTCATTTTACTGTATACTGTTACTCCGGTGTGCAGTTCTATAATAGAGCTTTTCTCTCAACAACTCATACAATTACACCTAATTACAAGCTCTGGTCGTTGACTGGTGAGCATTAAGAATGAAAGTTGTGGTGAACTGGGAGGATTTAAGAGTGTACTTTCATTTAGGCAATATGCACGCTGTACACATCCCTTCATTAATATTGGAGCATTAAAAGCACTTGAAACACAAGTACAAAGCATGTTTATATGTTCAGCATATCACATCAGGTAATAGAATAAATAGTATTGTAGGTGCCAATTTGTGCTGGTGCAAATTGTATTCTCATGTATCTCTTCATGCTGGGGTTAATTGAATGTGAAACATCTACTCAAATTTGGAGGATGATGATGCATGATATCCATGCTGTATAGAAAAAACCCATAATGTGAACCATCTGTCTGTTTTTCTATAGTCTACAGTTTTTAGGAAAAGAGTAGGGGGCAAGAACAATTTACCTGGTTGCTGTCTGCCTTTAGTCTTAACAAATCACCCTCTGCACATCCTGCCTGGTCTTGGTTTTCTGAGATACAACAATAGGACTATACATGGCATCTATTATTAGAAAACTGTTTTTGGAGGCCTATTATTTTGCCTCATCAAGACGTTTTCTCTTTTGCCTAAACCTGATGCACGTGGGATGTTGGGCACAATAAGTCACCACGTTTTCTTCCCCTGAACTTCAAATGAAAACTGAATGTTTAAGTTGTAAACACAAGGCCTTATGTAATGCCCCTTCCCAGACTGTGTTAATAATTCAGGACAATGAACTGAAACCAAACAGCTTTCAACATGCACAGGTTTCAGCCAGAGAGGATTTATTGGCACAACCAGTCCGTTAGAGAAGTCTGAATATGGAATGAAGGCAGACATCAGAAAAGCCCACTGAAATGTCCCTGCTGAAAGGCTGGGTCTTAACTTGTGGTTGTTACCTTGGCTCAGAATGAACATTGTGGTTTAAGTATTTGTTCAGACATGTTCCCTTCTTGGCGATTATTTGAAAGAAGTGTGGGATTTCATCATCAAACATCTGAAGTTTTAATCAGAGGCACAAACAAGATATGCAAGTCAGGGGGGTTAATCCGGGTCTAAATTAGCCAGTTAATACAGCATTGAGTGCCTATCTGTCTGTCTTGTGTCCAGTGTGTCATACTGTTATCAGCCCAGCATATGTTGGTTTTAAAGTGGACAAGGAAAATGACTGAAATGTTAATAGATACAGCGTGACTGCATTCCTGTTTCAGTCATGTTGCATAATGCAAAACGAGCACCATTTATTTTATAATATTACAACAACAGCAATCCTTATGCTCAATGAAATTTGGTGGATTAAAACTGCATAAGCTTTAGACATGTGCTGCGGCGGGGCACAGGAGATTTAGGAACATTTAGATTTAGAGAATGATTTTATATTTAGGTTTAGAGAATCATTTAAAAAGTGTTAGCTATTCTTGGCTGTTTATTGTGTTTTACAAAAAAACACAGTAAAGGACAGTGAGCAATGCAGGTAGGCCACAGACTCAGGTGTAGTTGATTGACTACATCGATGAATTAGGATAAACTTCAGGTTCATAGCATTTCTGTCTTTGGTGCACAATTTATTAAATTTTGCATTACAATATATGTTATTTGAAGGTAATTATACATATAATGTTGTAATTGAAGTTTTTCTTATGTATATGTGTTTCCGGAAGGTCAGTCAGTCAGTCAGTCATTTTCTACCGCTTGTTCCCGTTAGGGGTCGCGGTTTCCAGAAGGTGTCTTGTTATATTTTGGATGTTTGATATAGAGCGGTGTTTTCTAATCACATGTGGGATGGGCTGAGTGTTTGGCATAACACGGAAATCAAAATGAACAAACTCTCATTTAGGGTAAAATATTAAAAACTCTCTGATTTTGTTTTATCAGAAAGCTCTCATTTTCTTGCCATATTGCCACACTGCCACCAATTCCTTTACATTCTCTTTGCACTACCATTCTCAATCCCACTCAATGGCATCTTCACTGCTTTTAATCACGTTTGCTATTTTTAGGGCCTTGGACATTTACTCTGCTAATTCTGTAAACATTGTTTTCTTGCAGCAGCCAAGTCTTGTATGATCAAAGCCAGAGCTGATGGCGATAGCTGCTAGTATATACTGTTGATTCAGCTGTGTGATACCATTGTCGGCTTCATAACTGTTTATTTGACCGTGAATTGTTGCTGTCCTTATCTGTAGTCAGAGGGCCTATTGTTCCATTATGTTTCTACCCAAGAGGCTACTCATTGTGCGTACACTTTGTGTTTCACTGGGATACACTGAACACAATGGAGAAGTCAGCAACTTGTTGAAGTGTTACTGATCTGTTGATGCAGTGCTAGATACCATTCATTCTTTCTTCCCCTTGTTTTCTGGATTTCAACGTACAGTATATATGTATATTGTAAAGGTATAGTTTTTAATTAGACTTACGTCAAGTAAATTCCATTTAAATTTCAAGTGCCCTTGAAATATTACTTTTATTTGGTTAATTTCTTTCACAGCAATTCACTGCTACGTTTTTACTAGAGTGGATTTGTGTGGAATCTGCCGAATCCCACTGCAGACCTTGTTCAGATGAGTCATTCAGTATCTTACAATTGGAAAAAAAGGTACTGTAGGTTGACAAAACGAGGAAGAATTAATGTTTTTCTGAAATGCACCAGTTAGTAGTACACTAGGTGAAGACAGTTTACAGAATTCATTATTTTATTGATTGATTTATTTATTTTAATTGTTATATTTGTGAGCTAAGTCACACCTATAACGCACAGAAACACTTTTTATATGTGTTATAAGTGATACATTATACACAAGAGATAAATTGTGTATTATTTAGGATGCATACCATATTACAGCATGTTAATAAGGTAGAGTATCTGAAAACTGTACAATGAATCTACACAGACATACTATATACTGTATGTACTACAGATTGTTCCTGTAACACATATATGTGACACTGTAAAAAGTAGAAAGGGAATTTCTTATTGCATTTAAGTAATCTGTCCACACCCACTGATAATATTTGTCCTTTGCATGGGATAGTTGTCCAGCGATAGAGTGGGAGTGAGGAGGGTGGGAGTTCCTGAAAGTTGGTGGGGACTCATACTCACTTTTTGAAAAAGGAAATGAGTAATGGCCATGCACATCAAGGTGTGAATGTTGAAGGCAGAGTCTAGCACTTTGCTATGGTTTGTGCGCGCAGTGTAAAAACAACATCTAGACATCTTTTATTGTTTTTTATTCAACTGTAATGGCTTCAGCTATTTCTTTTAAGCAGTCACAGTACATTTGTCAGTGAACTGCTCCTCATCCCAAGATGCAAAGAATTGACTTTGATGTAATCATTCACAATAAAAATAAAAGGCTCATCAATTTTGAAATGGACGTTTTATTTTTGTAAATGTGCAGGATAATTATCCAAGTCTATTAAAACTTCCCAGAGGGTTGGAAACACTTAACGCTGCGTGCTGCAGCAGGAAAACAACACTGTGCGAGAGGTTTGCTTGATGACTGGGAGTGTTGTCAGTCACAGTCCGTGGTTTGATGATGTGTTTCCGTTGCTGTGTACCTCTGCAGGGAACGGTTTTGTTAACCCCAGGGGCTCTCCGGGCGTCCTCAGCACACCCAGCGGCAATGGCCTGGGTAAAGTCATGCCCACCAAGTCTCCACCACCCCCTGGAGGGAACATGGGAATGGGAAGCCGCAAGCCAGACCTAAGGGTTGTTATCCCTCCATCTAGCAAAGGAATGATGCCCCCACTGGTGAGTACAGAGCACACCACTGCACACAAGTATCCCCAGCTAAAGGACCTTTAAGTATCTCTGCTGCAGGGCAGACCAGAGCTTTGTTCACTGTCTTAATCTAGACTTTAATAGCAGAGGATTTTGCAGGATTTTGCCACAAATGCTTTTGATGCTATCACATCAGTGTAGCATGCCGTGCTAGTGAGGTTGTCACCTCACCAACAACTATGTTTATCTGCCAAGTGGGACTCCCTCACAGTGTGCAGGCCACATCTGAGCAGCGTTCCTCTTGTGCTGCGTTCTTCTTAGATCACCTCCCTTAAAAGGTGGACCGCGTCAAGTTTCGGCAGCCCAGGTGTCATAACTCTCCCTCAGTGATTCACATTTAAATGAGAGGCTTTCTCTAATATAATAATGAAGGTGCAGAGCTGTCTGACCACAGTGAACACCTGAGGCTAAACTAAATTCTCTTGGTCATAAATCAACATTCAAAAAAACTATAAGTGGGGGAATTTCAGACACCGGCCAGCAAATACACTATTTCCAACTTTTCTTGTTGCTGGTGTTGTCAGCAACAGGAGCCAGTCCAGGAAAATGATTGTGTTTGGTAAATAAACCTTGGGTTACTGTGGGTGCTCCTCCTTTTCTGAGCCTCAACTAGCCTGGAGCAGTGTTTAAACAACTGTGTGTTACCATGTCAGCGTGTGGAATAGGTAGAGCAGGACAGGTTTTGCTGTAAGAGGTCTGAAACAGGTTAGGCAGTGGCGGGCAGTAGGTTCTGTTCTGTCTGAGCCAACAAAGCATTTTAGAATGGTAGAGGCTGTGGAGGGTGCCGGCTGTGGCAGGTCTGCAGACAGCCTGTCATTAGGCCATAATGGTATTAAATTAATCACATCTCAGTGTGACAGAGTGTAGATGAAGACTTAATCAGGGACCCAGGGTGTGAGTCAGATAATATCTTGTCGCCCTTGTCGTATCTTCCTGCTGCTATTGATTGAGTGCAGGTATTAAGACAGCCCTGGCCTGGTCGCAGTATGTCCCACAGCACAGAAAAGATGGAAGATGGGCTTCTGGTGCCCCTTTCAGCAAAGGGAGGATCTGAAATACACAGCACTATGCGGTCATTGTTGGTACCAGTTAAGAAACTTTATATGTAATTTCTGATGATTGCAGTGTTTAGAATCAGATGAGTTCAATATCCAGAACACTGACTTTTGTCCAGGATTTGACTACTTCCTCTTCAACATTTACAAGATTACAGCTTTGAAGCCCGACAACCTATAGCTTCAGAAAGTCACATCCACACATTGTTGGAAGATTGTGGCCATGTACAGTACCAGTCAAAAGTGTGTCCAAACTTTTGACTGGTACTGTACTTGAATGTTAAATAAAGACAAGTTAATTGGGTGCCTATGCTTTGAACAAAATGGTTCATGAGTATACATTTAGTAGACGCTTTTATCCAAAGCGACTTACATAGAACATTCAGAAACCGAAGGCGCAGCTTCGGGAGCATTTTGGGGTTCAGTATCTTGCCCAAGGATACCTCGACGCATGGCTGGGGGATCGAACCGCTGACCTTCCGATCGGCAGGCGACCGCTCTGCCACCAAGCCACAGCCGCCCCTACAACAACAGACTATAGACATAAAATGAGTGTGATTTTACAACGACTGTAGAAGTCATCCACACTTTCACATTCCTTATTGTCCCTTTTACTATAAAATCTAGAAAGCTGGCACTATTTTCCAGAGCGATTTAAAGTCGCTCTGCTACTTTTCTGTAACTCTGCCTCTCTTCTTTTCTTCTGTTGAGGGCAGTCGGAGGAGGAGGAAATGGATTTGGTGAGTTTTGACAAATGCCTGGGCAAATGGCTGAAATGTGAACATGCTTCCGGTAATCACACATGATAGACTAAAAGGCAGTGCTCAAACCGGAGATTGGCTCTCAGAGCTGCCAGCAATAATACATTTAAAAAAAATGTTTTGTCACTGCATGTTTTTTGGGTTTGGCCTGTGAAAATTGCCTCAGCCTGTTAAATTGGCTCCTCCATTCCCAACACGTCAACGTTAGTCATATACAGCCAGGAGTGTGTCTGTGTGTGTGTGTGTGTGTGTGTGTGTGTGTGAGAGAGAGAGAAGAGCGAGAGAGAGAGGAAATTAATGTAAAATGTTTTTTAGTCAAAATCTGAAAAGTTTTAGAATTAAAAAAGTGCTGGGTAAAAATATAAATAATTCATATTTTTTCTAAGGAAAAGAAGATTACATCATCTTAAATGATATCATTCTGTGAGACACTTTGTGTTTGGTGAAGTCATCTGGCTGGAGAGTGTTGGAACAATGCAAGGAAGCCATCAACTAGATCATGATGCAATGCTGCTTCAAACGTAACCACTGGCAGCTGCACATATGTTTTTTACGTTAGATTCTGAGGATTTGTTATAGTATTGTTCTTAACTGTGTCTGTGTTTTATTAGTGTAGCTGGGGTGTGTGCATTTGTAGCTCACAGTGTAGTTTTCTGCATGACCACGCCATGCTGTGTAGGTGTGTTTGTGTGGACTGCATGCCAGTCACTGCACTAAAAACCACTGGGGCTTTACTGTACGTCATTCTGGAAATTGTAATGTGTCATTTATATGATTCTTTTGTACTCTCTCAGTTAAGAGTTGTTAATTTGATTATAAAACGGATCACTAGACTCACTTTGATTTCTCGCATTCCGAATGTGTAGGCAATAGATGCTGTTGAAGGGGGCTGTTCCTCACCTGCACTATCCCTATAACATTGTTCTTTTCCATGTCTAACAAGGTAAAACTCATTAAGCAGATTGTAGTAAGTCCGATTAATAATTTGTTTTGCCTGCAGCTGGGTGTCAGTTCTTATGATTTTTGCACTGACTACATCTGTCGGTCGTCCACTTAAAATTGATGGAAAAAATTAATTATTTGTTGTGATTACTGAAATCCACCTCATTATTTTTAAGACCAGGGCAACCATTTTCAGTGTGGGATAAATTCACAAGTATATCTGCAATTCGTTTTATACTTACACATACTGTATATTTAATGAACTGTATCTGGACAAATGTTAGAAAGTCCCTGTTAAAAACCACAACATCACTTATTGAATATTTTGTCCTGTTTTTTTATCCTTTTTTGACATATTTGTCAAAACATACGGTCAGTGATGAATCACAAAGATCAGAATATTGACTGCCATGAAGCTACACCACCACCTAGTGGCAATTTATATTATTACATTCAAATCCCTGATTACCACACTATGTCTGTATAGTAAATACCAACTTAAAACATATACATACATTGTTTAGTATTTGAGTGTGGGGGTTTTAGAGTTCTGTATTTTGGGCTTATGCATGTTCTATGTTGTTTTTTGTGTTTTGCAGAACACCCAGAGGATAAGCAGCTCCCAGTCTACCCAGCCGCTGGCCACTCCAGTAGTGTCTGTCACCACCCCCAGCTTACCCCCACAGGGCCTGGTCTACTCAGGCATGCCCACCTCCTACAACCCTGCTGGTGAGTCTGGTCTTGCTCTCCCTTTAGACTGAAAACAATTACCTCAGCCGTGACTGTTTGTGCTATACACTGTTGGTTCCTGCTCTTTTTTTCAGTGGCTCACGGTATTGTAGCTGAAATGTAAGTGAGTTCTTACTGTGTGTGGCTGCATTTTGTTTTACAGAGTTCCCCCTGAGCAGTGCAGAGATCTCTTCCCTACAGGGCTTCAGCTCTCCTGGGCTCTCACTGGGCTCCATGTCGGCATGGCAACAGCATCAACTGGGCCAGGCAGCTCTTAATTCTTTGGTGTGAGTAACACACTTCCCAAACAAAGGCACACTCTCCAGACTCCCTCACATAAAAGCAACACCCACTATGCTCTGTGATATCATGCTGAATCACACATCCACATGTTCCTGGCTTTTCACATTGTTGCACCTCACATTTCTTGTCTCATTTTTAGACTGAACACACAATGTCATGCTTATCTCCTCTGCAGTGGTGGAGGTCACCTACCTCAGGGCTCCAACCTCTCTATCAACACCAGCCAGAGCATAAACATCAAGTCCGAGCCCATTTCACCGCCACGGGAGCGTGTCACCCCCTCTGGCTTCCCCCCTCAGCAGCCGCATCAAGGGTCCAGCCGACAGGAAGTTCTGGGACGTTCACCGGCCGACAGCCTCAGCTCCTCCTGTAGCTCTTATGACGGCAGCGATCGTGAGGACCACCGGCCAGACTTCCACTCCCCGCTGGGCCTGGGCAGACCCCCTGCTGGCTCTGAGGACAGGGAGAGCCCCTCAGTTAAGCGCTTGCGCATGGACACATGGGTGACATAAAGAGCCCCGATCAAGCCTCCAGTCACCAGCCAGTAAGAGAGGGGGAGGGGTAAGACATGGAGATAAAAGAAAGAGCAAGGGTCCTTAGAGCTAACATTATGATACTATTATTCAACTCCATTTCAATTTGTAAAACTGAGTGGCAAATGTTATAAGACGTATCAGGACATATCTAAAGTAAATTCTCAAGATGATCCAGTAAGATTAAAAAATCTGGCTGGATTGAATTATATGCACAAGCAGGTGGTATCAGGTACTTGGTGCAATTCAGATGTCGTTTTCAGAAGAAAGATGTTCAGAGAAAATTGTTTAACATTAGGCAGTAGATAATTGTAGTCACTGGTCTAGTCAGACACATGTAGTTGCTGTATTGCTGTGCTCGCAAGTTGCAAACAATCTGAGAAAGTTTTACATATGATGTTCACTGCAAGAACTATGTTTTAAAATCATGCTGTAACCAGACAATACCTTATCTCAAGTGGCCTCTTCTAATATATTAATTCAGTTGATCCGGAGATACAGACAACATGGAGTTAATTAATACTATACAGGAAGTTTGATCACACAGTAAATAATTGCAACAGTTGAGACCACTTTAGTAAATAATTGAAACAATACTGTTGGAGGTAAAAAACAAAATAGCAACAGAATTTATTGCAATAATGACATACGATTCATTTTATAATTTAAAAAGAGTAGGATATATAAATGTGCAATTAAGATAATGCGAACTGGTCCAGTTGAACTGGTGAGAAAATCAAATGTTCACATTTGTGTATCAGTAATATAAGCCAAAGCTGTTCTTTTGTGTTGTTTTGTACAGTTGCTACGGTTTCCTAACAATTCACTCAAATGCACCATTTCTTTCATCATAGTTTTATTTTCTATTGTGCTTTATTGCAAACAGTGTAAAGTCATGTAAACCAGATCTTGAATTGATATTCTAAAGCCATGAACATTTGCTGTTCTGTTTGTATAATTGAAAATTTGAGCCAAACATTCTCTTTTGTTGTGTAAATAACGACTTTAATATATACCACCAGGGTGTGAGTGCATACTGAATGTACTGTGCGATCACCGTTTTCAAGAAAAGTATATTTTTGTGGATTACAGCCAAGTTTACAGGAATAGACCCTTAAAAGTAGATTATTCACTGGTCAATATTTGCTATTTTGTTGTTTTTACTGTAATCTCTTCTAAATTGAATGATCAACATAACCTCCCATGTGTTTTAGTTCCAGATGGTCAATTAGTTTTTTTATTCTCGTTATTAGTGGTGACTGTTTGTCCTGAAGACATTGTAATAACAATGCTGTGAGGCTGAAGTTCCACTATTTTCGTATTTGTTAAGGATTATCACAAGGCCAGGGGAAATAGGGTTTCTCCCCTCCTATTGTGTTAGCTCGTGTTAGTTGTATACCAGCAGCTGCTGAATACACTGCCAACGTTCACACCCAAGGTCCCAGCGCCACACTGAAGAATAATCTATTGTTATTGCATGTAGTTCAACTGAAAGACATGCCATCTCTCAAGCCCTTCCCACTATCCTGTTATTGATTCATAGAATCAAAGCAGGAGACATAAACATGGTGAAGTGGCTGCTGACTGTCACAAAAAACTGATCATGCCTGTGCTCATATGTGGTTGTAAATATCGCAGTCTACTGGAAATGTCAGTCATAATTATGTACAAAAATACTTGTGTTTCCTTAATTGGCCCGAGAAATTGTATCTTATATCAATGCCCTGTTACTAGTAAGAGTACTATAGGCCTAGGAATCTTAGAAGCCAGAAAAGTGAAAATATGAAGGCGTTGAAGTCATATACGCAGAAGGTGTTGCGACGTGAGGCGGATGCTTGTATCATCACACTGTGCGGAGACAGACGGGGAAAAAAGGGGCTGTGACTTGTTTTCTGCTCCATCATCACAGAAGCAAATAATTGAGCACCTGATTCATGATAACAAGAACTACAACGCAATGTCATTGACTTCAATCTCACTGCTGGATTGCACACATTTGTATGAGAAGGTTGCTGTACAAGAAAGGCATCGCTCTGCATTCGCCGGGGCATATCTTGTGTGCGTTTCTGAGGTTTCTGTTCTCTCCGCCCCATCATCAAGCTCCATATGGTAGTTCTCAGAAATACACCCATAAAGATCTATGCAGTTTTAGCCCCAATTCACATGAAATGCACGGAATACAGTGTCATTACAGGTCATATTTACTCCACAAAGCATTAGGAAGAAGAGCATCTGAGGGTCGAGGGTCTTATTCTAAAGTGCCAGACCTGAAGGTTGCTGGACTACAAGTTACATATAATGCATTGTATTAAATGATTTGGATACCCTGGGGCAGTCTCTTCATGTTCATATACATTGGTAGACATACATAACGTATAGTAATCCATAATGTAATCCAGTTTCACACAGCTGGTGAAAATAGCAATAATAAATGACTACAACAAAAATTGCCTGCCCGTGTTGGCAGCACCACCTCGTAGTTGAGCACATACTTTAGCACTTGATAACATATCAGGGAATTTTGTAGATTCTATATGCACAGTTAGGAAATGCCTTATCCCAAAGAAAAAATCCACCATTTTTCTTTTATTTTCTCTCGGTAAAAAAAGAAAAGAAAAAGACAATGCAGATATAACTCAAACTTGAACAGACCTGCCTCTTCTCAGAAAAGACTCACACAAGACATTGCACGGCGAATGCACTGTGATAGACATTGCTCTTGTGTTCTGTGTCCAAATTGTGCACAACTGATGAATGTGAAAGGAAAGGGTAATCAATGAACCTTTGTAGAGGACTTTCTTCACTTTGCTGTGTAACAGTACACTGCTTTGCTTCATGGCTTTTATAAACAGAACTATGTGTTTGGTAAGTGTTTGTAGTTGATAGTTCACTTAACTAAAGAAGCTGTTTTCGGTTTGAATTCTCAGACCGTTTGGCGGCACAAGCTGGACTTTGTTGCCAATAATGAAATTATTTGTTTCAAAATCGAAAGAGATTTTAAGTTAATCTACATTTTATTTCCCTTGAATGTGTTATTTTATTTTCATCATACAATAAATATTAAAGTGAACTTTTTATTAAACAATTAAGATACTATGCTAGATATTGTTGTACAAAATTTGTATTCTTCACAAAAGTACAAATATTGGCTTTTAATGTGTAATTTAGGTTATCTCTTATTCTGTACAAAATGAAGTAAACAACTCTTACATAGAATTTGTTCTCCTGTGCAGTCCCAAACAGTAGAAACTGTCAACTTTATTAAACACCTCAGTGTATGCTCAATCTGAATTCAATGTCTATTCATCTTTGCAAAATTGCATTTTATTGACTGCATGCATCAGCTAGTACACCGAGACCGCTGCCGTTGTCTGCCACACAGTGATACAAACTGAACAGATGTTGTTCAAATCTTCATCTCACTGACTTTATCTAAGAAAATGGTCTGAAATGCTCTTTCAATGAAATCACCAGATCCGACATATTTATTTAACAATATGTAACAATGTATCATTATGAACTGATCAGATGTTTTGAATGAAAAATCAGAATTTGCTAATTAATTGGTAACTGAGGAACAGATAAAATAACTATATTTCCCTCTAAAATGTAGTGTACTGAAAATACACAGTACCATAAATTGGAAATACTGAGGTAGGGAACCTCAAAATTGTACTTCACTGCAGTTTTTGAGTAGATATTCTTAGTTACATTTGCTAGTGACAGCAGCACTTGTGTAAAGCTAGAAGACTCATTTGTAGCCTGCAGCTGATTCTGGTAAAGTATTTTAACCTTTAAATTGTTTTTGGAGCGCATATAATATAAATGCTTAAGTTACACAGATCAACAAGCAACATACAGTTGATACCAAAGTGTTTCACAGGTGACATCTAGCGATATTATGATTTTGCAAGACCCCCTCATGTAGTTCCACAGTAGCCTTTGGCCAGCAGGAGGCACTGTAATACAATACATTGCACAGCACTGAAGGTTGCAGGCCTGTTGATACATTAGGTAAAGGTAATCGGTACATCCAGTTTTAGTCCACGTTTTTCTAACTCTCATTTTGTAAAGGAGGCTTTTCTGTCATGAATGTGTAGTCATTCAAGCCAAAGCAGCTCATCAAAGTTACATTTTCAGACGCGCGAACAGACACGTAGGCTACAGAGGCGCGTACAGACGTACAGCCTGAACAGCCTGAACAGCCTGAACAGCCAGGTCTTAAGGTCCCATGGGAGACTGGCCAGGTGCTCCCAGTTGCCTTAATTGACTCCACCCACCATGACCTGCAGGAAACAAGCAACACAGAAAAGGGAAAACACACACATCTCACCCATACACACAGCAGGTCCTAATACGGGAGGGCCATCATAAAGAAAGGGGTCCCAACCCCGGAACCCACATACTATTACATATAATATACTTTAACTATCGTAACGCCTATTGGCGTTAATCAGAACATCCCTCTTTTAAAAAGAACATAAACTGACCCGATACTTGCCCAGCACCTCTGCTTCTCTTGTCATCATGCCCCCCTCCCCCCTCAGTAACCTGGTACCAATGGGAAGCACATGTATGGCGCTTTTCCACTACACAGTACTAGCTCGCCTCGGTTTGGTTTTCCACTGTGTAAAAGTTGTACCTGCTTCCAGGTACCTTGTTTTCGTATCACCTCCGGCGAGGTTCCAAGCGAGCTGAGGCGATACTAAAATGTCACGTGAAAACACAGCAGACTGCTGATTGGTCAGAGAGAATCGTCACTATTCACTGCGTCATCGTTGCACACGCCAGAAGGAGTATCCTGAATAACCCCGCCATTTTTAAATAGTCTGGCAAAGAGACTGCGTGATATACCCATGACTATTATGGCAACTTGCAAGAATACGACGCTTTTAAACAAGACAACGTTTGTCTTCTTGCTGTGAGAAACAGCCATATCCCGAGGGTCAAAACAGCATACACTTGATTTCCTCCATTGTCCTGTGTTGTGTGTGTAGCGGCAGTTTCCTGCGGCGTCGCTATGACGACCAGGTACTATTGTGGAGGTACTATCTGCAATGGAAAACGAAGCGAAAAGCGAGTCGAGTCGAGTCGAGCTGAGCTGAGCTGAGCTGAGCTGGTACTGGTACTGGTAATGGAAAAGCACCATAAGAGAAAAAAAGGAGAGACACAAAGATGCAGAGAAGCAGTTAACATGCACAGGCTACTCGTACACAAAAGTTCACTAATAAGGGGCTCTGGACAATGCGTCCGCCACCACGTTGTCTGAACATTTAATATGCCGAATATCTAGCAAATATGACAACATAACATAACATGACATCATAACATCAACGACCATCTTATCAATCTCTGGTTTGGGCACTCCAGAGAGTTAAGGAAAGTCAAGGGATTGTGGTCAGTGTAGACCACTACAGGCACAACACCAGAACCCACGTTAACATCAAAGTACTTTAATACCCATAGCAATGCTAGTGCTTCTTTTTCTATAGTGGAATAGTTGACTTTGAATGAATTACATTTCTTTGAAAAGAAACTCACTGATCTATCAAAACCCAAGTCATCACATTGCATAAGAACAGCTCCTGCCCCCACATGACTAGCATCCACCTGGAGAGAAAACAGACAGTCAAACTGCGGGGCTGCCAACACAGGGGCACTACACAACAGTACTTTCACTCTTTCAAACGCCTGGGGACCAAGCAAAAGTTGCTTTACCCTTTAAGCAAATCAGTCAGTGGCGCTACTACTTCAGAAAAGTTCCATCAGAAACTTTGGTAGTATCCTACTAGACCCAGAAAACACGTCGCTTTTACGTTTGGTACATTTTACTACTTACAGTTGTTTGCTTAAGTTGAATTATTAATGCTGGACTGTATTTGCATTTTCTCCATTGTGGTATGGCTACTCTTATGTATAAATAAAACATTTAACTAAATTAAATTGAACAGACAAACAGAGGTTTTAGGTCAGCTGTGTAGATGACAACCTCAGTCTCTCATAGTTGTTTTCACTGTGAAGGCTTGCATGTGCACTCATTATTGTCCCCAAGTGCATGTTCTTGGCTTCCTGGCCATCAGACCAGCTGTGCTGTAGGCTGGAACAGGTCCAATGTGTATGTGTAGAGCAACCAAGCAGGGTTTTGGGCTGTTTGGGTTGTGTGAGAAGAAGGGCGACAGGCCACCTGCCATAGGGGCTTGCCCTGTTCAGATCCCCAGCCTTGCCTTTCAACTAGGAGCCAAGTTGGGGTTCTTTCATGTGGGCCTGATCTCCTTAAGACATCAGCAAATATTTAACAAGTCTCAGTCCAGACTCAAACACATCTGTTGTCATATAGTCTCCACTGTTAGGCACAGACAAGGATAGAGAGAGTCAACACAAGTGGGTCTGTTGCATTGGTTTCTATGTGTGGACAGAAAGCTATAGTTTATACTTTGCATACACAAATGCTCACTTTTGACGGGCTTAGGCTAAACCATGTTCCAATGTAAACAAATATGGGGCTGTGTGAAAGAAATGGAGTTTGGTATGACAAGGCAGCCACCGATGCCAGATCCGTGCTGAAGATCAGGGATGAGAAAAGACGAACAGATAGCCAACATTTCATATGCCTCAGTCATGTTGTGGAATCCATCAGCAGTATTTTGGGACAGTTTTGAACACATAAGAAGGACAGTTGTATTGTAGAATTAGGCTAGATTATGGCATTAAGTTTTTTTTCAAATACTTGGACCTATGAGAATGCAAATTAGAGGAAGTGTAATGCATGCAAGTCTTAAAACAGACACATAGCCTTACAAATGCAAATTAATAGTCAAATATTCAAATCAACAATAAATAGACTGACAGGCAAGCAATAAACCGGCTGTTCAACCTGCTTCACTGAGAGCAACTGTTTCATCATAGTTTCAGTGTGTAGTTAATCTCTTGTTAAAGTGTGTTAATATACTCAATATTTGTATTCAGATTTTTCTTTTCTGATCCCACATAACTGAAGTCATACTGTATGTAGCTCCGAGACTCAACACCCGACTGTGGCATGCTCATAGGCGTTGAAACTCACCTTGTGAGACTGGTATAGCTAGTTTCACCCAGTTGGACCTCTCCAAGAATCACTTGTCTTCAAGCAGGAAACTGCACTAACTACATGTTGTGCTGCCCACAATACTTCCTCTTTGATGGCTGAGCTGCCTCTGGAAATGTGTTGCTGCTCTCGGTGAGGACTGATTCAGTGTGTGGATTTGTCAAGCTGTTCAGCAGAGGTCGACAGGACAGGTATAGTATGATGTTAATACTGGAATAATCCAAGAGATAATGCCATGTAGTAATTTAGGTGAAGTAATTTGTTCAGAAATGTTTGTGAGATCAGCCATTAGGCCATAGTACTAATGGTAAGATTTTTCTTTGATAATGTAGAGACGTCTTTGCTATTATCTGTGTATGGTGACAAATCCTCTGAAACGCTTAATCTGCCACTGTGTTACTACAACTTGAACTTCTGTACATCGCCACCTTCTATTAACACACCATGTACAGTAATAGAGTTTCAATAGATTGAATTGTGCGTTCATAAAATGTTATCTGAGCCAAAGTGTCAGACAGGAAATCTAATGTAGAACACAATAGGAAAATATGTTCAGAGGTTTAATGTTTTTTGGTCAAAACTGAATATAGCCAACATTTTGTTTTGAAGATGCATCTTGTAAATTTTATATAGCATTTTACATTAGCATTTACATTTTAGCTGTTGTAGTTGTATCATTTCCATGGACTGACTCTATCATACATGGGACACGTTGCTCCATTGTGTTAGACCCTTACACATGTAACACAAAGGATCTTGATATCAGTTTTTTTTTTTTTTATCTGAAAGGTATCACCCAAGATGGATGTCAAGAAAAAGACCTTCTTGGAGAACTTGCGAATGAAAGCTAAGTTGATCAACCTGAAGAAGCCAGGTAAAAGGGCTCTTGGCAAGCAGGGGAGGAAGCTGGCCCACCGGCGCAGTATTTCCGTGCCAGACCTAAGGTTTGTGCCGGGTGAAGCATTTTCTACAGAGAATGCCTTGATGTCCACTGTATCTGATGTCAACTTCTTTGGCATCTCCTCTGGTACGAGTGATACTGATTCTGTTGCAAGTGGCTCAATCACTGATGGACCACTTTTCACAGGAAAACTGAATGATTCAATCCCAGAAACTAGACTCAAAGTTCCCTCAGATCACATAGCTACTGCTTTGAATAGAGTGAGTGCACCAGTGGAGAACCTGACTCTTTATGAGGAATGTGATGGTATGATAAATTCAGGCTCAGAAAGCAAGGTGACCCAAGAAGGCTTGTATGCACAAGTGGATAAAAGAGCCAATGTACCTACATTTACTTTAGACCCTGTTCCTGCACCAAGGTCTGTTTTTACCAACGCATATGTTAATTCATCTCTAGACCTTAGAGAGAGTCTCTCTGGTGAAGACATCCCTGGCGAAGACACCCCAGCAGACAGAATGCTTTCAGCTACAATTGCTGCAGCATTGGCCAGAGCAAACTCACTGGCAGACCAAGTGAACTCTTACGCAGAAAAGAGGACCACATCATTTGAGCATAGAAAGCCATCATCTGAAAATGGGAGTCCACCAGCAATCAGTGAAAAAGCTCCAGCAGATAGAATGTCTCTGATATTAGATACTCCAGGTACTCGTTTGGAGAGGGCATATGGTACTGCTCGGGATCTGGACTCTACCTGTGGCACTCCCAACGAGGACCAAGTCAACATGCCCTGGACGACAGACTCAGAGGAACAGGACCGAGAACCCTGCACTCCCTTTTTCATGAGAGAGTCCTCCATGGAAGAGGTTATGCTAGAAGGACAGTCTGAGGAGGCCCAGGAAGAAATAGCAGAGGTCAGTTTTCTTAAAAGTGTATTTAACTGCATGTATAAGGGGAGGTCAGCATATACTATAGACTATGTTATTTGAAATTTGTATTTAGATGTCAAATTAGTTATTTCCTTCCACGGTGATAAATCAAACTGATGGAAATCCAAACTAAGCCAGTTCTGTGCATGTACAGTAACTTTTAGAATAACCCCTGCTGTTTTAGAAACTTAAATGAAAGTGATAATAAGATAAGATAAGATATACTTTATTGTCCCCAAAAGGAAATTTGTTTTGGACTCTGTCCATTCTGCAGTTTTAGCAAAGACAACACAAAAATACAAAGAATAAACGTCTCTCGACACATCGTCTCACAAAACATATTCTCATTTACATTAGACAGGTACGTATATAGTAGACACATTAACACCTTTCATTGGCAGTTTTCTTTCAAAAATTAAAAACTGTTATTAATTTCAGCTCCCATATTGCACATCCCTAATGGTGTACATATTACACAATGAAATAATGCACAACTCCCTAACCTACAAAAATGCACAACTGATACATTGCACAACCCCGATAATATACATATTGCGCAGTTAAATAATGCACAGCTCCCCCAAATGACTTACAGATAGCACAACTGATAAATTGCATACCCAATAGCCTACAAATTGCACAGATGACACAATCCACATAACCTAAGCATTACATGATGACATAATGAACAGTCCAACAGCCCATACTTTCACACCTAACATATTACATTACCTCAATAACCTACTTATTGCATGATAACATAGCCTACATATTAGTGTTGATAAGCTTAAAGTACGGTATTACAGCCTGGTATGGTAACCTGACAGTACAGTTAAAATCACAGAATGCCCGTCAGGTAAAGACAGCTATGAAGATTATGGGGGTCAAAAACCATCTGCCAAACAGGCACAAAAAATACTTTCCGATCCGCCCCACATATTTCACCTAGAATTCCAGCTCTTACCCTCTGGCAGAAGTTTCAGAGTTCCTAAATGCAGGTTAAACCGATATAAACACAAATTTTTGCCTATGTCCATTAATCACTTCAGGCCTGGTATTGCCTATGGCTTTTGGGGCAAACACCATCTCCGAAGTCTTGGTTATGTTTAGTACAAGATTTTTGTCGTCACACCACTGAAAAAATTTCTCAATTTCCGTATGATACGCTTCTGGACCTCTATCTTTATGCATAAGGCCGAGGAAAAAAGTGGTCAAGAAGACATGTGTGAAGTAATAAAGGTATTATAAATTAAAACATGTTATTGTAATAATATGAAGCCTCACCACAATAACTAGGTCAATAATGTGTATTATATTCTCACATCGTTCATATTTGCATGCATTCATTTTACTTTCAGATGGTGTGGTTTGGTTTTTCACACACTTCAGCTGTTATGCTAAGAGCTGTCCTCATCCTCTAATGTGGTGAATGGCATGAAATCGACATTCCTTTTCTAAGCCTGAGCTTGGGCTTGTGGTTTTATTACACTTTATCCCTGTAGCTCTTATATGTAGACATAGTGTATATTCTCTATATACCCAGTGTGACAGTAACAACTTGGTCTACTGGTGCAGCATATCAAAAGCATCTGTAGATGGTTGGTGTTAAATGTAAAGTGACCTACTGGGATTTGACTTTATACAGCCCTTGGGTCTAGCTGAAACTAAGACTATTGTCTCCTCTTTTGTCTAGATTCCTCATAGATATGGGAACCAGTCAAAAAATTGTGTTACTAGTTAGAGACATAATGTGGTGTGGACGCTCTACAAAAAGTACAGAAAGAGACTGATAAAATCTCACATTGCCTTATACTTGATTTTTTTTTTACTGCTGTCAGCAGTATTTACTTACTGTAGACACATTTTTGTGTCCCTAAAAGACATTATTGATAGGGATGAGAATTACTTAGAGTATGTCTTTAAATTGATAAACACCCTTTTTAAAATTCAAGTCATAAATATCATGCTGACCACAGGGCAGTACACACACCTAGACATCTCAGCTTGACTGTACTATGTTAAGTTTGCATATTGAGGTTTCATAAAATGTCATTATAACCCTTTTCTATGTAGATGTCCAGTGAAACGTTGGATTTCTTTGACGAAAATGTGGAAGATTCTCTGGAAAACGCTGTGAGTACTCAAAGGACTGCTGTGCCCATTGAAGTGAGCCAAGCATCTGGTATGAGACAGCCTATAAATGTGAATGGTTCTCCACAGCAGGTTATGCCATCAGGGCCTGAAGTCCAAGCACCTGTCCCGGCCCAGAGATACCTCCTGAGCATCAACCTAAAGCAGGGAAGGAACCTGGTCATCCGAGACAAGCGCTCCGGTAGGTCAACAACCTGCAGGTAATCCATAAGTCGTGGCGTTTCACAGCTTGTAAGACTAAGATGCTGTGTCGCTTACATCTAGGGAGTATATAAGCTAACGTGAAACTGTTTTCTTAACTGTAAGAATTTTTTTGAAACACCGTTGGATGGATCAGTACAGATCAAGACATGGCATATCAAATTTCTTGTACATGCTAAAAGAATGTAGTTCTTTGTGTGTTGGCTTTTGGCTACAGCTTAATGGTGAGCCCGTGATGAAACACTGCACGTACGTACAATGTGTATACATCTTGTTCATCTTGCTGTGATTATGAGCAATCAGGAAAGTTGTGAATAGGAAATGTGTTATTGTGTAGAAAGGCAGGATGGGCTGTGTTCAGTTAATGCTTCTGTTTACTTGTGAGGAACACATCTCTTGTAGTGTACTGTATGTACAAAGAAAAGTAAACACTAGTGAAGTATGCAGTCAGACCAGTATGATAAAAAGGCAGACTGGGATAAAGCAATCAGTTCAAATTAAAGAGAACACGTTAATCTGTGCATGAAACCACTGGTATTGCAACTTAGTCAAACTGCTGATTTTGAAATGGTATGCCAGGTGTAATGATATTGGATTCTTTGTTAAATTTAATTGACAATCAGATGTTCATCATTCTTCCATCATAGCTGATGGGCTTTCTCGAAACCAAGCCTTTGGCTCATAGACTTAAAGAGAAACAGTTGTTTTCACTTACCGCACAACTTATTGTCATGTATTTAAATATTACATTCTTTTGAATTACTTTGTTGTTGTCTTTAGGTTTGATGTTTAAAATGAGTCTTTTGATTTTCTATAAGAGTGTTGAAGTTGTAAGATTCATGTAATCATCCTAAAGTAGTGCATTTGGATCTGTGATTTGGTTGAAAATATCATATCCATGTACAAAATCAATTATATTGATCTGTGAGAGAGAAAGAGAGAGACACAAGCATGAAATACAAATGTCCACTCATCTCGAGGCCCAGGCCCCGTCGAGTTTGCTTTGGGATAGCAGCGACCTCCGGTGGCCATAAATGAAACCACAGCACATGAGAAAATTCATGTGTGGTCTTAATAAGTGAGGCTATTTACTGACATTTATGTTTGGGTATTTTTTTGACTTATAATTAGTTTTACTTAAATAAAAAATAATAGTTTAATTTGGCTATTTTAGATTGATGGATGCATTTCATAGTAGAAAATTGAAATATGACAGTATTTCAAAGGTACATCAATCTTATCTAATTGAAAATTGAATCCCTTAGGCTATGCTGTGATTTTACCGAATATTACATTTTGCTGTAGGACCTGTAGCAGTGGGAAATCACCTTACAGCGAAATGGTGAAGGGGCTTTCTTCTGGGAATGGTGCTTAACTGTTTTTTTCCCTGCCTGGTGGCAGAAGATCCTCCAAGCCCAGTGCCCTACTCCCTGCTAGTTGAGACCTTACTTTCCCTGACAAGATGGCACCACGATGATGCAATCCCCACACGCCCCCTGTCTCTCCACTGTTTGCCCAACAATCAACACCGTGCCAAAGGCTCACCAATGGCATACATTGTCATTACATATTCTGAAAGGACCCACGCCACCAGCCCCCACTCCTTGGTTTTTGTTCTCTCCTTTTTTTCCCATTAATTTCCATCGTCACCGTTCTCAGTCATGCCAGAGCTTTTCTCCTTGCTAGCTGACACATTCTCCTCCTGTCAAGTTGCCTGGAGGTTTCCCTGTCACAGGCTGGCAGGGTGGAGCTGCTGTGGGTCCTGCCTGCCTTTGCGAGATGTTCATTTGGAGTGGGGAGCTGACAGGCCTGACAGCCCATCCCCACAGGGCCTTTGTCATGTGATTCAAGCCTCCCTGCAGGCTCTCTCAAGCACCCCTTTATTCCCCTATACAAATGAAGGCATGGGACTGGCTTTCATTTTTTGGCCAATCTGCATGCAATTGCAGAAACAAAGAAGTCCCATACCCCCACCCCACTCACAGACAGACTTTCTTAACAGGCTTGGGAGATTAACACTGGTTGCTTCTAGATTTTGGTTTCTGGTTGCCTCATGCTGGCGAGTGTTTCTACTCTTTCACAATTAAACAGCTACATCCCTCTGTTTTTGCCATGTGTGGGGTACACCTCCTCCTCACATATTTCAGTCTCTCACACAACCAGCATGGGGGAAGGGTGTGTATGTGTGTGTGATCATTTGTGTGTTTTCATACACAGTACATTTTTTAAGTGACAATATGTTCCACACAAAGTAAATATAGTTTGTGCTAAATAATTCACTTTCACCATAGATTGCTATGGAATCAGTTTTCATACACTGTGGTTGTATATTAACTTAACACTTAAGATAATTACCACAGTACTACCTTATGTTGTCACACATTATTATCTTGCTGATTTGCTCTTTTTTGTATTCAATTTTAGGTACCAGTGATCCTTATGTGAAGTTCAAACTTGAAGGAAAACAGCTCTATAAAAGCAAAGTGGTTTATAAAAACCTGAATCCACGGTGGAATGAATCCTTCTCCTATCCTCTTCGAGACACAGAGCACATTGTGGATGTTCGGGTAGGCGTTGTTTGTTTGAATAAAAGTGCATTATCTTACGGTATGAGAGTGGTCTCGTACTGGAGCACACATTTTCTGTTTAAAATCTGAATGATGTTTGTAATATTGTTGCAGGTCTATGATAAAAATCGGACTGCTGATGACTTCATGGGTTCTAGCAGTATTTCCCTGAACAATCTTGATTTGTACAAGTGAGGAATATATTTTTTTTATTATATTTTAGGGAATAGATTATCATAAGGATATTCACAAGTGGTCATCAGTTTTAATCGTCATGCCTTTGCTGTCTCCTCACAGAACCTATGAAATGGAATTGCGCCTTGATGATCCAAAAAGTAAAGAAGTTGACATGGGAGTTATTATTGTTGACGTCTGCTTAATGTTTAGAGATGCCACTATCAAAAGAAGCCCTGTAAAGGTATTTCTGATATGTGAAGTATTGGTTGATGCACTTGTCTTTCTTTAGTATTCTTTGAATTGTTTGTACTGATTCATGGAATTCTTTTTTTCCCATAGAGATGGCCAGTAAAGAAGAATAAGGTATAGATTTTTATATCATAATATCATTTCCTTTTTAACTTGAATTTGCCATGTCCAGAATGCCATTAGTAGTTCAACTTTGTCATTTAGATGGTAGTGCTCAAGGTTACCTTAATCTAAAGCACTAGGGGGCAGTAGCTCACTGTACTATGGTGCAACAAAGAAAGAGGTGTATGCCCGGGACTCAGGCTTTTGTGTGTAACCTTGGTTTCAGCACAACCTATTTCTTTTGTGGTTTTATAGTGAACCTTTTTTGCAATGCATATTATTTTCAGTGGTATGATTTGCTGTGTTTGGTACAATATTACATTCTGATCAAAACCAAAATAATAATATTGACTGAATATGTTGTCATGAAAGAGACCTTAGATGTATTATAGAGCAGTATTTGGTTTTGTTGTAAACAAAAAGTCCCATCTCTTCTCAAGTGGTTTTCAATATATTGCAGCTGTAATTAGATTCAGAGTGAAATAGGAGGGTTGCTGTTTGGGACTCACACTGCAGCGAGTGGGTTTATGTTCACACCTATGTAGTCACTACATCTGCCACTGTTCAGTCTCTTGATGGTCCAGTAGACAATCTCAATTTGAAATTAGATGACAAAGGAATGAAGCCATTTTCATACACATTGTAGGTTATCCACTACAGATGGTTAAAGATACTCAAAGGGAGACAGAAATGTGTGATGGGACTCTTCGCAATGTTCTGCTGCCTAAATCGCGGTGCTAATTTAACAATGTAACAATGCCATTTTTTTCCCATTTCATTTTTGACAAATGTACAATATCTTATTGCATTTAACACCTATCCTGGAAGTGCTGAATACCCAGCTCTTACAGCTCTACTCCCCCTCTTTCAGAACATCGTTTTCTCCCTCTGTGTTACCACCACAGAGACAGGGAATGGCAAGTGCCTAAGTAAAACTCTGCTGTGTGATAGTGTTTCAAACAGGAGGGGGGCGAATGGAAGAAGCGGGAGGGGGGCTCTGCTGTTCGAGGCATGTTGCCAGTGTGGGATGCCTAAGATCGGCAATGCTGATAATTCCCAGGCATAGCGGGCAATAACCCAGATGTTAGGATGTAATATCACAGCTGTGGATGGACAGTGCTGAGGTACCAGCCAAATGGACCTGGGTCTGAGCTCATCGTGCTTGTCCCCATGCTGTCCCACCATATGGAAGCAATCGCACAGCCCTTTTAGGACCAGGAATAGATTCTCTTTAGGGGCCACTTACAGTTAAGTGGAATTGTTTTATTGGCCGCTGAGATAGAAATGTGTCCAAGATAAACACTTGGGATGACTTGGCTGAGGCCTGTTTTATATCGCTCCTCCACTCCCTCTGTTCCTCTTCTTTTGAAGGGGCTGATATTTATAGGGCTGTTCCTGTGGTATTCCATGTTAATTCAGGTCCCTGAGATGTGCTTTGATCCCCTCCGGATTGGGTGGCAATGTGGGTTGTGACCCTGTAGTGAAGAGGAGGGGCTGGAGTGGCAGGGGAGTTGTAGTGGGGCTGTTTGAAGCAGCGTCGCCGGGGCAGTCGAAGGAGCTGGGCAATCAAAGAGGCTAGAGCAGATTACGGTCCTGCTCTTTAATTACAGTCAGCCCTACACAACCTCTCTGCTGTTTGTTTTTACAGCCCTGGCCTATCACCGCATGGCCTCACGGGAACTCTAACATGGAAACATATCAAGGCCGCTCTCTCTCACTCCCTCTGTGACACACGGCAGCAGAAGTGGATTATTTGCTGGGCTTGTCCTTGATTTTCAAAGAGTTCTCAAATACACAATATCTTTGTTAGTTTTGTAGATTCACTTTAGTAGGAAATGTTGTTATTTTGCTGGTTAAATTAAAATTGGATGATTTTGCCAACATGCAGTAAACTCTGATGCTGGCCATACATACTGCATGTATGCATAATTTTCTGATGAGAGAGCTGTGCAGTTTGCATCATTACTCACTGCTGCCTGCTGTCTCTGGTGCAGTATGCCAAGTGTCCTGCCTCCCCACACTCAGTCTGGGAGCCAGTGATGAGTGGGACTGTCACAGCCAGGGACATCTGGCTGCTCGCTGACGTCCCTCTCTTCCTCTCTCTCCAGGAGCCTCCATGGTGTGGCTTGCCTGTCAGTAGAGATGTGCTAATGTGCTCCAACAGAGATGTACAGTATAGTGTAAACCTTTGTCCTACTTTCATGCACTCTGTGAACATGATGAGTTGCCAGGCTGAGGCAGGAGCAGGTAAACAGAACTTCCACACACATGGTGCTTTTATAAAAACTAAAACTGTCTGTGTGTACCTTTGGCCCGCAGCAAAACCAGGCTGCACCATACCAGCGACCAGCCGAAACGCCAAAAAATCAGCCAAAGAACCAGCTGTGGACCAGGGTGCTTGGTGTCACCTTGGTGGAGGGACAGGACCTGCCGCACCATGGCCACGGCGACATTTACGTCCGCTTCCGCCTCGGTGATCAGAAGTACAAGAGCAAGGTTGGACTTGTTTTTCAAAAGTCTTTCTCTTTTCCCACTCCTCCTACACTCCCTTTTCTCATGCGCCTCTATCTTTTTAATGTCTCCTTTTTATACTTCAAGTTTTTCTTCCCAGCCCCTACTTCTTACTTCCCCGCTTCTCTTTCTCAGCAGGTGCCTGTCAGTGGCTCACCTCCACCTTGGCTCACTGGGCCATGGCAGAGGCAGCTCATTAGACTGGGCAAGGCTGCCACTCATTTCTCCCTGTGCTTCGGGTGCTGGGCTTCATTGCCTTCATTTGCATACCCAGCATGCCCTGTTCATCTACCTGTACTTGTTGGCCTCCCCCCTGATGATTCTATGGTGCACTTGTCTTGTGTTGTCGTGTTATTTCTTTGTAAACCACTCTGCTTTTCTCTCTGCTTGTTTGTTTGTTGGACAAAGCTGATTCTAATTGGAAGCTGTCAGTGTTTACAATCCCAGAGTGGCTACTGAGGTGTACACTTACAAGCACACACAAATAGAGACACACACACACACACACACAACACACCGCTCTTTCTCCTCTCCTGCCTCGTTCTGGTTGGATTGAATGAAGACTTAATCCACCTGTCATGCAGGAGCTGCTCAGTCTGATAATGCATTAAACCTGACATTGTGTCAAAGTGTGTGTGTGTTTCCACGGTACTGTATGTGCTGAATCTGTGTCTTTGCTGCCCTCAGAACCTTTGCGTTCAGGCCAATCCCCAGTGGAGAGAGCAGTTTGACTTCAATCAGTTTGAAGATAACCAGGAACCTCTGCAGGTGGAGTTGTTCTCAAAGAGAGGGAGGAAGGGTGAGAAATCATGGGGGATGTGAGTATTTCCTGATGGGTAGTGTTAATTTTGCTCACATTGGCTCTCGACAGAACTAGTTGGCCTTATGTTTCAATGGAACTATTTTCCTTTTGTGTCTCAGGTTTGAGATTGATCTATCAAGACTTCCACATAATGAGATGCAGCTTTTCACTCATGTGCTGGACCCAGGAAAGGGCAGGCTGGTCTTTCTGGCCACCCTGAGACCCTGCTGGGGAGTCTCCATCTCTGACATTGAAACAGCTACCTTGGAGAAACCTGATGAGAGAGATTCAGTAGTGGAGAAATTTGTAAGTTCTTCTTTGTTTCAGTTTATTTTTATGTGAGAGATTTTATGATGCATTGTTGGACACATTTTCTAAAATCATGAATATAATTCTGTTAAATGCTGAATGTATGTGATACATTTATTAACCATGCAGAAAAAAAGGTGTTTTGAATAACAAACATTTACATATTTTTTAGAGCTTAAAGTACTCTCACAAGTGTGTGGGGGAGGTTGGCTTCCTTCAGGTCAAGGTTATAAAGGCAAATGATCTTCCTGCAACAGACCTCAATGGTAATCCATAACAACAATTCGCTCCTCAATTCTCATTTTCATGGCCTTTTCTTACATGCACTCATAATGAACTTCATTTGCAGGAAAAAGCAACCCCTTCTGTGTGGTTGAGCTCGGTAACAGCAAACTTCAGACTCACACAAACTACAAGACCCTCAATCCGGAGTGGAACAAAGCCTTTACATTGTAAGTAAAACATCTCAAAAAGGAAATCAGGGCATCTGTCTTATTTTGTGTTGTATATTTTAAAGTGAATAACGTGTTTCTTAACTCTTATCTTACAGCCCAATTAAGGACATTCATGATGTGATAGAGTTGATTGTCCTTGATGAAAATGGAGACAAAGCCCCAAACTTTTTAGGGAAAGTGGCAATTCCATTACTGACTGTAAGTTTGTTTATGGCCAGGCACTAGATTACTACTGTGATGGAAATTTTTTTTCTTAAGGTCTGACATATTAACAACTGATATACATTTTTTTTTTTTTATTCTAAAAGGTTCAAAATGGGCAACAGTTATGTCTGTTCTTGAAGAAAGAAGGCTTGGGACATGTATCAAAAGGAACAATCACGCTGGTGCTGGAGGTTATCTATAACAAAGTAAGGATCAAATTAAACATGTTCAAGCTTGTTTGAAAGGTGCTAATGTTCTATAGCATGTAGTGTGAAGTAAAAGAGTAGTTAAACTGTAGTGTTTATTGTCTTTTTTTGTTCCAGGTCAGAGCTGGCATCAGATCCTTCCAACCAAAGGAGACAAAATCAATGGAGGAAAATGTGAAGTTCTCTAAAAAGGTTATCTCTATTGATGTTTTTAGCAGAATTTAGCAGATGGAAGCTTGCCAGTATGTTCCCCTCACATTCCACTAAAAAAGTAACTACAACAAAGTAACACACGGTCATAGTTTGGATCGGACATAGTCAAAGTAATTTGTTTAATTGTCTTTAAAAAAATCTAACTTCAAAAGTCGCAAATAAGTGATTGTTAAACTGAGTCAACCTCATTGCAAAGTTCTAAACATTATGTCCAGTGTCAAATGATACTAACTGGTGTTTTGTTCCAATTATTTCCCATTAGGTTCTTGCCCGGAATATATATCGGGTTCGAAAAATCAGCACAGCAGTTCTATACACGTTACAGTACATTAAAAGCTGTTTTCAATGGGAGAGCACGCAACGGAGTCTAATAGCCTTTCTGGTAAGTCATTGCCTCACGTTAATGAGCTCTCTTTAAGCCTTGGGGCGAACAAGTTTTGTCCCATTTGACTGCAGCCCAGTTTTAACTCTTTCATTTTATGTGAATTAGATGTTGAGGAGAATTCTTGGTTTAGCCATTTTTTCTCTGTGCTAGTCTTTTTCCCATGAAAAGCAATGGTTGCCTCTTGTTTTTATCCAATGCGTATATGATGGATGTGCTTTATCCTTTAAATCAAACCCCACTTGGCTTTCCTTCAGTTCTGATGACATTAGAGTGCATTTGAAGGGGTAGAGTTTGGACGTTTGTACATCTGACTTCTTAGCAAAGCCTCCTAACCCCGGGGACGGTGTAAGGAGGATCACAGTCTCAGCTTCCTTGGGTGGAGGAGTGACAGTCTGCCTCCGAGATTTGAACCTTGTTTAAATGTCTCTGTTTAGCTGTTTTTAATGAGGGTATGTGATCTAAGGTCCTAAGCTTAAATAATCTTAAATCACCCTGTGAATCCCCCTCAGTAGAGCACATGTAATGTCATGATTAAGAGTGTACACTTGCCATGAAAGCCCTGCCAGCCCCTGTCAGGGTGAGGAAGCGGTCACAGACAGGGTGTGTGAAGAACTCTACTTTCACCGCCTTTCTTCTGTCTGCTCTGTCTCAGAATGACATGCAATTCATACCTGGTGTATTCTATAAGCCCTTCTCACTGATCCTGAGGTGCAAATCCCCCCAGGCAATGGCCAGGCTCAATATATCACAGCCTTTAGAACAGCAAGGCTCACAGACAGGCAGGCAGACACACAGACAGGAAGACAGAGAACAATGCAGGCGATTGTATAAGGATAGAGTGGGAGGCAGGCTACTATCTGGGAAAGAAAGTTGGAGCACAGAAAGAGGAAGACAGTTCAGTAAGAGTGCGGTCCACGAAGGCAGATAGCGAGAGACTTGGAGGCAGGGATATGGGCAGAAGAGCAGGAGGATAGGCAGGCTGACAGGTGACAGGTCAGCGGGATGAGGCCATCTTCTTCCACCTATAATTAGATCCTCTGCAGGCGATGGGAGTGTGTGGTGGCACACTCTAATCTTTCATTTCCACTTCTATTCCACCTGCTGTTTAGGAGTCCAGCACACAAATAGAGATCTTAGAATGAAGGAAAAAGACACACACACACTCACTATTTTCATCACGATCATGTTGTTACTGTAGTGTAGTGGTTCCCAATCTTATTTTTGTCAGTTCTGTGTCATCTGCTCCCTGTTAGTGAAGATGATAATTCTTGTGACATTGAGTGTAGCTGTTTTGTCCTTTTATTTGAAACAAATGCTCTGTTTTCACGCACTAACACCAGCACACTGGTTGATATTTTTTTAAAGCAGACAGATTCAGCGTAGTTAGAGTACACCTTTGTCGGCGACTAGGTGTGCTTGAAATAGTTGTCGAAGTGTCGAAAGTGCATGGTGAGAATTGCCCAAACAGAGTGAATCGTCTTCTGTGTATTCATCACCCACTCATCAGCAGACTGAGAGTTCAATGAGTGAAAAGTTCTTTTTTCCCACAATGATGTATCATATTCTCAACAAGTAACAAGCACAGTGAAACATGCAAATCCCATGTAAATATTGCATGTAACTGATAGCGACAGGAAAAACTCTGAACTTACGCTACCGTCTCATGGCCAGTGAGGGCAACAACAAGGTCTTCACTGACTGCCATTACAAGCCTAGTGCCATGCCACTATCCACACTGGTGCCCCTGCCCACTCCAAGGCTAATCACTATACAGCAACTCCTCCTCCTCCAAGTCATCATTTGCAATTAGGTTAGTGTTTGGAGCTGTCTAAAGCTGCATGCCACCATGTGCCTTAATGAAAGAAACTCCCACTTCTATCGTTATATCTTTAGGCAGTGGTAATAAGGTAACTGATTCAGACATTGACAGATGGCCTCTGCTTGCCTCTCAGATGTGCATAATTATACCACTAGTGTCTGCTCTTTTCCACAGCGGGCAGGCAGCGCAGGGCTTCTCGGGGTATGCTGGTAGGAAGCGCTGCAATGGTGGGTCTAGCTTTAATATACATTACAATACATTATTTATCAGGCAGGCAGACCAGTCCTACCCTTTTACACCATATACATCCTGTAATGCATTACCGCTGCTGTGGTTTCTACTGGGACTGCGGGACGCTCGCGTAGTGCTTTACCAGGAATACTTAGCCATTATATCACTCAGTCCCACAGGCCAATTTTCTGACCTCCACACAGCATGCAGTCTGCATTTGTATCCTGTTTATGTAGATTCATGTATGCATTATGAAGTGTTTGTTGGTGTGCGGTGTGCAAGGTATTCAAATTTTGCATGACGGATCACTGCTCTTGTTCACGTTAACCAAGTGAATGGGAATGTTAAAAAAAAAAGTATTGAGTTTTTTCTTTTTTTTTGGAGAAGTCTTCTTTGTTCATATCAAGATAACTCTTCCCTCATGAGTGGCAATCAGACAGCTGCACACCCAGGAACATATGAATTTAGCATTTACAGATTGATGGTTTATTTGGTTTTATTCTGTTGCTGAGTGTTATTGTGTGAGAGGAAACTCTGTAAGGAATGAATGGAAATACTTGCAGTGTTGTCAGTGTTTGCGAGTGCAGGAGGTTACTTGTTTTGATTGTGCAATCTCATCAGCAGAGTCCAAACTGTTTGAAGTTGCCTTCGATTTTCCACCAATGTGTAGCAGTTAGAGTCTCTCTAATTAGGTAATGTAACAAAAAAACAACCCCAAAAAAAACAAGAAAAAGAAAAAAAAATTCTCATGTGTTTAAACAAAGTTCTGGCAAATCCTCATAAACATTTTCATCAGTGAACGGAAATACAAACAAGAAATTTGGATTTTTTTCCATCTTCTTGTTTATGCTACAGTAATGAGCCTAGGATCTGCGCTTTTCAAGAGTTTGACAACAGCATGTTCCTTTCTCTGAGAGAGAGAAAATGTGACAGCTAAAATCTTCATAAAATAACGGCTGTTAGATGTGCTTTTCACTGAGATGAATGTGCTATACATCAGCAGTGACTGCAGAGGGGTCACCCAGAGTTCTTTGCTGCACACAAGAACAAGTCCTGTAGATGGAGCTACAGCACTGCTGGAAATGGGAATGGAGGTGCTGAGGAGATCAGTTACTTTTCCCAACAGGAGTCATTTGTGGGAACAACTTGGAGTGAAATCCTCCATTCTGTCTATTAGACCAAGAGACACAAGTTTGTTCCACGAAAAAAAGGATGAAAAAAAAGCTAAATGAGCATGTATTAGCCAGCCAAATTAATCTGCTTCAGAAGTTTAAAGTTGAGAACAATTTTGATTTAGATGAAATGGATGAAAGTTAAAAAAAGAAAGAGGATCATTTACACTTGAAAGCTGATTTTGAGCTTTGCTGTCATTAGACCACTTTAAGTATTTAAGTAGAATTAATATTTTAACATATGAGGTACCTCATCTGTCAGGAGTTAGACTAGAAAGAAACCTGTATACCTTATGTGAGTATTTGAACCGTTTTCTTTTTGACACTGCCAGGTAGCAACCGCTTTAGACATCATTTGACAGCCTGTGAAATGCTGATTGCCTCACATCACACACTGTAAAGATGGCATTTGATGAATGTTTGATGCGGTGCAGCTGTAAACACACTTGGCAGCTGCATTGGGCACTTTTTGGAGGCTGATAGAATCATCGTCTCCCCCAGATGAGGGCAGGACAGGGTCAGATCTGGCTCCAGAGGTCTCGGGAGACCACCTGTGTGGAGCCACAGCAGTAGGGCCATTAACCAGACCGGCCGAGATCAAAGCCATAATCAGAGTTGTCATAATTGTTCTTGTTAACACTGTCCCTGAAAATGAGATGCTTTGTGAGTTTTGGATCTGCCTATTTGTGGTTTACTGCATTGCAGTGTGGCCGAGCTTTTGTGAGAACAGCGAGAGGACTGTGCACGCCTGTGAATTGTCTCCTTGTTTCTTCTTTGCATCTGTTTTCTCTCAGTTGGAAAAGTTGGAGGCCCTAAAGGAGTGGGTTTCTTCAGTCTCATGGGGGTTACACTCTCCCTATCCATGGTTGTGGGAGTTCTCACAGACTGTGCAGTGGGAATGTGTCTAGTAGGGGGAAAAAAAATGATGGCAGTGATGGCGATGTGTGTGTTCATGGTTTTGAGTCTGAGATGTATTAATTATTAAATGATAGGCTATGACTACTTGCACACTGCACAGTATTATTATTTAGCTGCCCTGAATGGCTATGTGTCAGTTGACAGCTCTGAAATTTGGCTGAATGCAATGTGTAACCTTGAAACATGTCCCCTTATTAGCAGGATTAATAAGCTTTCTCTGCTAATATTCGCATCATTAGAGCTGTGAAATCGTTCCCATTTTTATATGTTTTAGGAAAAGGATTTCTGTTTTGAGAACACATTTGATCCCTTTTAAACTAATCAAATACATCATTATTATTCAGCATTATTAAAAAGCATGAAGTAACTTTTAAGTGTGTGCAAGATTTATAATAGCTGACTGCACTGAATATAACGTGGTGACTCCTGAGAAGGCAACGTTTTAGCTGTGCATCTGGACTTAGTTGTTTTATATTGTGCGGGTTTTCAGCTTAGGTGAAGTATGCTCTGTGTTTAACCCCATTGTGTGTGCCATATCATAATGAGTGCATTTAACATACTTGCCACCTTCCTAGTCACAGAGGACACCTCTCCCCAGGCAGCTGAGGCGGCGACCTGTCCACCCTTGTGCGTTGCTGTTCCCGGGCCGGTCTTGGCCCCAGCGCGTTAACGTGCATGTGAGCTGAGCTGACAGGGAGCGAGAGTCCATGCCACTCCCTCCCCACCTCCTCAGGGGAAAAGGCTCGCATGGCAGATCTGTCACCCAGGAGGTCGCTCAGTGTTAACGCTCCCGACACGGATTAAACACTAGTGGCCAGTGCCGGAGTGCGGGGTCAGTGTAGCCACCACTGACAGGCACCACAGGGCCCCCCCTGACTGCCCCACTCCAGCTTCATACTGGTGCTACTCTGGCCCAGGCATGTGTCAGACAGTTGGGAAGACAACGGCCAGAGCTGGCCCTGTGAGCAAATGCTAATGCTTTGCCGTGCACGGCTGCTCTTCCTCAGCGCTTTGATAAAAAGCTGCTATTACTATAGCACTGTGCTGTGCAGGGGTGCTGACAAGCTGTGGCATTTGCTCATCATTTTTCTATGGCTAACATTTTTTTTTACAAATTAGGAAAATTAGTGAACACAAAATTTACTGAAATTAGACTATATAATACCATTTTTATGGTTAATTTTAATAGTTTTATTTACCCAAGGAATATTATTCTTTATTCTTATATTTCGCTATTACTAAAATAATTGTTTCATTTTTTTATTAAGCTATCATAAAGCAGAATGATAGTAATAATAGTAAACAAAGTGGAAAACCACTTAACTTATGTAATTTAAGTACAGTATATATGAATGTTACTGTATATATTTGATTTAAAAATTTAATTGTAAATTGCATTACACTCAAGATCTGTTAGTGATTTCGGCCCGCTGAAGAGGGACATAAGATTCCCCATTTTATTGCTCGCACTTCTCCCCCTCTTCCTCTATCTCTCGCTCTCTCTCCCCCGTCGATAAGACTTGAGCTGAGCATATGTGAAATATTTATTCAGCGTTAGCTCAGAGCACCATAGCTGCCCACACACTCTACCTGCCCTGAAGAGAAATCTTATCTGTGCTTCCTCTGCCTCCGACACCCCCTGAAAGCCTGTCCCCACACTGGCCCAAGCTCAACACAAATTACATGTCTCGTTGCTCTGCGTTTACAGCTACTTTAAAGCCTGCCGCTCCTGTCCCCAACTTAAGCCCTCAGCCAGACTCAGTTTCAGAAAAAAAAAGTCCTGCGTGAGCTGAGCTGCTACTTGTACCTTTGATTCATTATTAATCTCTTTTTTTGTATATTTAATTGAGGAAGTAATGCAGATTAATTTTACTGCCCTTGATTTCACCCAGAAAAAAGAACATCTCTATCAGAGTAGACACATTATTAAAGGTTTTGTAGAGGCTCCTACTTATTTTTAAAAAATAATAATCATTGTAATTTATTTTCCTCATTTTTGTATGTCTCATGTTTGCACATATTCACAAGCACAGTTTCTGTCCTTGTTCCATCACTCACACACAAAAAAAACATGCATACACACACACAGATAGAACAACACACATACTTACAGAAACCCTGCAGCCTGTAGTCAGTCTTGTTAAACTCTTTCAGTGTATGTTCACGTAATCTGGCATCGGTCCACAGCCCCCATGACTGACCCTCATAATGCTGGCTGGAGTTCTTCTTGCTTTGTTTAGCTTTCCAAGTAGAGTGTAACTGAAGAGAGTAGTGAAGATACAGCCAAGATTAAATCTTCTGTGTTTTTGGATGGTACATAGTCTTAAAAATAAGGGTATTTTTTTTTTAAATCTACCACGTTAAAAAATAGTGGAAAGTGTGTTTTAGTACTGATATTGTATGGCCACATGTGCTGTGACATTACATAAAATCAACAGTATTATGTGTGTTATACTGATGTGACGCCTATATTTATAGCCCGTTGTCTGCTGTAGTGTTTAAGGAGAGCATTTGGCAGCCTTGGTGTTACGTCTGCCAGTCAGTAGTTTGGGTTGGTAGACTGGGCAACCCCCTCCTCTGTTAATCAATTTACAGGATGGTAGAAACTCTTATAGAGGGTGTCTTTGTCCCTTTGTTCCTGCTACGATCCCTTCTCCCTCTCCTGGGAGAGTGTGGGTGGTGGGAGCTGCCATGCTTGCTCAGCTTTAAGTTATTTTATTCACACTTTTAATCGCTGAGTGCTTTATTATTAGGTGCTGGATTCTGCTGGCCAGTGGATCTGCATGAGAAGGCGCAGAATGCATTTAGTGGAATCATATTAATGGCACTATAAAACAAATCTGTCAGGCTGTTCTTAACCCTGCTGGCAGAATCGCTCTGCCCAGGGTTGCCCCCTTCTCCAAGCGCTTACAGGTGGCTAAGGAGAGTGCATCTCCATCATCTACTCCACCGTGAGCTAATAGTTTTATTAATTCATTCTTTTTTCTCTCCCATGGCACCCTGTGCATAATCATACAGACATTTTTCAGCTAAATGGTGTTTGTCAAGGGAGGTTTCCTACTTTAGAGACACTCCTCCCAGACATACATACTTACGCTTGTTCAATTACAAGTCGTTCGTTGTCCAATTCTGCTGTGTGAACCTAAATGCTCAGGTATATCATTAATTATTACCTCCCTTGCTTTTGTTTGTTGTTTATGTCCTTTTTGGTTAAATAAATGACTGTTTTACTGCTCGTGCAACATATTAGCATTGGCGTGTTTTAAAAAGTTCAAGGTTTTACTTGTCATGCGTAATTTGTTGACGGATGAAAAAATACGCAGTCAGCCCCTTAAGACTGAAATGGAGCCCATCTTTGACGGCAATTAAAATGTGGATTATTTTTTATATGAATTTACACTTACGCCTGAAAGGTTGCACTTTGTCCAACACGTCCTTTAATCACTCAGCTGCTTGCTAATAAAACATAAACCACTTAGTGGGGAATTAGTCCTGTCTCCATTTCACAGAAACTCTGGAGAATGCAAGGAGACAAGGGGACGTTATAGTCCTGCCTCTGCTCATTACTGGGGGATATCTGACGGCAAAGTCTCAGTCTGTGCACCTGAGTGAAGGAATCTGAGAGGTTTTCCCAGATGTTTCTCTCCATCGCTTTTATTAGTGTTAAAAAAGCATGTAAATCCTGAACACATGCGCTGACATACCATGAGGGAGGAATTGAGAAGAGATTTCTGACAGTTTTGGTTTATACCCTCATTTAAGCACTCAGTTTAGACACTAGGCATTGTATTTCTGTAGGCTTTTATCTTGTCCACTGAGCCAGAACGCAGTGAGCAGAAATTAGCATTAGTGGGCGATTATGAATACCTGTGACAGATTCTCTCTGCCGGCTCCCTGGGTAGAAATGAATTGGCTCCCTCTGTTGACTTGCACAGGAAGACAGAGACCAAGCAATTAGACTTTAGTGGTTAATGCAGCAGCTTTTGCAGAGAGGGCAAGGAGGTTCAACATTCCTGCTGGGCTCATGTCAGTTTCTAGGCACATTTTCCCCTCTTTTCTTTTTCCTTTTTTATGAGAATACTGGGAATATGACAAGCTACCTGTCCACCAGCCAGCTGAATTCCTCTGGGGTGAGGGGAGCGTCGCTTTAGAATCGCCTCATGGGAACTGAGGTGACAACACATGACGTAGGTTATTCATAACAGAGAGGAGATGTACTGCAGCTACCTCTGCACATCATGCATATTCATTGTTTACCTTTTTTTTTATCCCCCACCAGCTCTAGTTTGCTGCTGTATGCGTAATTCAAATGAGCGCTTGTGAAAAATAACAATAACATATTGTTCATTTCTTGGTCATCCCGCTGTGTTTCTGCATAACGCTTAGGCTCACCCACCATCTCCCAGGTTATATTGAGGGTTAATAAGCAGCAGTGGCGAAGCCCAGGGCAGTTGGGCCAAAGTGTTGTCTGCATTACTCATGGTTCACGTTTCCCTGGTGGCCGTTTGAACCTAGGCCTGGTGTGGCAGTAGGTAGACTGGCCCCCAGAGCAACATGCAAGAACTCTGTATGGTTGCTATGACAGGAGCAGTCTGCTTTTTACAGGCCTGCTTTAGAGGCCTGAAGGCCTCAGTGCTTCACATCCTGTCTCGGGCTTAACTCGAACATATTGTTCATACTCGAAGCAGCCTCCGGCTCTTTGAGCCTAGACTGCACAGTGCTACCATCGTGTGGGTTCAGCTCAGCAGTCATACTCAACGTTTTGAAATAAACTTTGTAAAAAACTTGTTGAAAAAGTATGATGAATCTAACTGTTGGAAAGGATGCATTAATTATAGAAAATGGTGTGAGAAAAATTTACATTGTGAAATAAAAGTGGACCATATGTTGGGTGTATTGGTGCATAATCACACTATAATAGATTTTAAGATTCAGCTTGCTGTGGAGAACATTTTATTTCATCCCTGTCAACCTGCTGGTGTGATCCTCCTCACACATTGCTGATAATTTCAGTTGGAGACAGACTCATTAGGCTGTCACTAAATGGGTTTAAATGCAGCCGTCCAATTAGTGCTCTGCTGTGAAATGCAGTGGGTGTTGTGCAACGTGCTTAGCACCACTCCTTTACAGAATTATGAGGGATTACTCAGTCAGTGTGATCCATCTTATTTCTACCAGGGGTCTTGGCTTTTCTCAGTATCATCGCCACGGAGGGGGTAAATGTTGCAAATGCTTCTCCAATTGCCATATGCGGCTCGTCAGAGAGCCTCGCTGCCTCTGAATCTAAGAGGATTTGATGTGCTAGTTAAAAGACAGCATACCATGCCTATCCATGTCATACTTTCTGTTCTGCAGTAAGGCACTCTGCCAGCGCAGTGTTATTGGTGTATATAAATAGGATTTCAAGATATTAAAAGTTGTCCCTGAATGTCTGTTACTTTCAAACCACTAAGAGTAAAATCTGTTCCCATCGACTGTAAATCTCAGAGGCTTTACAGTCTGTAGTGCTTTTCATGAGATTTAGGATGTGGTTAAATCCATTATATATTTTGTTTTGGGAGCAGGCTTGCTGAGATATGAAAGCTGGGTCCCTGCTATAGTGTGATGGGCTTTGCATTATATTGTCATGTCCTGTCTTCTCAGATCTTCCTTTTGACAATGTGGCAGTGGGAGCTCTTCATGCTGCCCCTCTTCCTGCTTCTGCTCATTGGCTGGAACTACTTCCAGCTCACTGCAGGGAAGGCCAACTCCAACCAGGACCTAGTGAGTGACAAGGACTCCGAACTTATCAGTATTCATCCATACACATCTGTAGATGCATGCTGTTACGGTGCAAATTCAATCTATATGTTAACCCAACTCTGGTCAAACCCTGACGGACTGAAATCATTTTGGCACACATTGGGCAAATTGCAGTTTTTACTGTAATGTCAATTAAGAACTCTTACACTTGCATGTATGCTGTAATACAGGAGCTGTTCTATAAAATGCAGTTCAGTCATTTGTAGTAGCATTCCACATACTTTATGGCTGGTTAAATTAGTTTGTACATTGTCTCCAGAGGCCCAATAAAACACTAAGCAGTAAGAAGCCACTAAAATTAAATCACTGTAAATATATGTATACCCTGTTATAGTCTGTTGATATAGTCTCACCACATCTGTAAACGCAGGACTCTAGTTCTCCCCACAACATACCACTATCTCCTCTCTATCTACTGTTATGGAAATTATGTTTGCCCTACACATGTCTGTGAAGGTTAATGCTGTTCACACTTCTGACTGCCCCCCAATTTCACTGTGTTGTAAGCCTTCTCACTGGGCAGCCAGGGGTCTGGCCTGCTCACACACCCTCCCCAAAGCAACATCACCGGCCCGGTGATTGTGTTTATGGCTGCTGGCAAAGATGCCATCCCTAGGCAATGTTAAAGCCGAGGCTCGCCCTCCTATCCAGTGTGGAGACTCTGCCACCCCTCTGTGACCCTCTGGCGGGCAATGACACAGCTCTGTTCCGAGGCAATGTCACAGTGTGCGCCACATTGGGGTCAGGGATGACTTGATATAAAGTGATCTAGGCAACAGCATCCAAATTAAATGTTTTTCCCCCCTCTTTCTGTTTTTCTGTGTGCTTATGTTGTGGAGAAATGAGATTGCTTTGGTGTGACAGTGCTCTTGTGAGGAAGGCCCTCTTTCACCTCTCCTTTTGTGTGAGGTCACCCCTGTGATGCAGTCTCTATGGAAACAAGCCTCTCCCAATAGGGGTGAATGTACTCAAAGAAAATTTCATTACTAGGTGTTTGTTAAAAATGCTCCAGTGCCCACATGTCCCGTTCGTTTAAATCACCCTCTACCCTTTATTTTCTCTTAGGTGAACATGAGCATGGTTGACGACGAAGAGGAAGACGAGAAGGTATTTTATCTTGTCTCTTGCTAATAATATGTTTTGGTGGAAAGTTATCACTTCTCAGTTTTCCCTGTAAATGTCTTTTAAGGTTACCATAAACACGGACTGTTTTAACATTTCATAGTAACATTACTAAGTGGCTTGTGTAAAAGTAATTTTCTGCAAATATTTCTTTCTCAGTAACCAATGTTAAATCAAACACATAATAATGTCTGCTTTGCTTTTGTTGGGTATAAATTCCTGGGTCAGCAAATAGCTGTGATTCCTTTACAAATGAACACTTGCTTATTAGAAGATATTAAGTATGTTATAGTCTAGTCTGTATTTTAGCATAGTCACAGTGACAGTTGCTGCTCAGTAGCTCTTTTCTAACTAAGAATAGAAATATTTTCATGCATCCCAAATGAGGGCAACATCTATGAAACAGTTGTAGCATGTAACTCTTTATTCTGTTCCTCTGGGTATTCAGTGTCTCTCTACAAATTCCTGCAGAGATACGGCAGCCCTTCAAACATCTATAAATCAAATTTAAACAGCTTTGTCAATTAGATTTTGCACAGCTGTTGGGGATAAAATCAGTAGGTTTTTTTGTATCATCATTGTCTTAATGGGAGTTGTGTTGAGAATGACCTTTTACTACCAGAACAAAGGAACAAACTACAATAACACAGCAGTAAACATATACTTTGCCCCAAAGGTTATTAGTCATTTTCACTCGTTCGTTTGTGAGAAATCATAAATGATAATGTTTGTTAATGCATCTCTCTAGTGTCTCTTGAAAAACAAAACAACAGGAAATCTTTAAGCAGCCTGAAAATTATACTTCCCCACAGCACATAATATTCAATTACACTCATCCCACTGTTTTTTGTAAAGAAGGAAGCGTTAACAGGGATGTGTATTATTGCTTTATGGCAATGAAGTGTGGCGCTAACGCAAAGCCTCCAAGCAATGACCCTTGTGCTCTGTGTCTAGGCCCAGGATTCATATCCATAATGCGCTCAATATATTCTGTTGTGATGACCTGGGGCTACGAAAAAAGCCAGATTCTTTTTAAAAACACAGGCACATCCACCAAATCCTGTCTGAAAGGATGGGCTAATTCACAGATGAAACTTGTATGATATGTTTGCACACACAAAGTGGGAAGCCACGCTTGCTATCATAGCTAGGAACAGGCAAACTGGTGCTGTAACAAACAGCAGTGATACAGAAAATTCTGTGTATTTATGAATATTGAATCAGGCAGGATTACCTTTATGCACCAGATTTAATATTATTGCTACATCGAATGATTATTACATTTGTCTTTACTTTGAAACATCAGTATATACCAGAGGAATGTTTACTTTTAGTTTTTTAGTTTAAGAAATCGCTGTGTGTCTTTAGAAAGGATTGCATGTGTTTCCGAAATCAGCCTTCGCCTCTTAAAGCTTTTTGAAAGGTTTTCCATGAGCCTCCCTAAGCCCTTTCACACTCAGAGGAAACGAAATATCTCCTTTCATTTACTAATTAAGCAGTCACCCATGTTTGTTTTAATCTGTCAGCTTTAATTTAAAGTGGCTTATTTGAAAGTCTTGTTATGGTCTTGCTGTCACTTGAATGTGATATCATGCAGTTAGATCAAGCAGTGTAGCTTTACACCTCCTATCAAAGTCTTCTTTAAAAATATTTGGGGTTAAAGAGTGATCAGTGTTAAATTTGATGACTTCAAAGGATTTGCTTTTTTCCCCCTAGTCTTTCCTCTAACATGTGAATAAAGGCTTTTTCCTCTGAGAAGGTTATGATTACCACTAAAATATGTTTTTATCCCCCTTTTTCCCCCTTGAGGAAGGAAATATTTAAACCTCAGACAGAGCAGCAACAATGTGAAGGCATGACGTTAAAGAGAAACGAAAGGCAAGGCAGTGTTACAGCAGGATAATACAGAACAGATTCTCTGCCTGTGAACAAATCTGTCCTCAGGGAAAAAGACAGCTTACAAATTATATGTGGGCAAAGTGACTTCCCTTTGGCCTTAGGTATCAATTGTGCAGATAGACAATATTTAATCATAACATAAAGAAACAGAGAGGCAAAACATGAGCAGGGAAGATGAAACAGCCCTTTCATTGCCCCCCCCCCCAGTTGGCAGAACTGGTCCGGGGTTGACATGCTCCCAGAGCATAGCCCAGGGGAGTTGGGGGGAGGGTGAGTAGGTGGTTGTGTTGGTGCTAGACTGGGCTGGGGGGTTACTCCATCTCTCACCCAATAGTCCACAGTCACCGCTGGGTCTCCTTGAGCACACCAGTCAGACAGACTGCCCATGTCATGATCTGTGGTGTGCATCATGAGAGCTACCGCACATGGACCCACCAACACATTAAAGCCTCTGAGAGCTTTTTTGTGTTTCATCCCAGCAAATTGTTTGTTAGCTTATTTTAGCTCCATATGAGATAATTTGCCAGGAACACAGGTGTTTTTCATTTAGATGCACTTCTTTTGTTTGTCAAAATAGTCACTAGAAAAATATTCAGTCTGAGAATTCAAATTTGGCACCGTTTATTCTAATTAAAATGATTCTAAATGAGATTTTTCCAGCCCTTGATAACACCCCACATGTCTGTGAGAGTATGTTTACCTTTGCGCAGGAGATCAAATTGGTTCTCCATTACTGCACCTTAAAAGGAAGCTTTTACAATTTTATCTGAAATGAGAATATGATTTCACACAGGTTGTCTAATCAGTAGACATTTAGGATTCATTTAGTCCATCCCCAGTTTACCCGTGCTTTTCCATTTCAGAAGGAGATCTTTCATTTATTTTTGTTTTCTCTGCACTCATCTACTTGCTGCAAAGAGAACTGAACAAAGATAAAGAATATCGTCAAATGATTAATGTAGGAAGGACTTCAGTTTTAGTCGCTAAGGAGTTGGAAGATTTCAAGAATAATAAAGTACATGAATAATGATAATCATGAGAGCTCTGCCTCTCGATGCGTACTTCAGAGTACATCTATTGCCTGTTTATCCTTTCAGAAATGAAAGCCAATATGGTTTCTCTTTTTTCCTGCCGGAGCTGTTTTTCTGGCTAAATTTACCTTGCATGTGTATCCACTACAGTTAAATAATGCTTTATATCTCTGATTAGATTTGAATCCTAAATCATGTAATTGGTCGCTTAAACAAGTTTCATTGAAAATATGAAAAGGAATGTGAGCCTGATGAGGCTCCATATCGAGTGAGCTATCATTTCTCTCTGGGTCCATCAGGAGCTCACTGACACGGTTTGTAATGGCTTTTAGCAGACTCTAACAGTGTTCGCCGCCTTCAAAATAAACCTGGGTAAAGAGCTCAATTAACACCTGATGGAGTAAAGGACACACATGAAGGTTTGCCCCCCTCCCCCTCAATGCAGTTGAGTGGAGTAAGATGATGCATAAACACAGATAGTCCCTTCCCCCATGATGAGACCATGAGATGTTGATCTCAAAGAAAGCATATTTGTGATAGTTCTTCCTTTTTTGGACAGTGCTGAGACTCCAGTGTCCGTCCAGATATGATCCCAGTGGGGGAGGCTCTGCTAGTGTGGGAATTGCTCTCTTCCTGCGCCTTTCGTGGAGAAGAGTGGGCCTGACAGTGGGGAGTCTATCTCTGCTGGCAGACAGTGTGTTCCCAGGGGCTCCCTCATGAAGCTCTGATAAAGGCATTCTGTCTGGACCCTGTCAATGCACACAGGCTGCGGCTTCGGCTGACTTGTAACATAAACATATACTGTGTAGACATCCTCAAGCCTCCTGTTAGGGTCCATCAGAGCGTCCTCCCCCAACACTCTCATTCCCCCTCTCCCTCTCACTCTTCCTCTCCCGCCCTCTGTCATCATTCCTGTCATTAGTTCCTCCTTTTGATGTGAGGCTTCTCAGCCCTCTTTAGCTTGTGTTATGTGTGTTATCTCAAGTCACTCCCCTGCCTCTGGAAGGCTTCACACTCGTCGTTATTTCCAGCCTTGATGTGATCACATTTATTTCATTTTGAGACAAACCCTTCAACCCCCTCACATGTTGACTTATTGCTTTGCCAGAGTCATTATTATGTCAGCGCGTTACAAGCAAAAAATACTTTATGAACAGTGTTAGTTGCAACAAGAATCATATGAATGAAAGAGTGAACAAGTACACATCCAAGTGGTGTCCTAAGCGGTGTGAAGTGTTTTTCTCATGCAGGGAAAGCGTTAGGATAAGGTAGCAAGCCTGGCCTGACAGATGTGTAAAAACATGTTCACGCTTGTCCTGGGCACGCTGCTGGAATGGAATCTTTCCTCGGTTGCAAGGCCCCGGCACTTCTTGTCTAGGTCGTCTAGTCTGCCTGATTGGAGATGACCATTTTGTGTACTTTTCATCTACCAGAGAGTCTTGATTGTGCTGCGCTTGTGCAACAGCTCTATTGTCGCTTGCGGACAAAAGCTGAAAACCCTCAGCCATCCACATAACTGCATCTGAGTCTGTCTCATCTTCAAAAGCATAGTCTGAAGATGTACAGTGTTTGCTCATTATGGGCCATTCAATAGATAAAGCACACATAATAGCACAGCAGAGATAAACTGGTCTTTGTCTACCCTGCCCAACAATTGACATACAGTGTACCTCATCAGTGTTTCTTTGGTTTCTTTTTTAGGAGTCCGGAAAAAAGGGTTTGATGGATAAAATACATATGGTGCAGGAAGTGGTACTGGTTGTCCAGAATGTGTTGGAGGAAATCGCAAACATCGGAGAGCGAATCAAGAAGTAATTTGACCATTTTATATTTATCCAAAAAGTATTTTATTTATTTGAAATTAACAGGTTTGTTTTTTATAGAACTTCACATTAATCTGACACAATTGTTATTTTATAGCATATTCAACTGGTCGGTCCCATTCTTGTCGTGCCTGGCCTGCTTGGTGCTGTTTGTGGCAACAGCGCTATTATATTTCATCCCACTGCGATATATTGTGCTGATATGGGGTAAGTTATACATCTAAAAACACAATTAAATTCATAAAATTGTAAATGAAAAAAACATTTGCATAACTAAAAGTGTATTGGGCGAATACCAAAAGCTAACAAACTATCTGTTTCTTTCTAGATAGATGTTTTCTATGACCAAAACATCCTAACAAATTGTATAAAAATCAACGCCCATACCACTATGGCAAAACACAACTCTTATTTAGTGTTCCTAACTTGAAATCCATGATTTAATGAAGTACTGTAATTTAAGAACTCTGGCATCCCTACACCTCTGCAGATGCACAGAGATCAGACAGCTGCAGAGGTTTGCTGTGCTCAGTGTGGGCTGATGTAGCAGAGGCCTAGGGTTTGTGTGAAAACAAAGCAGAGGTAGAGTAGCAAGCTGTATATAATACATGATGTCCTTGGGCAGTCTGTAGGCTCCTGGTCTAGCCTCTCATTATCTGCTGTAGTCATACAGAATAGACAGTCATCTCAGTGGTCAGGGATATATGCTGCCCTTAACAGGCTCTCCTCCTCCAGCTGTAAGCCCACAACCACTGTACTTCCACACTGCCTTCAACACAATCAATACCAGAAAACCATCATATCAAACAAAAAACACACAATCTGAGACACTCCTCTGCCTCCCCAGTTAACCCCCATCTCTGTGGTTCCAAGGCAAGCCTTTCAAGTTGCTTGCACATATTTAAGTCCTTAGGTTCTTTGTCTGCATGTTGAGGTACAGTCAGTACCAAGCTGTGAATATAATGGTCCCATTACAAGACCCCAGAGATATTTTTTCTCTGCGGTATGCAGCCATGTGCAAAGTAAATATAGATGTGCTAGAAACGATCAGATGGAAGCAAACAAAAGTGAGGAAAAGTTGTCATGAATGTGTTCCTGTTTTTCACTTATCATTTATCTGCTTTAATTGATTAAGTAATGCTTTATCCATACTTGTCTCCATTGTATTTTTCTTGCTTGAATTCATTTTGGCTGAAAGGGATCAATTGAAACATCATTATATAATGCATTTACATTGGTGGGAACTCAATAGATAGGGTTACACAACTCTTTATTATTAGTATTATTTTTACAGTGTTAAACAGGGTAAAAAAATATGCTGGTTGGTATGACACCTTTATTTATTAATGTGTTCTTGTTTTCACAGGCGTTAACAAATTTACCAAGAAGCTGCGCAAGCCATATACTATTGACAATAATGAAATACTGGATTTCCTCAAGAGGGTGCCTTCTGATGTTCAAAAGGTAAGGGTCCAATTTTACATACAGATAGGGAGGGAATTCCCTGAAGATGTCTGCATTATTTGCTGTACCAGAATTCCCAAGTGTTGCAGAAATATATCCTCTGGCTTTGTTTGATTATTAATGGACTCTCGCCTTTAAAGCAGCCATGGCCCAATTATTCCTCAGTGCAGCTCCGTGTAGTCGCCGTAGTGCCTGAATGAGGGGATGCGCAGATCTGTCCTCAACCATATTTCTGCAGCCTCGTCTGTTATTAGCAATTTTGTCCGTCTGACTGAAGTGCTGTGACATTAAAGTTGGTGATTGGCCGAGGGCCGGCAGAGGGCTCCTGACGTCTCTGGCTGTTGCAGAGACGTCAGGACAGAAACTCTGATGTGGCCTCAGTCACTTCAGGGTGGTAGAGTCAATTAATGTAGTCGTGAGCCCCAGTCGTCTTGCTGGGTGCCATATGTGATTACATATTAGCCATGGCTGATATGTCATTTGCATTTACATCACAGAGCTGAGGAGAGCTGTCAGGGCGTTGTAAGTAGTGCTGGGTGCTTGCCGTTCTCTGACTGAGAATTTTGCTCGGCCAGGAAATGAAGTGCCACACAGCGCCTTCATCTCCCAGGTAACTCGCCAGACAGAATTCAGCGAGAAATCCTGACAGTCTGGATCTGGAAAGACACTCTCACCCCAGTCTGTTTCTCTGCTGCACCCTTGATGTCCTCCTGCAGCAAGCCATTCCTGACTTCTCTGTGATGTTGGAGGGAGCCTGTGTTGTTTGAGATTTGGCTGACTGAGTTGGCAAAACAAGGTGGTGAATACATTTTGATTCAGAATCCTTTGTATGTCTTCTTCCCCATTGGGATACAATGTTTGAGCTTTGAAAATGACTCACTTTCAAATCTCATGGAAACAATACTTTTTAGCCGGGTTTAAAAGAGAAACTACATCTTGAAAATAGCTCCAATCATAAAAAACAAAACACCCTTAAGATTCATCATAAGTATGTTTCATTATGTACTGTGAAAAATAACCTTAACATAATATACACAGGAGACCCAAAACAATAGACCACATATTTTGTTTTTGTTGACTTAGAACTTCAATCCTCAGATAGGTGTGGACACAAAAACACCACAAAGGCTGAAAATTGACTCCTGTCTTTCTTGCAAATGTGACTTGGCAATTAGTGCCTGTGCACATCTACAAAGTCTGCCTCAAACGGGGACTTCTGACAACAATGTGTCTGTCCTGAAATAAGAAGCATCTGTCAGTTCTGAGGACAGTTTCATGTTCTGATGCAGGAAGCAGTCACTTTGTTCCCACAATCCATCTCCCATTCTAATAATGGAGACCAGCTAATTAGCATAGAGTTCTTACCTTTATTCAACAGATTCACCGTATTGTTTGAGCTCAGCAGGCATGCTTCAAAAGCAAGTTTTCAAATTCCAGCTCTTCTCCTTTTCAGTTTACCCTATGATCAGTCCTCTTTGGATTGGTGGCAGTTTTGACAAAAAAAAATGGACAATTGAATCTAATGTTTTGAATGTCAAAGAGAACATGATTCTACAACCTGAAATTTAGTTTGTAAATCCATTTGAACATCAAGGAATCTCTGGAAAAAGAAATCTATCTTGAGCTTAATTCTACACATGTAACTAGCAGAATAAAACAAGGTTGTAAGTTCAAATGTCACATTTTGGGTCTTGTTTTTCCCTTAAGAAATCAAAGTCACACCAAGGGTCTGTAAAGCTGTGAAGAAAGTTACACGTCAACTGTGTTGGTAACTTAAACAACACTCGCTTTATACTAATCTCAGGCTTTAACAAAGTTTTCTTTAGGGGACATAACTTACAGTGGGTGATTATGCAGTTTGCAACTCCCTCACTGGCCTGGCAGGTCATCTCAACAGTTGATGTCTGTTTCTAATATTGTGATTGTGGTGCAGAATGAGGGGGGCGTACACTGGTACGGAACCCTTGACTCTTCAAATCCTTCCTCCCTGTGATTAATCCCCTCTGCTCCTGTGTTTAAAAAATGATTCATTACAGGCGAGCCCGCCTCGCTTTCCCCTGCACCAGCTCTCCTCAGGGGAGCCATTACCGTGCGCTCCACTGAGCTCGGATTACCTGCCTCTGACCAAACTCCTGTTTGTTTTTACAGGTGCAGCACAGCGTGCTGAGAGCGCCCACCAGCCAGAGCCAGCCACGGAGGAAAAGGTAAGCTTCACGGACATGCTGGATGAAAGGCTGGTCTCCTTTTGAGTATGGCATGATGCAGTCCACCTGACAACAATGCTCCAGTGCCAGCAGAGCCCATGACCCTGTACACCCCACCATACCACCCTAACGCTGCCCCCTGCTGCTGAGGGGCAGCCAGCCGCTCTCTGGCTTGGTTCTTTGCCACCCCCCTGACAGAGGCTCTGAACTGCAGCAGCTAGGAGGGCAGCACATGGCGCTGTCAATCACAAGCCTGGAGGTAAAGAAAAGAGAGCACTGCAAGGCTCAGCCTTCATCTTGGATATAATTTAGAAAAGAAATGAAAAGCGTCGGGTTCGGCTTACCTTAGAGCTCCACTGTTTTGCTTTGTTTTTGACTTTTGTGAAACTGAGAAATTTGCCTTAAGGTTAAGTAAATACAAGCTTAACAATTTGTGGAAAACAAATCATGGCAATGTTTTTTATTTAGCCATGTGTTAATATAGTGAAAGGTCAAATGTCATATATATCGCAATAGATGTTTAAATAATTATTGAAATAATATGTTTTGTCGCACATTTAAAATAATAGTACTGAATGTTACTTTTCTTTTTGTGGTAAGAATTTCCTGTATATAATATAATGCTGTCAGCTTTCTAAATTTTATCTTAGCAACAAATATATATTCATGTACTTTATGTGTATTATTTCCAGCTGACTTTATTTAACTTTCTATGTCACTGTATGTTAGACTGATTAATTTCAGAGTTTTATTTTTACTCTGTATCGTGTCTGCTTCATCAAATGGAGAATTTACAAGAATCCTAAATAAAGAATCTTGATCAGTTTGAGCTCTTGTTTTTTCCTGTGTTTTTTCAATAAATGCACTCTAGTGAGGATGGATTACACCACTTCTTTACTTGAATACACAGTAAACACATCTGATTACACAACACAGCCATTGGAACAGAGCTCACACACCGGCCACCGCTGCGCCTTGGTTACCGAGCTCACATCAAAGCTGTGTGGCTCCACTGTGCTTCCTAATGCATTGCTTTGTTGCCTTCTCACAATAACAGGGTCCAGATGAGAGAGAAAGAGCTCATCTCACAGAGAGTACTCTCTCCATCCTCAGCACTTAGTGCTTTACATTTCCACTAAAATCACCTGGCCTATCTAATGGTTACACACACATACTCTGGTTTTTCCATCTGTCTCCACACAATAAGTAGAGGGATGTAGTATAACCTATATCAATTTTCTCATCCACATTTAGTTTACATACAAAAAATATTTAGCCAATTTAGACAATTTTTCATTATTTTCACGTAAATGCACTACTGAGTAAAAAAAAAGTTCCTTCAATATTTACAAATAATACTGCACTTATTCAATATGTGAGCTACATAAGAGGCAGCTAAACTTACACCATGCTAATACACACTTGTATGAAAAAAATGAGTTTCCTGCTTTACTCAAGCACTCTCTTTTAAAATATACATAGTTAGAACCAAAGTTGCGCTGAACTGAGGCTTGGACCCCACCAATGGGAGTTTGTTCTAACTGATTTGGGGGACTGAGCATTGCGGCCGGGTGCCCCCCTCCTCAGCAGTAGCACGCTGGTGAAAGAGCATCCATCTGTGCTTTGTGAAGAGTTTGATTGGCTCAGGGGGACCTGGTGTAGCCCCGGGCTATCTCTTTTGACAGGCTGATAGAGACATCACTGGGCTCTCCCAGGAGCTGCCACCAGGGGTCCATTTCAAAGTGAGAGGGTGTGGAGGTGACCCTGAGCTTCTGAGGAGCTAAATCCCACACACTGGCTGAAACCCTCCTACATTCTTGGCTCCATTGGGGCAGGGGGGCTGGTTTTGGCCATGCTGGGAGGAAAGGGGGGGGGGGGGGGGGGGGGGGGGGGGGGGGGGTGGAGGGTACAAGCAGATCACTGGCAAGACCCTATCAAGTGTCCCGAAGAGGTGAAACCAATTAAGAAATACTCCCAAGGTACTTTTATTCGACATTTCAGCAAACAACTAAATTTCTGCACAGGGACATCTAAATCTGACAGAACATGTACAAATAAGAACCTCTCAATTAGTGGGCCCATAAAGCCCAATTTAACAACAAAAAAAAATCACTTTAGTGAAGAACAATTTTTAAGTTGAAATAATATTGTGTCATGGGCAGACATATTATTGATGCAAATGCTGTCGGTGACATTACGAGAGGTCATATGGGAATACGGTTGCCTGCCTCCAAGCTGTCAAATCTTTCACTGAGGTTGTGGACTTGGATGTTCCCTGTATCATTCATAGTCAGTGGATCATACAGTCGAGTCTGACAGGGTTGCAACAATTGTTGATTCGGCTCTGCATGCACCAATGCACACTCATGCTACCTACTCATAGACACAAGCAGTGCGCACACACAAACGCACATCAGCCCCTCGTCAAAGAGGTGTAATCATATTTAAGGAATTATTTATCAATGTATTTTCTCCTGGGAAGGCTACGAATCTCAGCAGAGGAAGTCGCCGTGCAATATGGTCCCTGAATGCAGTGGGGAAAATCCCTGGATGTTTTACAAGCTTACTAATGAACATTTGAGCCACACAGCAGTTAACATTGTCTGATCACATTTTTTCTCCAGTAGTTGTTGTTGTTGTTGTTGTGCATGGTGTGGCAGTGATGTCTTCATCAGGCTGTCAAAAAGGAAGTGCCTGCAGCTGTGGCGGATCCCCCCAGAGCCTGTCACACTCCTTGTTTCCATGGCAGTCCTTCAGGCAGCACCACAGGCAGGCTGTGTGCAAGGACCCATACAACCTGTTTTTTCAGCAGCCGCTCCTCTGATGTTCAGCCCCGGAGCGGGCGTCAAACTACCAAGTGCAGAGTGAGAGAACACTGCACCCTTTCTCTGTGTCGCAGTTCTGCGCTGCTGTTCAAGGAGATGCATAGTAAAAAAAACAACAACCCTCATTTGAATAAGCCACTATTCTCAGCACCTCCATAGTAATTGTTACATGTGCAATGCCGTTAAGGTTCTCTGACCTCTTCTCTGAGAAACATAACACGCACAGTAGGACAAAGTAGGAAAAGCGTGACTCATACTTGACTTACATGTGTTAAAGTTCTTATGCACGTGTTATTTGGTCAGCTTGTACCACCTGAGAAGCAGGTCATGGTGATCAGTGGCTACGCTCCAAGTCCCAACTGGCCTAAATTAAAGGTGTAGAGGTCATGGTCTGCCTCCAGTCATAACCCTGACACCAATAAAGAGCAGAATTTGCCAGGCATCAACTCAGTGGAAACCCAATCCAAATAACAGAACAGTCTGAGTTTGCTGCAATTACTGATTGTTTTGCCTACATGGGCAATTGAGGCTGCATGGGGAGTTTTTAAAATCATGATGTTGCCTGCTTTTGCTGTTTGTTCCAGATTGTAACTTAACCAGACGAAACATTGCTTTAGTCTCTCCTGATGATAGAAGATATAAATCATGGTAACCAGGATTGATGTCAACAACAGAGAGAAAAATGGTTGCTAATAGCAGCTGTTTTCAGTTGCTCCAGTTTACTAATAATTCATTTTGTAGCCCACAGTACACACTGGTGTTAAGACATGGCAAAAGCCATAATTCTTTATAGCATCAAGAAAAGAAGATGGTCTTTAAGAGCTGAAATTAAATCATTGGCCTTTAAAAGCATCTCTCTAAGGGGCAAGCTGCATTAATAAATTCAACTGATTCTGCTTTAATATTATTCAGAGTGCATTACAATGAAGACAACAGCTGGGATCATGCCCAGTCTCAGGAGTATTGCATTGGCCAATGAGTGTCAGCGAGATGCAGAGCATGTCTGTGAGTGCAACCCCGGGTTGTGGACGGGGGGTGGAGGGAACAAGGTCCCAGTGTTACAGGTGCAGGCCTGACAGTTGCTGTTCCCGGATCAGAGGTTGTTGGGTACTGACGCTGGCCACAGGACAGCTACTGCCTGCCTCAAAAAACAATGTCACATGGGAACAGACACCCGGCCACCCAGCCAATCGGGGCAACTACTGCCACAATCATGACAGTACTGCTTATGAGAACTACAAGAACTGTCAAACTGTTAAATGCTTTGTTTTAATAGTCACTTTATGGAATAGTTATGGGTTTACTTTGTTATGTTGAAAAATGGATAAACTGGAGGAGAAAAAAATGCTCCACTGTGGCTTTGAAAAAAGGAGAGGAAATAAAGTGTTTCTAACATTTGGTGTTACATCAGTGCTCTATAGTTAGCACGAGCACATGCGTCAGGAAACAATGCAAAGAATAATTGAACTGCATATTTCATTCTAATTAACAGTGATATAACACAATGTGACTCTCAGCCTCCTGAGGAAAGAGCACCATATTTGTTTGATGAATCTGCTAAAGCCGCAGCTAGTCTCCCCACTAACCCCTGGGGAATCAGGTATCATTAGAGATATGAACAGATCTGCTTTTTGTCTCGGTGAAAGAAGGGGAAAATACATTTCCTCTGTGCTGGCACATGGGTGAATGTGAAAGTGTTCAATATTAATAGCCTTTCATCAAGGACACAATTAGGACACCTCTATTTGACACATTCTATAGGTTCTAAATGAATATGGATATATGCTCCCAAGGAAGGAGCCACTGGCTGAATAACAAAGTGAAATCTCCAGCAAACCCAGCAGAATGAAAAATCCACAACATGACAATCGGGGAGTTGATGTATTTTGATCCAGTGTGAATTTAAAAGAAGCAAGAGACTCTAAGTGTATTATTATTAGCCCGATTCATAATGCACAGCCAAGAGCAAGTTGTATATTTATCCAAATTAGCATTCACGCCGCTATACAAACACACAAATGCAGCACACATATTAAAGAGACCACATCACTTTCATCTGGTACACTTTACGTATTACTCGTCATACTTGGAAAACACAGACACTCTTTGTGTGTTTTAGTATTTCTATTCCTTTCCAGAGAATTAAAAAAAACGATAAACCTTAACACTGGTCAGAGCCAAATTCATTAGTGAGAGAAGTTTAAGATATGTCATTTTCTACACCAGAGGATTGTGGTGCTGACTGCAAAGATAAGGTGTGAAGAGGGCTGTGGTGAAGTGAGGAGACTAATCACATATGTATCACCCCTGAGCACTGTCTCTTCCAAGCTCTGCCACATTATGACACCGGAGAGTCATGTAGCACACGAGCACAGTTAGGCCCATTAACCAGAGCGGCTAATTATCGGCTCCTACAAGGTCTTCAAGCTCTCAGGCAATGCATGCTCTCATTTCTGATTAAAAACATAAATGCATGCAGAAAAAAGAGGATCAATTACAGCGAGGCAGAACAGATAACAGCCCCGTACCAGAGTAATTAGGCTGGGTGTTTCATCGAAACCGCTTGCTCTGTGATGAAGGTTTAAAGAGTCCAGTGGCAGAAACACCACAACTGTGTTTGTTTTATTTATGATGCCGCAGTGTCACCCACCGGGGCCCAATTAGCCTGCGACTGATGCCTTGGAAAGCATCTCTCTGCTCCTCTTTGACAGGAAATGAAAGCTCCACTTGCTTATGTCCTCCGAGTGACCTGTGGGCTTCAACCTGTTAAGGGCAGACTGGCCGACAGCAATGACTTGAACATGCCACCACAAGCTCCTTCCTTCTTTCAGGCCATTTGCCAGTACATTTCATACCATTTAAATATGTCGGCAGAGGACGTCGTAGGGATAATGTGTCAGTTTTGAAAGTATTTAGACTACGGATTCACTCTCTCCTGGCTGATTGTATGGTGATTCTCTGTAATGTATGTAACAGCCTTCTCGGCGTTCCTTACCCACATGAGGGAGCACCATCATAAGGGATGAGTCTGATTGCAATGTTGGCTTGAGCTCTTACACCAGCTTCAGAACATTTGTCAAAGTAATTTTCTTAATTAACTGCGATGTGCTCTGATTAGAATACTATTTACCAATTTACATGATATCAGGTAGCACTGGGTTTAAATTGGCTTTCATGGATGTAATGCATATGTTTTACAACAAGAGAGAGAAATAAAGCAGTAAATGATCTAGTCAAGCTTTGATGTGGTATTATAAATACTCCCAGGTTTCTTAAAAGACATGCTCATTTTAGCGAGCAGCTTCTCTTTCAGTCTTGATAACAACAACCGTTCTTAAAACTACTGTAATAGCAATCCTTCACACCTTCCTCTTTTCTCCATTAGAACTACACAGTGCTTCATGTAATCCTTGAATTACTACACACACTCACAGGCACACACTCACAGGCACACACACACAAACACAGACAGACATAGTTTATTAGTTTCAATAGGCAAATGAAAAAGAATGTCTATGGTCCTTTAAGCAAGCAGCAAGAGACCAATTAGCAAGTATCTCTATTCAATTTCTCCATATCTCTACTTAGTGAGTGTGAGGGAGAGAGAGGTCTGGGGGGAGGAGTTTGAGCGGCACAGACAGGAAGAGAGAAAACAAAGCCATCATCTCCCAGTGCTTGCCCTCCTCTCCCCTCTCCTCTGCAGCTCCAATTACTGGCTTCTCTCCCTGCCATCAGTATGCAGCAGGGCCGCTCCTCTCCTCCACTCGCCCCAGGCCATTGAATACGTTACCTCCGCTATGGGGCTCGGGGCTCAGGGGCACTGCTCCCCCTAACCCCCTGGATAATTTGGGATTCCTGCTCCTGCCTTGGAGAGCTGAAAACAAATAAAACACCCAGATAAATAAAGAAATAAGGTTGCCTCACAAATATCTAGAGAACTACTGATTTATTGATTTGTTCATTCCTCTACTTATTATTTGTAAATCATTACTGATCCGCAGCCACCCGCACCTCCATCCTAAACCTATGCGAGAGGATGAGAATGCACTTCACTCAGACTGACGTTTTGAGCAGTTGAAACAGAAAAAATATAATTTTTAAATATTAAGTTTATTTCTTCTAACAAAATATTAGCAAAATAAATAGTAATATTTGACTATTTAGTAACACTGTACACAGTTGTCTCTAATGTTTTGCAGACATCCACGTTTGAAATGTATTATTTCAATTGAAGTTATATGTAGATACAAATTTTGCTTTTTATTCATGTTTGTAAATTATGTTAACAATTTTCTGACCTTGTAGCATTTTAATCTTGACTTTCTTTGTCCTCAGACATCCCTTTATTTCTCACAGAATGAAAACAACCACCTCATATCTCTTTTACTTGAAACATTTTGCAGGACCACAGCCTGTTTTGTTTTATGCGAAGACCATTGTCAGGTGAGAATAACCAATTTCGTTCTTTTGCACCCCAAAATCTGCACAATGCACTTGAGGCAAGTCTATAAATCTGTTCAAACTAGACTGCCTTTGGCTTAGATTCCTTTTCCATCTCCCTGTCTTTGTCCAAGGTTTAAGGTTTAAGATAGCTCACAGCTACAGACCGTACAATTCCTATTAAAGCACACCAGGTTTCAGGCACAATACAGAAAGGTGTGTTTTAAAATCCTTTTTGAAAAACGAACAAAAATATGTTATGGAGAACTTGTCAAACTATAAAAGCCCCATAATCTAGCCCCCTACATCACTACTTGTATCAGTATCACAATGCTTAAGTGGAGCTGAATGTAGTGAAAATGCATGCAATCATGAGGTGGAATGAATAACAAAGCAGTGCTCCACTGCGGATCTAAAACTGTGAAAGAGTATCTCTGTCTGTCTAAAGGCTTTTATGTTGACAAACACCTACACTGTAGTTCTCATGCAGTGGTCTGTGTCCACAGCTGCTCTTCCCACTCGCCTGCGAGCAGATGCATGCTTCGCTCTTTTGGGTAGAGACTCATGACTGACTGAATTGTTTTGGAGATAGGGATAACAATGAAATGCAAAGAAATGGGGTGGAAACAGTGGCGTGAAAAAGGAGATCTTCCACATCATTGTACGGCTCGAGGAGGTAACTGAGAGCAGCACCCCAACGTGGGCCGTCCAAGTTGGATAGCACTCACATCGCACCCAAACCTCTACATTCTCCTCGTAGTGACATTAATGCCTGTTTAATATGCTTCTGTTTCTCCAAAAACAGTTGGTGTAAATGATTACTAGATTACTTAATGTAGCGCTGAATCAATTCTCAAATGTGTCTGTCTCTGCTATACAGAGCAGCCGGGCTGGGGGAGCAGAGTGAGACAGTGAGTATGAAAGAGCCATGGGGGAAATTACGAGACTATTAAGGAGACACTGTTGTTACTCATGGCTTCTTCCAGGATTTTGGCAGTGGATGTATCTCCATTTTAATAGTTGGCAGCAACTGGTCAGGCGATGTTAAATCTGGTGGCCACATGATTTTATACCGTGATATTGTCAAATAATGTGTTCACAAATTCACCCATGATGTAATGTTAGGTGAGGTAATCCATTTACATTTATTAAGAGGCCCCTGATTTTCTTCCATCACGGTGCACCAGCAGACTCCAGTTTCGACTTCAAGGCTTGTTGACCACAATGAAGCACTGCCCCATAATGGTCCATATGCAGAAACTTCTACATTTGAAACAAACCACATACAAGGTGGAATTTGACAAGCTCATAAAGTATCATCTGCTTAAATGCCTTATGACAATGTAAGATTAATGACAGTCCAGTCACTGCTAAGCAGCCGAGGTAGAAGAGGCACCTGCTCCTCAAGGGCCAGCTCTAATCATTCTCATCTGGACTCCCCGCTGACATACTAACCTGCTGTTCCTAAGGAAAGGAGATCTGCCTCCCAGATCCTCAAACGCTTTTCTGGGCCCGCCGTATTACCTTCCTAATTCAGCCCAGATGTGACGTCCCCACACTGCCATCCTGTTTTTTTTCTTCCTCGCTCTGCTTCATCTCATTCCCACCTGCTAGCTGACCTGGGGACCCAAGACCCAGACTCTCATTTGGTTTGCCTCTCTCAAAGTAAAGTCCTGCTCTTTGAATTGCAGCAATCTTTTTTTTTGCCTCAGCCCAGAGGGTCTGTAGTGATGTCTGCATACTATAGAGAGTACATCGCAGTGGTCAGCCTTCTATACATGGCAAACAACTGGTTATACCTACAGTACATACCTACGGACTCTGTCTGTTAGGCTACATGCATACAGTAACAAACATCACTACAGCTTTTCTTCTACACCACATAATGTCATGAATAAACAAGTCTAATCAATGTGTTTTGGACCACTTTGGGGTTGGTCTTCTTCTCTTCTTGATAAAAGATCTTGCATATTTTATACCTAAAAATAATTTTTTGCCCTTAAAAGACTCTGGATTTAAATAAAAAATTATTAAAGCAATGTCAATGAAAGATCTCTACTTTAATTGGATTGCTTGGCTTCCCCAAGCTGATGGACATGCTTGTCTCTCAGGAACACTGAGCGTCTGTCTCCACTGGATGGGCACCAGTAAATAATCTCTCTCCCCTAAACGCTTACCGTTAATTGTGTTTTTTTCTTTTTCTTCTTCTTCTTGAGATGTGGTAGAGGGGGGGTTGGGGAGGGGGATAATTAAGACAATGCCTTTGCGCTTCACTTTGGAGCGTGGATCCCACTAGGGCTGAGGCAGGTGCCTCTTACTGGAAGAGACTTACTGACAAGACCTGCCAATCAAGCCCGTAGAGCTCTCCATTTCTTGAGCGCTTAGGTGCTCTATTCCCTTTAGTCCTTTTATTCCAAACACAGTTTTAAAATGCTGGGGATTAAGCAAGTAACAAACAGGCCCAGTCTGTTGGAGGGAATCAGTGTTCCCCAGCCTACGTGTACATCGTCTGTCTCAGCCCGTCTACAGCTGCACTCAAGGTGGAAGGTTTTATCTACAATTGATTAGAGAGCTCATACTTTAGAAGTGGAATTGTTACACTAAAATAAAAACTGAGCAACAAAGTTTTGATAAAAGCTGGAGTCAAAGGAATATTGATGTTATACAGCAGCACAATGTCTTTTTATTTCTTTTATTTTTTATTATAAACTCCTCTGTTGTACTCATCTAATGCCAAACACTGTTCCTATATTTACTCTGCGTTTCTTAATTCCTGCTGTGCATTTGCATGGAGTGTTCTACAACAAAACAAAGATTCTTTGAGGAACACAGAAGGAGACTCATTTTTGTTATTCTCATACCTGACCTGGAGGGCATTGTCAAACTGTGCAGAACTGTGCAGACATATCATATAGTATAATAACATAATCAAGGCAAAAATGTAATGGTTGTGAAAAAAAACATTGTATCTCTTTAAACTTCTCCTCATCTAGTAGACAGGCTGGAGAGAGGTGCCAGCAGCTATTCACGACGAAGCGGGAAAGCAGGTCATGGAGTCACGGCCGCTAAGAGCCGCTGTGCTATAGAGTGCCACTGACAGGCTTGTACAAAGCCAGGGCCTCATCCAGCTGCAATGCAAAAATCTAGGCACTGGATATGGTCTGCTGTTGAGATATAGAAAAGATATCCTTGCACAATATCTACATCCATCCAGAATAAGTGCACACTGTGCAAATGAATGAATATTTCATAAAAGAAAGAAAATATCCCAGTGAATTAACGTTTAAAGTCAGAAATAGTATGTTTGACTCCCATACATTTCGTTTGATTCTCATGTAACATTTTTGATTTTTATTTTTGAAAAATGGGCAGCCACTCGCTTTGTGCTAAATGTGATATGGGAGTTAAGTGAATGGGAGAGTGGGTCTGAATTCCCCAGCAACCATAGCCACTCGTCACACACAGACAGGAAATGGACAGCCACTTTGGGGAAATTCAATTCAGTTGTCGTCCACTGTGAAAAAGATTGAATCATGTAGACATTTGAGGTGATTTAATGGTGTTAACATACGCACAGTGGAGCTCCATGACTTAAGCTGCACAGGCTTTGGATTATTGAGTTCAGTGTAAAATCAGTCACTTCTCCAGAGTCCATTTGACTGGGAGAAATGGATGGACATTAGCAGAAATTCTAAAAGTGATCCATTTTTGGGAGGATAAATGTGATGGATTTCGCCTCAGGCACTGTTTTAAGACTCACTTGAAATTCATTGGATCCCACTTCTACTTTGTCTTTCTTCAAATGCATTTGGGTAACATCCGATTGTCCAAATTTTTTGAAGTTATCATGCAAGTTCTGATATGTTGAAAAAGAAGTTTCTGAAAGACACGTTGGGCTGGTTGGCTTAATGCTGCTTTTGTCTCATCTTGATGTGATGTGCCTGAAGGGCTGATGCATCGGTGAGTCTCGCTAATGAAAATCTGAATTTTTTTTCATTTGAAACACTGGTAAATTGTGTAAAAGATACATTTTAGTGGCAGCATTTCGCTCATAAATGGACATAAGACCCCCCAAAATTTGTCAAGATAGATAAAAACAATGTAAATCATGATACTCTTGATATGAATGTTATTGTATATGCTAGATTTTGTATGCTATGCAATGGAACTTGTTACCCAGCAAGATAGACCAAAAACACTCAATGATGTCATCCAGGTCTTTGACGTTCTTTATGGACATAATGCACTTTCTGTTTCCCCCTGCCAACCTTTCTCCATTAACTGTTATTATGTATCTCTGCTAGAAAAAAATATGGCCGAATGTTCCTTGGCTTTGAGCGTTGATGATAAATTCTCCTGTGATCAGCACAGCATTTCTCCTGCCACTCATAGTTGAAGAAATATTTTGCATAGTTGTAAACCAAGGATAGAAATATGTTCTCTTTGGTCCTGCTGGCCAGATCAAGTCTTTCAAAGAATTGAAATGTTTGTTGGGTGGTTTTAAACACTTTGGTCATGTAGTGTATAAGGAAGATGGCCTCTAGGGGCTGCTAGCAGGGATTTTCCTCTTCCGCTGCATCCAGAATTGTTCACTCATTCACGATTTCCCAAAATATATAGTGAGTAAATTGTCAAAATTAGATACATTTTTAGGTTATTCTTTTACTTACTCTTTGTTGTCACACTATAGGGCTGCATTTCTGTCGACATATATGCATGATGTTAGGCTAGTTAGCTTTAGTTTTGAGCCATTGCAGTCAAGTTAAGTCAACGTTATTTATAAAGCCCAAAATCATAAATAACATATTTGCCTCAGAGGACTTTACAATCTTTACAGCAGAGGACACCCTCATTCCTTAGACCCTTGATTCAGATAACTAAAAAGTCCCCCAATGGAGCAAAAAAAGAATAATAACCATATACTATAAGATCTAATGTAACTATTGACCTATTTAATGAAAAGTTAGTGATTCATACTCCATCACAGTTTCGATCTCATTTCGTCATCACAGCATAGTTTGTAATTGATTCTGTCAGTTAATAAGTAAATGTTCTTTCCCGAATCCAAAAAATATATTTTGTTTTTGTTTTAATTAAAAATCTTAAAAATATAATTGTGTTAAATAAAATGTTAAAAGGTAAAAAGAACTTACAAATACTTGACTGAGTGAACAACAACATGAACTCCTTACACTTTATATACTGTATACATATACACGTCATTAAGACTCTCACAGCAAACTGTCGGTTGCAGTGTGCAAATGGCCAGCAGGCTTGACCTTGAGTTTCACTTTGTACACTCGCAATAAATAAATATTATTAAAAGAGGAATTAACGCATTCTCTGCTGTTTCTGCTTGTTATTGTCAGATTAAGTTTGTCTTGTGTTGAACATTCACAGTTTTGTCCTCCTCACTAGCAGAGATACAAACAATGTCCATTTCTAAAGACTTCCTCATCAGCTGCAGAGAGCGTGGGAGTCCTGGTATCTGGAAACCAGTTTTAGCTGACTTTTTTCAGACTACAACAACATCCTCCTCCCTATGCTCCATGCACATGTCCTCTCACTCCATGCATTATAACCCTGATGAGCTGACCACATCCTTGGAACACTTCACAAGATAAATAATTGAACTCTCAATAGCCCTTGATGGACAAAAATTGCTCCTCCAGCTGCCACTTCTTCTTTTGCTTTGTTCTCAAGAGCAACAACAACAAATGGGCCTTTGCAGAATCCCACACTAAGAAAAACACATTTCACAATGATAACACATAAGAGCTGGGGTTACATTACTCTCCTGCTCAGATGATTTGTGCCATTAGAGGTAGCCTGTGTGTTGTACAAATAGTAATAAAGAAGCCTTCAAAAGAGATATGTGATCTTAAAAGAGTGTTTTATCCCAGCACATGACTGATGTCACTATCATCAGTTATCTGTTACCAGCTAACTTGTCTTTTCAACAATCAAGAGAAAAGGCAGACAAAGGTTTCAGAGTGAGAGAGGAGGACTTTGAACAATAGGTGGCAGTGTGCTCCCACAGAAGGCAGCTACAGTATCTGCAAGTTGTCTGAATCCAGTCTTGGCAGAGGAAGGCTTGAGGCTGTTCAGAGGATTTAATTAGACAGAAACAGATACTCACATGTTCATTTCTCAGCTGCCTCCCATCCATTTCTTTACAGTCTGTTGGGGAAAAACGCTTTATGGTCCAATTGTAACTTTAACTGTGAGCACAGAAAGAACCACACATTCACAGTATAAAGCCAAGTGTTAAGACCTTGTTTCACACCTCCTAGAGGCAACCATTACAGCAGGTAGAGCTGTCAGAATCACAGGCCAACTGTTAAAATACACAAAAGAGAGGGCAGAGACTTTTTTCCATGGACAAAGAAAGTTTAAAAAAAAAGTCTTGAGGTATCCTCCTGGCTGAAGACCACACCCATGCTATTCAAACAAAGGCCTGCATAACATTTATATTTGCAAAGACAGTAATACTCATAATTCTTACATTTATAATGATTTCAAGACACTGACTCTTTCTTTTTCGTCTCAGGGAGCTTGTTTCACTTAGTATGACTTTTTAAAATCATGTATTGAGCTATATGTATTCATCATATTTTATGACTTATTATATTTTTTGAGCTGTTTACTGCTGTATCATGTTCTGGTTAGCCATCACATTGCTAAAAATAAAACAACTCAGTACAATCTTTGTTCATGTGAATCACAGTTTCATTCCACGTGGCGGTGGGATATACTAACAACATGTATGTTAGCATATGATGTTAGCATACCCCACTGCCAGCAGAAGAACAAGCATAAAAAAAGGGAGTATAATTGAGTCAGAGGGAAAATGTGGCGGCGTTAGTGACAGTGTGGGGACAAGTAGCTGGAAGAACAATATTTAGACCAATGGTAGTTAAGAAAGTGGCCTGGCCTACCACTAACCTTCACATGCATGTTAAAAGAAAGGTGTCACTGCATGTAAATTAGAAGTAGCCGGGTAAAGCATTGTTAATGAACCCAGTCATTGAACTACATACTGCAGGCTTGTCATTAGATAGGTGCACCATAAATAGTCCGTTTGGCCGAAAGCCAGAGGGAGAAGCTAAGGCAGAGTTACCAGCAGTAGGATAGGGCCTTTATTGTGTTATGACAGACAGAGGGGACGATCAGACAGGATAGAGATATGGGCTTTCCTTTCCAGATTAATTAAAGAAAGGATCAATTAACAGTGATGAAAACCATGGCGGCATACTGACTAGCTGATAGGCCAATCAAGCCTTGAAATGCAGAGTAGTTGGCATGTTTTATCTCTCCAAACTTAATTGCAATTTTCCAGAGGGAATGACGTGATCAAAATGGCGGGGTGAAATTAGCTCCACATGAATAAAGTATATATTTGATGCATTTGTTCTGTGATTTCAGGAGTAAGTCTCTATTGTATTTTTATATTTTTTTTTTGCCATGCACACAGAAGTCCCTAATTTCACAATTTATTCTTCCCCTGCTCACCTTTATCATGGTAATTGTGAACACGGTTCCACTCCTCAACATTAGCTTTTGCTGAGTAGCAAAATACCTTGGCTGAGGACAATTTGTCCCACACTGCCCAATCATGCCAGATGCATGTGGTTATACAATATGGAGCATTCATGAATTCATTTGCATATTAGGACATGAATTTCATACCCCCTCACCGCTGCTGCTTTACGGCAGATTCGAGGCAATAATGACCTTACAAAAGATGAAATGAACAAAGATTTGACAGCTCACTTGTGGGGGTAAAATAAATGCCGCATGTGCAAAGAATTAAAGGAGGGAAAAACATGCAGAGAGGAATGTGATGTGGAAGTTTACTAGAGGAGCAGGAGTTTGTATAAGTAATGTAGCAATGACATTTAACCCAAGAACTCTGGAACTCTTGGGTGTTTGGTGTCATCAGCCCCCCTACACACACACAAGGCTCTCATTTGGGCTACATTTGGGAAGTAAAGGAACCAAATCAGTCTGAGATCCCAGTAAACATATTTACAATGCCTTAAAAATAATCTCCACTGTAGTATACTGTTAAAAGTTGTAAAATAATGCAACTAATTCAAGTTGCATTGGTGGTCTTTAGAATGTTACCATTTGCTTGTTTTTAATAATTTATCCAGTTATTATAACAATATTAGCTAAGATTAAACACACACACATTGCTCATTACCTTGGGAACACAGCCCACCAAAAGCTCATTTCCTGTTGAGGAAGACTGCCTAACCCCGATTGACCCTTAGATATTCCCATTACCATGGGCCAATGTTTAAGGGAAAGCTTATTGAGCTACCTCAGCTGGAACACCCACCACTGATTTATGAGCTGGAGACTACTCTGCTTTTAATGATTATATGTTTATTTTCCAACAACAAATCATATCAGAAACAAGGAAACAGGATGTATTATTCAAATGTGCCAAAACAAAAGGAATCAAAGGAATGACACTATTAGAGTCTTCTGCTTGTCGAGAAAAATCTGAAGTGTAAAAATAAAATGTAAGAAAAGAGAACTTATTTTGAAATTCCCCGGGGGAAGGGGGATATTTAAAATAGTTTATTTTGAAGTTAATTTCTCATTTGGTTTAATTTCTATTTTATATTAGTGTTTTTCATGTGCAAGAATTCAGTAAAAAAGAAATCTCTATATGCTTGTCTCCCTATACAATCTATGACTAATTAATCTAATCCTTGTCAGTCTTTAAACAGCCTCCTGGTGGAATAAATGTAATCCACCTGCATTCCTTTGACACCTTTCATTACAAGAACAAGACCTAAACTGTAGACGCTGTAACCTCTCTGCTTTTTCTGGCAGTGTATGACCATTATGCACAACAAGAATCCTGAGATCTATCCAGGTTAGCAATACTGCTAGATGGAGGAGAAGCTTAAGTGAGTCTGTCACGGTAATTATGGTGGATAGTTGAGGACTATCAGGTCCTCAGCTCGCTCACCGCCAGTCTGATCTATCCCGAACATAAAGAGTCTCCTGTGAGCTTGGGGGAAATTGAAAAGATGCACTTATCTACCTAATGGCAATAGCTGAGGCAAATCACATGCATTTTACGGCAAGGAATAACTGTATTTGAGGTATAGTATCAGTGTGTGTCCTGTGGACATATTCAGCAGCTAAGTTTGATTATCCATCAGGCTGTGTCAGAATATGAGTGAATGCTATTGTAACCAGCTGACTGGTTAAGGCAAATGCAATGTCACAGAATTGTCATTTATTTTATAATTTGCTTACTGACAACCCAGCCAGTCTTTGACAGGAAAGAGTGTCTGAAAGAAGCAGCCAACATCTCCCAGCACCCATATTCTCATTTATGAATGTCTAGTGACAGCTTTCTGAGCTGTATGATGCCATCTAAACAGAAAACTTTGAAAATGAACTTACTTTGCCTGTAGTACGAGAGGTATTGACATAGTCTGCATTGTGAATTTGAATGATCAAAAAATGTCAGCTTCCTTGCCATTGCTGTAAGTAGTTAAGAGATATTTTTAATCCAGTGATGGCATTGTAGCACATTATCTCAAGTATATAAGTTACTTAAATGAGGCAGTAGGACTATATGAAACCAGAGTAAGCCAGTAAATGTAATGTGTTTTCTGCATGGATATCAATGGTGAGGCAGAGCCATTTTACAGTCATTTATCTGAAAATGGCAGTATAATGTAATAACATTTGGGAAGCAACTGTTTTGATTGGGATGGGATAGTCTGCCAAGCTGAAGTTACATGCTGAAAACACAATATTAGTGTCCATCATTTGAGGTAACTAACAGGGTTTCAGTTTCAGGGTTTTTGGGAAATCAAATTAGTCTGCCAGACATCCAATTTGTGTTTTGGTTTAGTTAAATGTAGCTGCATAATATGCTGGAGGCCACAAGACAAGAGAAAAGTGGCTCATTTGTGTTACATAACACATAAATGTTCTGCTCTTGATGTGAAATGGAAACTTTTATTTTGCTAAGCAAAGAAATGACCTACCATTGATGTACTGAAGACCTTGTAATCGAAAGGTTCACACACAGCAAGCTGCTCAGCAAATCCAATGTGAATAATACATTTCCATTAAAAAGACTCATTAAAATAATTGTTGGTCAATAAACTAGGGAGAGGAGAAGTTAGCCTCCAAACGGTCGGCAGGATTGTCAAGCTTCTGTGGTGAGCACATAGCTCTTCCACAGCTAAATCATATCAGATGGACTATTGACAGCATCCTGTCAATAGCTGAGCCCTTGGAGGGTTGGCTATTTGCACATTGACTGATTGACTGTTTCTTAATAGACACATAATTGGTGACAAAGACCTTCCAATGAAGTGTCATTTGCCAGAGCATTTGTGATAATTCACAGCCTGTCCCATTTTCTGTTGGACACAGTCCCAAAGTAGGGGCTGTGATGAGAAGCATGAACCACTAGACAGTGTCACATTGACAGGAGAAAATGTACAGTATTTTCAGCATGGTGAAATAGCTTGGCAGTAATCACAATGAATACAAAGCAAACCAGATAGCTGGTATGGAATCTATAGATGGAAACATGGAGGATGCAATATAGAGCATCTCAAACTTTGACCTGATATAACATTATTCATTGGCAGTAATATTACATGCTATTTCCTCTCATTCCAGACTGTGGACAATGTTGATGGATAGTAATTTTCACATGGCACTTTTGTTTACCTTATTTATCTGCTCTCCCGTCTGACATAACCATCAGTGCCTTCATCAGAGAGACAAAGCATTTACAGCCGGCTGCTGTGATTGCAATGTAGTGCAGGCATTCAAAGAGCAGGACGAAGAAGAAGAAGGAGAAGAAAGAGAGAGAAAAAAGGAAAAACGCCCCCGTGATCCTGCAGCATTTCATGAAGGCACTGCTTTTCAAACCAGCTGCTTGGAGGATTTTTAACATCTATTAATGCAGAATTACTCCAATTACAAGCCTTCTTTGCACCAAGGCCCCCTTCCACTGCCTGCGTTAGATAGTGCACACCTCTGGGAGCCAATCACAGCCTTCACAGCCACTGGCAGCAGATGTAAGCAATTTACTTCTGATTTCTTCATATTCAGTGTGAGACAAGCTCCTGGTGACCCACGACCCTGGAGCCTGCAGGATTCTAACCCTATCAAATTAAAGCTCTCTGCTCACTTATTCCCTAGTGCTCCTCTGGTGCTAAGCAGCCATCTCGCTGCATAGCAACGCCGGTCGGGCGTGCTCGCTCATACGCCCTGCCTCATCAACTGCTATTAGGGAAAATATACAGTGCTCTAATTGGATGAGATTCAGCTAAGGAAGTGCAGTTAAAGGTCATTTTCCACCGTGTGCCTCCTGCTCTTCAGAATAATTTCTGTGTCCTCCGTCTTTGGGAGCTGTTAAACAATAGGGCCAAAGTTACAATCCTTTCTCTCTTTTCCTGACAGAGTTCCACAGGCTCTGATGAGCAGTTCTATGAATCATGTAAACAACATGGCCAGGCCCTGACTGATATGGTCTGTGTCAACTGCACATTTCCTCCACTGTCTTCCTTCAAAGTGTCCTGGTGCCTATGTCATAACCTTCTTGTTAGCCAATTTCATAAATTTGCAAAAGGTTAGAGAAGACCACCTACTATTATAATTAGTAGTCATTTTGCTGTATTTTAAAGGCTGCCTTGCCATGTGTTTTTGCAAGTAAAAGAAATGAACAAACATTTACAATATGTTTTCTCTGAGCTAATACGATGCTTTGAGATGGTCAATTATAGCAATAGCTCAGGATTACCATAGACAATTTTAGCCTATAGAAAGCATTCAGATGTAGAACCGAAGGAAATAACCATTACTAGAGATGAAACAATTATTCAGCAACATCAACAACAATTAACCTTTCAAATAATATGCAATCCTGCTGTACCTACGTTTTCTCAATTTCATACCTGACCATCAGAATTTTTTTCAACATTAAAACATCCCAGTGTAAAGGTCATATTAAGCGTTTAGTGATTAGCATTAGCATTCTTGGTTAAGTTGAAGACATGTTAAAGTGTCAAATAATGTCATAACAACAGAGTACTGGTGTGCATTGCAGAGCACCACAAGAGCCTGATGTTGGTGTTAAAGTTGGTGTTACTTACTGTCACATGGGTTCATTGGAGCTTTGAGGGATTCCTGAAGCTGATATAAACAGCTTTGTAATGATGACCTGCTACTTTGTTTAAATAGACGTCAGTTGTTTTATGGTACAGTGTGTACTTAAAATCCCTCATAAGATCCATGATTGTCTTAAGTCACGGGTCACTTCATAAATAAATGATGTTCTCCACTGAGGGGCTTAAGTTCAATTCAATAGCTTGTGATGCAATAATGATGAATTTAGACCTTCAGCACTTTCACTTATTGCTCTGATGTATGGAGACCTAGTTAACATGAGGATCACTAGTATTAACTACAAGTAGAAAATGTTGCATAGACACAATCACCAACAAACAGGGTTATGTTTTTTCAAACATTGTTGGACATCATTTCCAAAACATGTAATACAGATTTATTTTATTTTTTTACTGAAAACTGATAGCACCAGTGATATTATGTAGGGAGAAATACTAAAACATCAGTTGTTCGCTTCTTAATTTGAGTAATTGTTGATTTTAAAAGATTGAACAATTTGGGTTAGTTGTCTTCTCCCTAGAGCTGTTAATGATTGAACAAATTTTAAAATCACCTTACTACTCACTTTATCAAAATGATATATTTCTTCAACTCTACACAAGATCGTCATTTTCAAATTGTGACTGATTACTCTATCTTTTTGTATAAAAATACCTCCTCAATAGATGTTTTCACTAAAGAATATTCACAACACAGTTTTAAGAGCAACATCCTCTTTCTCAGATCTGTATAACAACCCGTTCAGTATAAAATGTAACCAAGGTGGGTGTAATATGGGTGTTGCCATTTTTATAACAATTTTTTCATTCATGGCTAACGGTAACTCCATCCATTTATTCACTATTATGGAAACAATACAATACACAAAACATTGTGTACAGTAAACTGCACAGGTTCTATTCCAACTCTCAGTAAAAGTCTGGAAACACATTGTATTCAGTCCCTGTAACACTGTCTGATATGGGCTGTACTAAAGCCTGGTTAGCTCCTTCAGAGTAAATGCTGCAGTTTTGTGTGGACTCACAGTAGTGGGGGATTTTAGAGGCTCCCTGTCTGCCAATTTTACAGCTGGAAGGGCAAAGGCCTTTTGAGCTCGACTGGAAAACTGAGAGACATTCACCGAAGGAGAGGGCTGGGCCCTGAGTCCCACAGCTTCTCCCACCTTTTGTCCTGCTTGAAAGGCCTCACTGCCTGAAACGCATCACTTGACGCACAGTGTTTGCTGTTGGGAAACCTGATTAAAGGAGGCGAGACGTACACATACACAACCTAAGCCTATCAATGACTCTCACAACCCCCCAAGATACTGTATTTGTCCTTGCAGCTTAGGGTGTTCAGAGTGAATGCTGCCGTCCATTGATCTTTGTCTGATAAAGCCGCTGGCATGGTGTGCATGGTGCCTTATGGGTTTCATTCCACTCAGGCGAGTCCATTTCAGTGAGCTGTGGTTGAGCTAATGTGGGACACGCTGCGCCAGTCACGGCCTTTGGGATTTGGCCTAAGTGCTGTGCGTTGTGATGCTTTGCTCTGAAATTCTCAAGCACAGGCAGCCTTGAAAGTCTTTTACACTTCTTTAACAATTCCTTCGAGTTTCTCTCAAACATCTAGTGAAAATAAGGCTTAAGTCAATAGAAGATTGATTAGACGATATATTTTAAAACAGCTGTTTTATTGCGGTTTCAATAATTTGTCTCTCAATAAACAGTCCTTTAGCTATTGCACAGTCTCAAATGGCATTAAAGAATATCTTTCCATCCACAAAATACTTGTGTCTCTTTAAAAGAATGCCGTCTGATTGCTGAGCAAACACTCCTGTCGAAGACATCTGACAAATGCTCTTTGAGTTCTATTGGCTTAGATCCCGCTGCCTGTCACCTTTCACATCTCAATGGGCCCAGAGGTGACCTCTCTGTTGCCTCAGAGCTCCATACGTTATTGGCCCTAACACAATCAAATGCACGTTCAGCATTTGGGGGTCGAAGCAGTGGCAGCCACTAAGATGCCCTCATGCACAGAGAGGGCCAACTCCTGTGACCTCTAGCACCTGAACCATGACCCTCATTTACAAGCAGGTCACCTCTGCAACAACTGCATTTACGCAGGGTCAGCTAAGATCTCTGTACACCAAACAGCTCTAAAAAGCAGACTGATCTTAATCATATAGTGTCGCCTAAGAATGGAGACGTGACTGCACATCAGCAGCATAAGAGGAAAGGGTCACAGCTGGGCCTGGTGTCGAAGGAAATACAACGCTGCAAGTGGAGAGGAATCAACACCTTTCCTTTTAGAAAAATACGCCCAAATTCATACACAAGTCTATTATCGTGAATGTTTTGCTCTAAGCCTTATATTTTAAGTCAAAGGTGTTGCTGTGAACAGAAGATAAAAGTGGATTCTTTTTTTTTTTTTTACATTTTAACCTGGAAAAACAGAGAAAGGGGGGTTACATATGTTTTTTTACAACATTAAGAGCAAAGCCAGAAGCCATCTTAATATTTCCTCACATCACACAATATCTCAAACACATCTTGATATAAACAATTGCAAACTCTGTAACGAAATAATTTTTTTATCTGCCAGTCAAATTATAATGCACAGTATGAACACATTTTTCAAACAATATGTAAATCTCTTTTGTCAGCAACATGAGCTAACCATTTTTAGCCATGAACCGAAACCGCTTTTCTTCTGGACACAGTAAAGTCTGAAATGTGATGGCACACAGACATTCATTGTTGATGACTGGCCTGTCTTGGCATACAGCTGTGCTGAAACAGTACCCTTATTGCTGAGACATCTCAATAAAAGTAAAAAAAGGGGTCCTTTAGCTCTGACCTTCTGGCTGCTCGGAATGGCATAAATAGGAATGACATAATGTGCCGTTTTATGGTTAATCAAATTCCCACAGAACAGAGAATCAGGAGAACAGCTTCACAGTTGACAAATGAAGTTGGATATTGTTCATCTGTCTCACACTGAATCATTACAGATGAAATTTAAATCCTGTATTTTGGTTGGATTTATAAACCTTTTCAGTGAATATCATTATTAACATCATTATTAAGGCTGATGTATTAAAGTTATACCTTACGGTTCCTCAAATGAGAATTTATTTCTCTGCTTTGGTAAATCAGTCTGAATAAAGTAGGAATTTCGTTTGATTCATATTCTGCGTAATACTCCACACACAGAAAGATTCACCTGTCATCTGCTACTCTCTCATAACACATTCATAGAGAGACAGACAAAAGGGAGCGAAAGAAAAGAGGAGGATATGTGGAGAGAGAGAAAGGAAATAAATTGAGAGAGAGGGAGGTCATAGCGACCGTGTGATGGTCGCTGACACAGGAGTTCAGCCTACGGTCAAGGGAAGCAGTTGAAGATGAAGCAGACACACAGGCAAGGCTCTGTGTGCAGGTGCCCCCTCGCTGCCCTGCTCGCTTTCATCCCCCATCCACTCCCACATTGCCCCGCCAGCCCCGCCTGCTATCCACCAATCAGGGCACAGGGGGGCGGCGGCACAGTGGGGACACATCAAAGCGTTCTCTCGGTGAGAGGCTCAGGGCTGATGCTGGCACAACACAGAGGAGCACAGAAGAAAGCAGGGACGGCCAGTTAGAAAAAAGGAGTCCAAATGGAATGGAAAAAAGGAGTCTAACCAGAACAAAACATTTCATTCTCTTCACAAACCAGCATTATGCCAGCCATGCATCCAAAAACCCAGACACATTTTTCTCACTGCCTTGAGCCAATGGCCCCCTTGAGTATGTGAACAAGGGGGATAATTTAATTAAGAAAATCCAATCTTCCAGTTTGAGGGAACAAAGTTAGATTTGAATGAGCGCAATATGTTCCCTCCTTTCTTTTTTCAAATTAAAATTTCATAGTTGGAATCAAAGCGTTGCTGAGGTGCCCCCATCTCTATTGAGTGTATGCTTTCAGAACAGATGTGATGATGAGAAAAACTGCTAGTTTTTCTGTCTCCTCCAATCTAATAAAAAATATTTATAACATTTTGCGTCTCTAAAAGGAACCCAATGGTCTGTAGGTGAATAAAATACCAAAAACATATTCTCAACTCAAGACAGTGAAGAATTCAAGGTTATACCATATATCTTTGAAATAAAAGAATGGATAAACACAGAACATTTATAAAATTAATAGATATGTCCAGTCTCCCATCTTGTCATTTAACTGTAGATTTTTAAAGATGCTCAAACTCATACCAAGACATATTAATGTCTTCTCTCTGATGTTTGACCCTTCATGTTCGCTCAAAACTTATAATGACTTTCTTTGTGAAAGCCCTCAGAGTGAGGAGAGCTTTCTAAATGAGGAGCACCCCTACAATAATGCTGAGCAGCCCGCACAGAAGTACGAGCTTCATAATACGAGTGTGTCAAGTCCCTAAGTGAGTATGATGCACAATCCAGCGAGCTTTTGCATATGTTAAGAAGGATAATAGGCTCCTGTGGGAGAAGAGGCTAAGGCCCAAAAGAGAGCATGACTATAAAAGTGCTGTGAAGGGGATGCACACTACATGGAAAAGTGTAGGAGCCACAGTGAACAAACACTACTTTGAATTAAGAACTACATAAAGGAAATAAAGTAGCACTTGTATATTCCAAATTAATAGTTTAAAGGTTCGGCATCACCTTCCCTGAGGTACTGTCAGTAATTTGAACAAAATGTCACTCAAAATGTAAGTAAAGGGGAAAGGAGAAGAAAGCATGTAGTATCCTTGCTTAAAAAGAAGATCTTTTGATTTACTAAATGCTCTCTTTACTCATCCTTTCCCCAATGGAGGCCGAACATGAAGTACAACATTAAGATCAATACTTAACAAAAACAACAGCAACAAAACAACACCCCTGTGACTTTGTTGGATTGAGCTGCAAGGGAGTGCTACCGCCGTTGCTATCCCCACATCGCTCATGTTCTTAGGCCTGTCAATAAGACGAGCAATGCCTCAAATTCCAGATGTTTGAATTCAACATTTCTCTGGTGAACTATAAGGTAAAAACATAAATACATAAAGAAAAAAATCAGATCATTGGACACGTTACAGCACCTTGATGACTGGAGGCGCATGAAGAAGACGATGTTTTCATCATCTCCTGCCCTGGGAAGAAACTATCATACTGTATTGACTAATAGCAACCCCTTGTTGATCATTACAGGAGTGAGGACATACAGGTGTGGAAAACATGAAGTCTTATTGATGGAAATATCAAAGCCACAGACAGGCGCTGTTGACCCCTTCATGATGTCAGCACTCAACTCTTGCTGCTGGGCACTGTTTAAGTGATAATATAGACATGGCATCTCAACATAATGAAAACTTATTGATGCCCTGCACTGCTGTAATGATGAAATTGACTGAATGCACAGAGCTATTATTTGTATTATTCAGGGGCGTTTGACATGTGTCAATGTCCCAGAGTAAAAGGAATGGTTTAATCTGACTGGTGTCAATCACTTTAAAGCACATTATACACAGTTTGAAGACAGCAGTGGCATACACGTCTGAACAATGAAAAATGTGGCAGTTGGGACAAATCTCAGGATTTATCACTGAACAATAAAACAGAGCTGCTCAGCAGGAAATGGGACACATTGAACACATGTTCCATGGTGTGTGCAATCTCATGTAAAGACCCAGCTGACATTCTGGCAGCGTCCTCCTTTCTGTTTTCACTTGCCGTTCTCTGCTCCTTTGCCAGCTTATCCTGTGTGTGGTCTTTGCTGTGACTTGGCACTGTACCTCGGCAGCTCAGATTACCACATTCACATTCGTTTCATTGAATGAGCTCTGCAGTAGCTTTTTGGATGGACAGAGGGCAAATGCAGCGCCATGGACAACATGGGCAAGGTCTGATCTGAAAGTGCAGATTTTAGTAAAGTGAGAGGTGTCAATGTGGCGCTGCAGCCACGTGGCTCGCCAGCATGTATTTGGGACGACCTTCCCATTGTTCGTGAGCAGAGGCTGCCCTGCCCCTGGTCTGGGCTGGGTATGTGCCCGCAGCCAACCTCATCAGACACTCAGCCACTACCTATCCATCTTCCCTCATTGTGCACAGAGGTGACAGCTGGCATTCAGCTGTTTGTAAAAGGCCTTTAAAAAACACGCAGGGCCTCCATACTCGGCTACATTAAAGTAATTAGCTGCCAAGCTAGTAGAAAGCACCCCCCACCAAGTGCCAGCAAGACTGCGGATTGAAGTCGGCATCCTGTTTGACACATCTGGGCAAGGGAGAGTAATGAAAACAGCTGCTTCTGCCCATATGGCATCCAAAGGCTGGCAGCGTGGCGGTGTGCTGTGCCAACCTTAGGCAAATTATCCATCATTAATCCCAGGATCTGACCAGCATACGAGTTGCTGCTAATCAAAACATCTGGGGATGGTGGCAGAAGAAGGGGGGAGGTCTCACTTGAAAGGGACATATTTTGTGAGTGGAGTCAATGCAAGGCGACTGTTCAACAAAGAGCCCTGGGTAGATTACAGGTGTGATATCTGCAGACAAAGAATGGACAAATAAAGCACCACGGATCTAAAAAGAGTTAAAAGAAAGTGAAAAGAAAATATGCAGCATTATAGTCACATTGTTTTCCTTCATGTTCTCTAATCTATCTATCTATCTATCTATCTATCTATCTATCTATCTATCTATCTATCTATGTTTCTGCCACATTTTCTCTATAAATAATAAAGTGCGACCATCAATGTTTGGGATTTAACAAGAACCCAACACGACTTTTAAATGTTGTTGTTTCATGAAATCCTTGCACTACAAAACATTCAGCCAGAAAAATCAATTCCCAGCTATTCTTTGATTAGCTGCAAATTGCCCTCACATTTGTTTCTGCATTTGTCTATTGTGTGTCCTTTCCGTTCATAGGCTGGCCTGTTCAAAACCAGACTTCAAATTCCCTCAGAAAGTCAGTGACATTAAAATGTCCTTTGATGTGCCTTCTCCAAGCAGGGAGCACTAACAGTAATAGTGATTCTGTCACTTAATGCTTTTCCGGGGATCAATAGCTCTTAAATGCTAAAGTGGGACAATTAAAAATAAATAGGAGGTTGCTCTAGTCTAAATCAGATTATACATTGCTGCCCCTAGCAGGTCCTCAAAAGCACAGTATGCCTCCTCAGTGAGTCATCTGCACAGCACCCTGGTTTGTGACTGATGCATATGTAAGTGAGGATGAACTGGAAACACACTGCTTGTTTTTTTTCTTTCCGTACCAGAGGCTCTTTCAGTCAGTCAATACAGTAATTTCAGAGGGAAACCACTAACCTAAAATAGTATGCTTTAAAAAGGGCATACTAATTGTATACTGTATACAAAATATAGCCGGTATCTAATAAAGATTAATAAAATGCAATTAAAATCAGACAAAATCCCCAAATGGCAAAATAATGACACGACTGAGATTTATATTGGCTTTTGAGGATCCATCAGCCTGAGCCATGGCAGTGAGGTCGCAGGTTGGCTCCAGCTCCCCTGTGGCTGCTGCTGTAATGTCAACTCTGGCAGTAATACAGCTGTAACTGGAGGCAGAGCGTGATGGGAACCCGCTCCTGACAGACATGACCAAACCCAACACAATTAGCTAGTGACAGCAGGTGCTGCCTAACTCTGTTGCGTTAACACGTCTCAGGTTTCCTTGTAATGGCCACAAAGTGATCCTAACTTTCAATTAACACATCCCCTGCCTCCACCGCCCCGGCCAGCTACTCATTTCCACATCCTCGCCATTAGCTGCGTGGGAAGCACTGCTTTGGCACAGGCGAGCTCTGTGCATGCTGACTGTGAGAGGCAACAGTTTTCACAAACAAAGACACACATGTACTCTAAGTTTCTTCCTTTCTTCCTCTCTCTCTCTTTCTTACACACACACACACACACACACACACAACGCAAACACACAAATACCACTTCTTCTAATCTTTAACAAACATCATTCTTCAGAGTTTTACACCACAGATTTGTAGCAAAAGCTACTAAGGCTTTAAGAGGCTGAATATCAGTCTCTGTCCAGCACAAAGGGGAAGTACTGATGTTACCACTCCAGACTAAATCAGGATAAATGACTGGACCCTCCATGAGATGACAAGGAGGCAGTACTGCTGAGTGCACAAACACACATAGTGCAGACACCTTCTCACACACAGGAAGAGGTTCATCTTCATTCAATAGTGCACTATCCATCAATTCATGTGACTCCACAACAAAGGCCCTGAAAACCACACAGCTGTTTGGGAAGCATCTCTGTGACACAGTCCCAGGGGAATTACATGGCACAAATGACTGCTCAGGTAAGGAGCGGGGTTGCTGTTGAACAACAGTCTTGTCTTTAACTTGCTCTCCACTCTCCATCAGAGCAGAATGAAAAAGTGTTCCGCTCTGTCATTTCAGTCTATTGACCTTTAGTGATTCACTGGCGGGCTGTACCTGAAGCAACAGACAAGAGGTGAAGGATTTCGGCCTAACCTACACACTGCATACACACACAGCCTAATGAGCGACATAGCTCTATAAAGTGTCATTTACCACGTCAGCCAGCAGATACACCATCCATATGGATGGACACGCATCCCCTCTAGGTCACACATGCTCTGCCTGCAGACGGAATAGCAAATGACCATTTGGGACACAAGTTCACTTTCTGTGATGCATCACTTTTGTCATCTTCTATAGCAACATATTTATGCAGTATTTGCCTTGTGATGGGTCAGTTTGGAAATCATATGAAATCATGTACAGAGGAGACATGTACAAGATAATCCACCATGCTCATTGTAGAAAAAGCACTTTATCTTAGACTTTAACTGATACATAGTTTCCATACACAACAGTGGATGCATGGTGCACAACGCATCGAACAAAGCCTGGTCTCAGAGGTACAGTACCCAGTAGCATTTGTCATGCTGGCTCTATCACAGTTTTGACCTTGTCTGAGGGGCAATGAGAGTCGTCAGGAGCTCTCTTAACTTCCCAGGGACTCAGTACAAATGACAGTTCCCTGCAGAGTCTGAATAAACATGTGCTTTAGTGAAAGTTGGTGTAATTTGCTCTTTGCCATCTTAACTGTAGTTATTACTATTTTAAATGGATACATCTGTCTATGTGAAGTCTTTCATTACCTCCACTCATTACCAACACATCACAGTGCTCCCCAAGGACACGCCTTTTACGTGTTCATCCGCTGAAATCCACTTTAATGTTCTGAATTTGACGCTTGTCTCAAAACAAATTTGTCTGAAGCAATTAAAAAGTATCACCCCGCAAACAGCCCCTCCTAAATGGTATGTTTTACATCAGCTTTTCTCTTGCTGTCTGGAAAACATGTGCAGCGCTACATGTTTGACCTCACTTTAAAATGCCTATCTGACATGAATAGCTTAAAATAAAGTTATGGCTTACCTTTGATTTCATATGGAAAATGTGTGAAGCTCAAAACCATAGTTTGCTGCCATGCACTGTTATTCAGTGGATTGTACAAATGTAATGTAGGTTTGGGTACTAACCTCAATATTTAGTTTTGTTCTGGCTTCCCAATAAGGGGTTTAAATAAATTGTTAAATTGAGGATTTTTTTGTAAAATTGTGAGCTACATGCCTTTACCCCAGTTTTACAGAATATTTTTGTATTTCTGATGTTGGAAAGCCTTTTAGTGTCAGTTCATGTAGTGTTTTGGACTCACAGACATGAGTAAAGTCTGTGTGGCTGAAACCATTTCCCAATAAATGTATTTTTTGGGAGTTGTTTATGGTGCATGGTCTCTATATTAGTTTCCTGAACCAAAGTCTAACTTGTGCTAGATGTGCACACCAGAAACTATTCTCTCAAAGCCATACAGTTTGGCTAAACTGTCTAAGTGCTGTGATGTTATATTGTAGGTAAAGATCAGAGGACATGGAAACACAGACCCGTGAGAACCCAATCTATGAATGTGGATGGGCCACATTTAATAGGTTACATTCACAGACACTGAGTAGGTGCAGATCTTAAAGTTCCCTTTTTTGTAGATATCCATACTTTTTGTAATTACAGCTGAAAGTCTTCTAACCTGAACGCTATACCCCACCATGACATCAGTCATCCAAACAGCGTGCCTCAGACATGCTGCCATGCTCAATAAAATCCAGGTCAACATAAAATCAGTTGAAACTAAAAGTAGCGAGAAAGGTCTTGACTTGTGCAAGTGGACAGAAATATGAGCCTCATAGGAAAGTAAGTGTTTTAGAAGTCGTGAAAAATGCAGCTGTTGCTGATGAAATCAGTTGGTTCCAGACCTCATTTAAAGGTCAGAGTTGACCAAAATGACAATTGCATAGCATAGGCCTGTGATTCAACATATGCCTGCACTTAACATAATTACATTTTGAAGGTGGCTTTTAGTTCATATTTACTTTTGAGAGCGTCACTTGAGCACAGTCCAAAGTACCACATGGCTGTATAAAACTATGAGAGCATGTAAATGATTTAGGTCAGTTGCAAGCAATTCACTCCTTGTGTCTTCATCCCTACCTTGCCCTAGAGTTTTGGGTGAATTACTGACTTCCTTAATAAAATATTTTCCCAGTTTGTTTAATATTGTTTGTATAGTGATACTCAGCTACACATACCTACTGGCAAACTGGTGTTCCGTCTCCTCTAATCCAGTGTCTCTTGGAAGTCATTGGCTGTGACACAGCTTTGATCCACAACTAGGACTGATGTGTGCATCCATTCAGAGGGTAGAGCAGGGCTGGTGGGGATGGATGTGGGAGGATGTGTGCTGAATATATACAATAGCCACTCAGTGGGAAATGTGATGGCTGATAATTTGGTATGTAATTTGTTGAGAAAACAGTCACGTAAGTTCTAACTGCAACATATAACATGCAGTCTAATTAGTTTAATTCTGACCAGTGCAAACAAACACAACAACATTTTTATTTTTAGTGTCAAGGTTTTGGATTTTAAGTTAAGTTCAATACTTTTGATAACAGTGTTGGGAATGTATTTCATTTTTCTTATCGATTACTCATTGAAAAAGCCATTAAGTTACTAATTACTCACTAAGTACTAACTGTAATTAGTTACTTTACTTTTGTTATTCAGCACAGCTCAACCAAAGGTGCATTTAAACTCCAAATCATATATACCCACATGTCACATATTCTATATTTAACATATGTAGAAATAGAAAATCAGTAGGGGTATAACGGATCGCAGTTGAGCCGTGATTCGTATGAATCATGACCAACGGTTCGGCACGGACGTGACCCGCGGATTAATTGCAGTTTTCTTTTTTATTTAAACTTGCTGATTAATCTAAATTGTTTAGAGATCGCAGAGTGAAAGATAGTTTTTAAGTAAATGCGTTATTTTAATCTCGATGCTGAGTTTCAGTGAAACTACACACAACAGTCATGTGTTCACGTGAACAGGGCATGTTAATAAGTCAACAGTGGCTAGTGGCGGAGCAGAAGAAGTTGAAAAGCCTCCCATATCATTTAAATCGCAGTATGGAAGCATTTTGGCTTCCCCTTAAAAAAAAAAATGATGACGGAAGAAGGGCGGTGGACAAAACTTTAATGGTATACAGACACCAAAAGTTCCTTGCTGTAAGTTTTCATGTAATAAATGGAAATGCAAAGAGAAAAATTGTCTCCTCCCCCTTTTTTTTCTGATCCGAAAAATGATCCAACCCTTGACTCAAAATCCGTAATGTGATCCGAACCGTGAGTTTTGTGATCCGTTACACCACTAAAAATGAGGTATTTACTGACTATCAACAAGTAGCTTAACGTTCGCCCCGTTGACTGCACGCAACACTACAGAAGTTTCAGAGTCCCGTCCTCACAGTGAAGCACACCTTCTAACTCTGAACTAAACCACCTGATTTCTGAATGTAATTATCATGTAGCTAACTTTAGCAAGCCAGCTAGGAACCAATAACCTCCGGGGCTGAAAAATGAAGCCAATGGGGAAGTGCCAAAAACTGAAGTTAATTGAATGGCCACTTGAAGCTGGCTCCAAAAGCGAGTCAATCCCCATAGACACCCATGTTAAAATGCCCAACTTCACATCAGAAATAAACATGTTTACAGCCTGGTACAAAAACGGGTTTTGGTCTCTGTAGCAATTCAACTATGAGGGGGGTTGATTTTTTTTTTAAACTCACCCGTTTAAATATGATGGCTTAAACTTATGAATAATTATGGACTTGGCCGCTTTGAATGACAGGTGGGTGCCCTCTCAGGTGGCTAGCCCCTAGGTAGCTCAGCAACTTCTTTCAGCCCACCTCAGCTCAACCTCTTTTTGGATTAGCCAGATTCAGAGACTGCCAAGATGGCGATGGCTGGAACCGCCAGGAGCTGCCCACTTCGCAGCGGCTCTTCAGAAACCTATGAGTGATGTCACCGACAATACCTCTATGTTTTATACAGTCTATGCTAGGAATGCACGACATATTTACAGCAATGACAAGCACCTCTCATCCCTGCGCCAAGCTAACGTGTAGCCGAATGAGACCATGAGAGAGACCAAACTGATATCAACCCTCCATCAAACTTCCAGTAAGACAGGAAACAAGCCAACAACAAAATATTTGGAATAAAGGATGAGGGATTGGACATAGTAGGTTAAAGTACAGCATTTTGATACAGGTTAGGCTCAGTTAGTTATGATTTTACATTTTTTTGTTTAAAAAACAACTTTAGTCGAGTCAACATGGTGCGCTTCTTTTCTTGCACATCAGAAAAAGCCATTTAATTTCATACAAAGAAGTATCCTACACATTTCCAATGAGAGAAGTCTCCAATATACAGTATAATTTAGACCCCAACACACATACATACATACACATAGATTTTCTAATTTTACCTAAAAGTTTTTTTCTCAACCCCCCCTGCAATTCTTTTGCCTTTTCATTAGAAAACACATATTTATGTAGAATGGGTTTGTGGGTGTTATGACATATCCTCATGCTGTCAGGCAATTGCACCTCATTGGAAAAAGCCTGATGAAATAAATGCTGGCTGCTGACTCCTCCAATTTCACGGCACTCCTCATTGTCACCCTGAATGCCTTTCCCCAGATTGAGATATTTGCAAACTGTCATCTCCTACAAATAGCTGTCTGGTCTGATGCTGCCCGTGCCCCTCTAAATCTGATTCTGAGAAGCTTTGGTGCACCATTTCTACATCCTCGCTGGTTAGTCTATTAAAAGTCAGAACTGCTGCAAAAACGCAGTGACAGTGGCTGACGAGTTATGGAGAAAAAACCCTTTTAAACAACACGCAAGCACTCACATAGCTATGTACATACCCTTCCTCACTTCATACCTAGTGCTGTCACTCACTTCCCATGACTCCTTATCCGACATGCTGCAATCTTTGAACTCCATTAGTGGAAGCAAATCCCTCTCCCTGTGTTTGGGATAAAATGGGCTTTGGCATAGTTCCATGCTGAGATTAAAAGTTGTCATGTCTTGTGTGGCCATAGAGGTAGAGTAAGTGTTTCATGGCTCTTTAGGATGTTATCTGGCAGCTCATTATTTCATGCACATTTCCATCGGAATCAGATATAAGAGAGATAAGAATGAACAAATTTTATATTTTTCTGGATTACAATGTCATAAAAAGTTAAATATGATACATTTTGAAAAAAAGATTTTCTCTAATTTCCTATTCCTTGTCATAAATGTACTTTTTGCTTCCACTCCTCAAATGACAAATGGAAATATTTTGATAAGGCCAATGCTGGGATTTTATTACTCTATGAAAGAACATAGACCACATAAGTTTAACAGCATGATTTGTAATCATACGCCTGAATAAATGCCATGTTATATTGTACTGTTTATCCTCTGATAGTAACACCTCAGTTTATTGGCAACTGTTCTGGAAACATAATAGCTCACATGGAACTAATGAGAAGATGTAACAAGGTAAATGTACAGCCAATAACAAATGGACTCAATTTGCCAAAGGAATCCATACATACAAACAGTTTGAGGCTAATTGAACATTACAAAAGGGTGGAAGAGTGTGAACCCTAAAACACATTTGGGCAAACACTTTTTTGAGGGCCTCATTAGTAACGGCAGTATTGAAACTGAGCAGTAATACAATACTGTATCAAATACGGCAGAGGGAGTTACAAACGAGGTTAATGAGAGGTTTAACAAAGCACCATAGAGCCATGACAAATAAACTGTAAAAAGCTGCTTTTGTAACCATTAAAATGTTTTTTCTTTCCTGCTTTTCCAGCCACAATCTCACTGTTACAACAGGAAATGCAGTCAGGCTGTTAGGCAGAAAAACAGGCCTTTATGAGCTTAGTTATTACCACTGCTGGCCCACTTTTAATAGCCATATGATCCACCAAGCACACAATGGGCTGTGCCTGATAATATCATAACCAAGTATTTACCATGGAGTCGTTTAAGATTTCCCAGATAAAGCTGAAACACTAGAGCTGCAAATTTGTTAATATCATTAAAAGATGTTACCAGTAACTGAAGCTGAGAGAATATGATCCCTCAAGGCCTCCGTCTGTGGAAATAATTTATAATGTAACAGCTATAAAACATGTACAAGTTATCAGGTTCAAGACCTGTCCCAGTATCTGAAGGGTCCTGTTACACATGGCACTGCCTTTAATACAAGTGGTAAAACAATTAAGGGAAATGGATTTTCCACTGTCTGCATGTCAGAAATTGGCCTCCCAAGTCTGTCATAAAAGCTCCAATCAGGGGAAGTAGAGGTAGTCATAGAGCGCAAGTCATAAAAACTTATTTTACGTAGTGATGAAGCAATTCTTTTCAACGGCTCTTTGGTACGATCAAAGGGAACCGGGTCGTACTTGGTGAGAGCCGTTCTTTTTATCGTTACATTTCTCTGCCTGCCCTAAATTCACTCCCATTTACTTGAACAGTGTACCACTAACATTACCACACTAGTCACAAACTGTCTGCGATTCACAGCGCAACAGTGGGTCCACTTGATTTCAATCCTTGCATTTACTGGTGTCGTTTTCTAATATTAAGTGTTGCATGAATTGCATCAAGGCAAGGCAACTTTTTTTACATAACACATTTCATACACAGGATAAATTCAAAGTAAGAAATTCACTGATGAAGCAGAGGGATATTACACATATATTGTGTAATGTTTACAGTACAGATTTGAATCTTCTTTAAATCTTACCCTATCATTACCCTAGTGAATATTTCGCAGATAAACACAAGACCCCCTAAAAAAAGACGATAAAACAATGAGCTCTCGTAATTCCTATCACTAATTCCACTTGTGAGCATAAGCATCTCCTATGCCTTGTGGATCATGGTAGAGAACTCATCTTTTTTTGTAGATTTACCACATGTATATTAAATCTACAGTGTCCCTTAAAATGTAGCACAAACATTTATGATAAGTAGTGAAAAGCACCATGTTCATTGTCACATTTAACCCAACCCACAGTAAGGTAAAAGGGAGCGTGAGTCAATACAAATAGCTTAAACTCTGCCATAAATGAACTGCATATACACTATCACCATATGTATAATACCTGGTTATATCTGGTTTGTCTAAGGTGAAAGTTGTGTGCAACAAATTAGCTTTAGCAAACGGGGCATAATGGCCCAGCAGAAGAAAGAAGAAATGGATGGTCATTGAAGCTGCCATAGTGTTTAGTATCTCCTTTATTGTATTCACAGTGGTAATGTGATATGTCACACTGTTGCTAATACACTTCTGTACGCTGTCATCTGGCTCTAATGCTTATCAGGCCTGTGTTGATGATTTGCCCTCTTGTCAGGGCCAATTATGCTTGGATGTGTCATGGTGGCAGGCTGTGTGACAACTATTACTGGTGCAGAGGGATGACGTGAGGTAGTCTGAAACTGCATGGCCTCGTTGCCCAACCCCGGGTTAGCAGGTGCCATGCTCAGTCTTTCCTACTGTAGGGCGATGTAGGGTGAGAACCCATTTTAAGTTGAATTAGCATGGATAGTTGAATGCATAAAACTTTACCATATTCTTCATGTAATTGGTTTGGTTTTTGACAGCTGTAAACATCGGTGTTTGATCTATTGGTAACACCGATGTGGCCAGGCCTCCAAAGCAAAGATATGAAACAAAAATTAAACAGAGACTTTAAAAGAAAAATAAGCAGAAATGGTCATTTAAAGCTGATGAATAATCTGTAATAAAAGCAAAGAATTTCAATTAGGCTTTAAATACAATTGTATACCTGCACAATCTTGCTCTCATCAAGCTCTCAACCTTGAAAATCTCAATAATAGCATAGATGAAACCATATTTGACATAACTGAAATGTTCTCTTTTATTTCTTGTTTGATTGGAGTTACATCAGAATACAACATTTGCCCTTGGCTTTGATTAATCGGTCACTTGGAAATATCGAAATACATCCAGTGTAATGCATGCATTTCAAAAAGGTATTGCACTTTGTAAATTCTGTGCTAAATGATATTGGCAGCTCTAATAATTCTTGCCATCAGGGCGAGGATATAGTACATGAGCTGTCAAGTCTACATTGGAACTTTGAAGGTGTTGAATTGCCTTTAGACCATGATAGTCAATTCCTGGACTAGGACTTTGTAGTGTTTCCCTTTAAGCTTTGTTTGGTTCAGAAACAAGACAGTTTCCCAAAATAAAACTCCTCTCAGTGACCTTCCCTTTCCACTGAGTAGTGCAAATCCCCATTCTCTCTGCCAACAAGGACTCATTACTCCCTGTTTTAAAGAGAGCTTTCTGGTCCAGGAGGCCTCATTACAGCTGAAAAAGACACCCATGGGACATGCAAGGAAAACAGTGAAGACCCCCCCTTGAGTAATAAGCCTGCAAACTTCTACACAAGACTCAGTGAGGAACTTACAAACTGTAAAGCGAGCAGCCCCCCACTGTTCCATAGGAAAGGTGTCTTTGAGGTGTGCAGATTGTATGGCTCAGTAGTCAGGAGAAGTTTCAAATGCTCACAAACTGATTAGCGCTGCACAACGGTTCAAGACAGCAAAGCAGATACTTTGACACAACTGATGCCTTCACTGTCAAACACTGCTAAGAAGAACATACTTTGAAGCTTTCCTTTTAGCCAAATGTCACCACTAATATGTTGTTTCTGTCCCATCCAATTGTCAGAATAAATTTTGAATTCACTCATTAAATTAGCTTCATTAGTAAATTAATCTCCCTGGTGAAAACACAGAATCAGGTCTTTGATAACAAATAACTATATGTGAAATATGCACCGTTTCTGCATCTGAAATTACAATTGTTGCAACAAGAAATTTTAGATGGAGTTATTTTTAGTTGGTGTCTATTGAATGACCTTATGAGCAGGACTGAAAACACAGCTGCTCGTTTCTTTGGACAAAAATGTTATCTGAACTAATAAACTTTGGACAGCAGTTTACTTTAAGAGAAACATTAAGGGACCAAAAAACTCTCAATTGGATTTTCCCACAAAGTCTTGCAGACGTTTTTGTTTCAATATTGCTGCAAGCTGTGATTCCCACGTGAAAGGCATCAGCGATCTGCCTCCTCCTGTCACTCACTGCTAAGGACAGAGAGCCCGGCACGTCAATGTCTTGACCCCACGCTCCAGGCAAGTCTATCCACCCACAACCAACTCCATAGTGTCAGTTACACAGTCTGGACTTGATCATTATATTCAATCCAACTCTTCTACTTTGGGCCACTGAACAAAATAAACATGCAGTGTACATTTTCATGTTTCTTGCTTATAACTTCAGCTTTTTACTCCAAAAAGATAAAAGCTGCAGAAAGAAAAATGCATGCATAGAGGCATACTGGCCGTAATGTTACACTTTGCACTTTTTCCATTTGTGTCTACAGGAAGAGAAAGATTTCTAAAATAAAAAAGAAGGGTCTGTCAACCTGTTTAAAACCATAAGTCTGTGAGTCTGGCTCTGGATCAGTTTTGGATGACTTCAGTGTCTACAGAGGTCAGCATTCCCAACAGTTAACACAGTGGCAGATGGCATCTCCGCAAGATTTAGTAACACATGTCAACTGAGGCTCCCTGAAGGGAGTTACCCGGCCCATTTATAGCATCAACTTCAATCTCATCTGTAGAGAGGTGACTACAGCTCCCCATCCAAATGCAACATTTGTTTTTCTAACGCAACTGTTATTTCTAAAATGTTCATATTTCACACTATTAATTTAGTGATGAGTCTTTTGTACCATATGTATGGAAATATACATTGTTCATTATATTATATATCACCATAGCATCATATTTCGCTGTATACTCCAGGACCAGAGGATGTCTTCTACTGTTTTCCACCAGTTTTGGCTTCTGTTCTTTATAAAAGAGGACAAGTCAGTACAGAAAGGTGGAAGGAGATGAAGCAGTGACTAATGAATTATGTTGGTGTACAGAGAGTACGTGTAGTGTGACAGCCTTAAAGTGCAGTCCTTTGCATAGTGATCCACAGTAGATCATCCTTGAAATTGTTGACAATTAATATGTACAGCAGTTTATTTGAATATCTGGTTGCTACCAGCATAATTCGACAAACTACAACAGCGAAATGGTTACAAAACACACTTAAACATAATTATGTATTATTGGTTGACATGTTTAAATTATTTACATGTATATTACCCATGTACAATTTGTTACAAATATGCATATAAAACTAATATAATGCTACTCTTACATTTTAAACTTTAACCGATCCCTGATTACAGTACAAATGTGGTTTGTTTACACTGGCTAATAATTAGTTTGGTTTATGACATTGAGGTGCATTGAGTGGAATCAAGTGACTTTGCACATGAGCCAAATCCACACACTTCAACAGGTAGTGTTGAGTCATAGGGGACTGTTTATTGACAGGCCTTTAAATGTTCGAGTCGTTTTAATTGATCAGCCCTGAAGCTCGCAGGCTGGGAGTCAGAGGGTGCAGGGGAGCTGTAGAGCAGGGGAACTTAAGAGCTATTAGGCACAAGTGAGTGCACAATCGTTGATGTGAACAGATTATTGTGGCTGGTCAAGCCTTAAAGAACACTGATCGCAGTGATTATCTTTTCACCGGGAGCACTCAAAGTGCATTGACACTGGCAAAACATTTAAGTGATGTCCACGATGAAGTGCAACTGGAGAGGGTTCCTCTCACCAACATGGATCAATGTGCCACGGCCTACCAGGGGTAAGTGGTTTGCTGTTGACAGAAGGTCATCTTAATTTTCCTAAACTTATTAACCCATGGGTTGTGATGCCTACTGTATGCCAACAGCATTACAAGACATGTGCTTAACCTGAGTAACAATAATTCTCTGCTTTCATTTCTGCTACAAGGCAAGCTCCAAGTGTTAAAAAAATTCATCCTGTCACAGAAGGTTCACCAGTTCAATCCATGCAGCATATAGCATGTCCAATCTGTCATCAGCCTTCTGATATGTTGTATCCTGTATTATAATGCCAAAATCCAATCTACTCACTCATCAGTCTAGATGGGAAGGTTACCTAAAGGCAAACAATTAAGTGAGGATATCTACGGTTGGCCGTCCTTAGTAAGTAAGTATCATTTTCTATACAGTTTAGGATATGACCGCGGCCAAACGTACACCTTTGCAAAGTTATTCTAAAATACTATATGTTGATACATGTAACACATTTCTTTTACTGCACCTATAATTTAAAGTCCAGATGCTCTGATGGAAGACACTGTTAGTTATTTCTGTAATAAAAAAACATCTTTGTGTTTGCTGTGCTGTCAGACTTTTTGTTTATCGATACCGGTAGCAAATTCCGTTTGAGTGACAGGACATTGCAAAATGCCAAAGTTGGAGAGAGCTTTCAAGTGGAGGGAAATTGAGTATGCAAGACTGACACTGACTGATTTAGCAAATGTCAAGCAGTTATCTTGAGCAACAAGAGCCACAATCATAATCGGAGAGGCTCACTTTCAAGTAGCTGTTGAAAGAGGAGATATTTTAAAAAAAAGATGTTTCATCTACTTTCCTGTTCTGCTCGAGTCCATAATTCTGAAGATTTTCTGCACTTCTGTTTTCATAATGATAGATATAACCTTGATATTCCAGATTCCTTGAATCACACTGGGAAAAATATCTGCACAAACTTTGGATGCCACTGAGAAAAATGTGCACAACACAATTCTTAGTGTATTTGAGCTGTCACTGAGTTGTCAGAGTACAGTGATGCTGACAATTGATTCATGTGCAAATGTCTCCGCTCCCCGGATGGCAGTCAGAGTATATAAAACTCACTTTTCCCTCTGTGAGAATGACAGGATGCAGTGAGTCAAGACAACAAAGCTGTCACAAACAGCTGTCTGCACTGACAATTATCAGATTTATTTATTGACAACGATCGGGCAGAACCACTTCATGAAAAGCATCGTCTGAAGACAGGGACATCCTCTCCTGTTAGACAGGATGGACAACTATGATAATACACTGCACACTTACACTGATGGGATGTTGTCAATCACCTCCTCTTTGAAAGGCTGTAGACTGATGGCTGAATTTTTTTTTGAGGCACTCGTTCATTACCTTTCACCATCCTCTAAGAGGAAAGAGCTACCAGTCAACTCACAGTGAAGTACCAGATACTGAACTGGGTCACAGAAAAATAAGTGAATTCAGTGAAAAATAGCCTCAATAACAAAGATCTACTGTGTTAAGCACATAATGATCAAAGGGCTAACACCGCTAAAGAGCCAGACTCAGCTCAGTGTCATATTGGCTCTCTGAGGACAGCTGTGCATGCATCTCAAGAAACATAGGGTGTAGGCCACCGCCCTTGAGTGGCTTACGTACTTCTGGTCACAAATGCAGTGCCCTGCGGTTAATTTAATGATCTCTCTATCCAAAACCCCCTCTGAAAGGTGAGAGTAATAACCCTTGAAACCCTACTTGTTTGGTGGAAAGCAGGGAATGCATGTGACTTGGCTGTGGGGGACATGTGTTAATCCTGGCAGCCCGATAGCACTCACCTCTATCCAGAGGCAATGGCCCTTCATGTCTCATCATTTCTTTGCTGTGCCCCACTGCTACCCATTACGTAAAGAGGCTGCACTGGTTGTTCACTGCTCTAAGTGTCAGATCTATCTGAAGAAGTTCATTTGTATTAGTAGATGCACACAGCATGCTCTGGCACTCACTCCTTATGCAATGGATGTATACGGAGGGCCACCAGCTGATTTGGGTAACAAGGTTTTCCAAAGAGCAAATACTTGGTTGAGGTAGCTTCGAAGTGGTACTGAATAAGAAGTATGTAATGAATGGTGTGGTATTGGATTTTGGCTTTGTGTCATGATACTCCTAGTGGCAAATCCTACTTGCCCAGGTAATGTCAAACATTTTAATATATCCAATGATACCCAGAATATTTGCAGCTAAAGATAAAACATGTAACTACTAAATCCAAATATCTGTAAACCATTGATCCTTATCCTTTTTGTGAATACTATAAAGAGTTTAATAATGTTGTTTTTTTTCTGATCAAGGTACCACTCCCTTGATCATTTACTGTCATTTGCCATCTGTTCCCTGGAAATGCAGTACAAATACTTTCTAAAATTAGAGGTCAAATTATTCAAATTTTTATCATCATATTCTGTCCCTGACTAAATACTAGTCAAACAATTGGGAACAAAGACAGATTTGTGGGATTTCATTTCATTTTTCAAATCAGAAAGTTGCATTATAGTTGACATAGCCGTTCGTCCCCTGAAAACCCTGTCATAAGGAGTAATCATTACTAAGAATAGGAACACATATTTGGTCTAAATACAAGACAGTTTTTGAATATTTCTTCAAAAGCAGAGGGAAATAAGGCAGGGACAGAAAATGATCCCAACATGTATTACCCTACTGCATTTAAAGAGAGAAGAGTAAATTGCTTGAGCAAATGTCAGGAAAGAACTGTAATGTGGAACACCAGCCACACATATGATGTCTGCCCCCTGGATGCAATTTAGCCCTGCAGCCCATCATACATACAACATCTACTAGGTTACATTTTCACTTGTGTCTTGATGGTGTTATTTTCACCACAACCACAGAGCTGATTCAGAGGGCTGGCAAACTTTTGAACGTTATTCTGTATCTCCTGCTCAGCTGAACTGCACAAGTGAGGTCTAAATGGCCTGAGAGTATACAGTAATGCTTTGAAGCCCACATATGAGCAAGAAGTATGCCTGTGGTCTCTGTATGGGCCATTTTGTGTCTGAATAATCTTGGGTGCTTGGAATGCAAATTTACACTGTTGAAAGCCTAACTGACATTTTTAATGCATATTCCTAGATCACAAGCAGCTGATCCATCCCTACTGTCAACACCACATTCATCTCCACACAACTGTTTTGAATCTTTCTATTCCAGCATTCACAGTCTGAGAGGAAAAGAGCTTTTCTTCAACCTTTTAATTTTCATCTCAAACATGCATGCTCCCATGGCAGAATTTGCACTTCATCATTTTCATTGCATTTCTTTGAAAACTATGAGTAAAAGAATCAATGTCAAAAAACAAATAAATATCACATTTTTCATTCACTCGATGTAATGTAAGTGCCTAAGGATTGCGGCGATGGATAGGCCCATTGCTGTAAATCCCCTATAATTCGTCGCTGGAACAACGGTTTAAGGATCCTTGTTCGATATTTGTCTTTTGTTAATGTACTTTTGAAGATGTTATTTAAGAATTAAAGAAGAATTTAAGTATTTTTAAGATGTTCATGTAAAACAAGGCAACTGCATTAAACAGAAGTTTAGTTTTTCCAATACAATCTTACTTGGTCTGGTATGACCAGTGGAAAGACGTTTGCATTGAAACTGACATTACACAAGTCAGTTTTCTCTACTACATATACTACACAATTTCGTTTTCAATAGTTTAATCTCCAAAGTAGTAACAAGATGTACATTGCAATAAGATTTCCTCAGTCAGGTTTCCTAATGATGAAATTGACTCAAGATCTTAGGAAATGTGGGAAAGTTCGATGTACATTTCTGCTGCAATTGTAACTGTTACGCAAAAGTTACACGATAAATGAGAATTTAAACATCATCCTAAAGCATTAGCCCATATACACTGCACTGTGATACCGATACAGTCAAACAAAATTGAAAAAATTTTATTGACTGAGACAAGGCTGTTTTACAGGTATTTATAATAAGAAATAGTAGTAATTTTACAAATGGACAGGACATCAAGACCTTTTTCACAGCAGACATTTGACTTGTTATAGTCAGCACAGATTTCACTAATAACATTAAGAATGGCTTCGTTCTATTCAAGTGTCCCAGTAAGCCATAACAATGTGACAGTGAGACAGCATGAACAATACCAGGACCCTGAAACTGAAACAGCTAAATGGAATTCAGCCATCTTTCATTTTATTATTTACATCTGTGCTTCTCCTACTTTAGCATGTCAAAATGTCTTCCATGAAAAATATCTATTTATTTATAGCATATCTGCTGTTATACACATAACATTTTCCCTTTGACATAATTACATGATGATTTCCAGTGTTCTCTTAAAGGTTTGTGTTGGAGGGTGACTTAGTCAGGATACAGGATGCATTGCCAAGTTTGAGGCACTGTAGTCCATACTTAAGAAAGTTTGTAGTGGCTGAGAAAGGATTTAGTACATTTAATACATTGCACTTCAGTGACTTTCGTCTAAAGCTATATGGATTGGTAAACAAATCATTCTCAAATTATGCCGGGATGGCTCATTTTCTTATTGAGTCCCAGGTGCCGCTATTTTAATCATTACCTAATTGTCTGGCTGCTCAATCGACAGCATAGAGGCCTCCCACTCTGATTCTGCTGACTCTGGCAGCGCCTCTAAGATCTGGGTTAACCTTTCGATGTCCATTGACGCTCCACAGGCTGATGATGATTGATCGAGGTGGCCCTTGCTGTTAGATAATACCTAATCAGCGTTCAGAGTAATTTGTGTAAATGAGACCTTATTATTGATGGTAGGCAACTTTAGGAGCTTTCATGCACGCTGAATCTAAACAGGGATTGGATCAGCAATAAAACTTTGCTTTGTGCCTCCTGCATCTCCTGCTTGAGATTGAGGGCAAGCAGGCTGGTTGAACTGTTGAATGGCAAATAAGTGGGAGAAGATGAGTTGACAGAGTGCACAGAGAGAATGAGAATAAACTGCATACTATACTGTGGACCTACTGCAAGACTATTATATGTTGAATGGGTTGACTATTCTCACTTCTAATTTTGTCAATAAGATTACAATGCAGAAAAATAATAGCAATATCATCATTAGGCAGATAATGCTCCTCCACACTGCCTGGAGTTTTCTTTTTTACATTTACATATTCCTCATAACGTGATTTAGATTTGTTCATTCTTATCTTAATTGAGCTATCTGTGATGAACCAGGGGAGAATTATTTCCCTTTCCATAAGACGACTTACTCTCAAAAACCATTCTGTCAGCACCCTGTTGAAATAAGTCCAAGCAGGGTATTAAAATGATAATAGAGTGTGTGGATGCTTGACAAGACATCCATGGTAGAGACTATGAAAAGTAACTATCCTTTACAAATTTCAACTGGGGTCGAAATAAAGATGGACAAAAGTCAGCATCTGGACAGCAGTTCCCATGGATAATAAGCCTGTTTTGGAAATACACCATTATAATCATATACAATACCAACAATTACCTTTTGATAAAAACATCTGTCACATCATCTGGTTGGTGTAGCTCTAATTTTATCATTAGGTTCTGGTCATAGCAGTATTTTAAAATCAAAGCGAACGCTTCAGGTGCTGCTGCTTCAGAGATGTTGATGTAGGAGGATGGATGGTTGCCCCAAGGACATGGCCCAGTCCTGGCCCCTGTAGATGAAGCTCTGCCCCACCAGTCACACAGCACAAGGCCCAGGATCTGACATGACGACACCAGGCCTTGATGATGATTGATCATGTTGTTTTGTTCATTACTTTAAACCCAATCAGAGCTTGCTGTAATTTGAGTAATGATGGCTCATTATTGACAATTGCAGAGTTTAAGGGCTTCTTTATTTTACCCCACCAGTGGACCCTTTGGGACAGCATTAAAGGATCAATGATTTTTCTCTTTTTGCATACACATTGCTGGCTTTGAAATCCTATTTCAACTGTGAAGTTCAAATGAATGGCCTGTAATGTATACTAAGGATGGCTTTGTCATTTAACAACACTTGTAAAAGACACTGGAGTTACTTTGAATCTTGAAAATCATGTGAATCATGAAAATAAAACATAATTTACTGCAGTTAAATTAGAGACCAGAGGGCCATCACACTAACTAAGACAATTGTCTCCTTGATTTGATCAATACATTCTAAATGAGATATAATGGTGCAAACATACCAGTAGAAAAAGATGCATATTTTTAATCTCATTTCAATATAATTAAGGTAAATGGACACTAACTAAATATGAAAATACAAATTTTTAAGTGGTATGGGGCACTTTATATCAGAGCCCTTAATGAGCAACTCATTAAGCATACAGCACTTCAATTATACTGATTACTGCAGCAGATGTACTTACTTTTAATAATTCAATTAATTATACCTGTGTACGTTCATATAAAAAATAGCTGAAACCTAATTTCACAATTTTCTGCAAAGCTGATGCAGGTGATTTAACTTTAACTTTATTATTTATAGAGAAAATGCGTCAGAAAAATAGATAGATAGATAGATAGATAGATAGATAGATAGATAGATAGATAGATAGATAGATAGATAGATAGATAGATAATGCTGCATATTTTCATCACACTCAGGTTGTAAATCTGTGTAGGCTGGTGCAAGGTACACAACTTTGTCATTATATGTTTGTCTGAAGGTCTGACTGTGGAAATGAAAACATCATTTGTTCACAGATCTTTGTGTGTTTTAAGCTCCAGCTGGATGCTCATAAGCTTTGACACACATTTTGCGTCGTTGATAATCAGCTATTGATCCCAACCATACAGATGTGGCTGTGAAAGACCAAATAATCAAATAGCACAGTTATCAAAAAGGATATGTAAAATGTGAAATATGACAGCTTAATTAAATAGATGTGCTGATTACAAAGTGAAATGACATTCAGCTATGATAGAGACAGACATCTGAATAGCACCACTGTTGATATCTGCAGAAAATACAAAGGTACATTACCATTTCTAAAGCAGAATGCTGCAGTTGAGCGCTGTCTATGGTAGAAGCAAAGTATAAAGGTATGTCTAAATGAGACTGTTTCTGAAGTAGATTGGGATCATATATTCTTAGATGACACAACCAAGGCGATCTGACCTTTGTAATAAATACTGTGCAGGTGTTTAACAAAACAATCAGAGCAAAGAGCATTTCCAATTTCACTCGATGCCAACAATCAATCATAGGTCCAAAGATGGGACATAGCAATAAAGGCACCTGCAAAACCATTAATGAGCCTTTCTAGTGCTACAGAGACACAGATGCAGAGAGAGACCCAAGCAAGGGAATTGTAAAGAAAGGTCATGCCACAACTTTACACAGTCTGATCAGAATCAATACAAAATTTGGAGATAGAATATCAGCAGTCCTGCAGGAATCAATGGCAGAGAGGGTGATTAATCATGCTAACACTTTATTATTACTCCTATTACTCTTAAGGTCACAGCATATGTGCACAGGACACAAAAACAAATATTTAAATAAAGTGTTGTGTATACTAACATATTTTCATATGTTGTTTCTTTAAAGTGTTGCACTTCACTTTGATGCCACCATAATGACCCTACTATCACACACTGTTATGAAATTTACTGAATAAAAGAATGCGGTGAGACACATGAAAGAATCTACAGCAGTGAAGTCTATAACAATTCTTGTTTGTAGCCTTGACAATGTTGATCCTGTGAGGCACTAATGTCCTGAATTAGAGCAGATGAATGGGCCACTCTCCTGGTCATGACAGGGTTTCACTAGCCATCTAGTCTTTCCCTTTTCATCTTATTCCCTTTGGTGCATCCCTGGTCCAAATGTTGCCCCCTTTCTTCTGGTCTCAATTTCTGTTCATCAAAAGAAAGGTGAACATATGTCCAAATCCTGTGGCCCCAGCCACAACATACTGTGTCATTAGAGCTGAAATGGGAGGGTTTTTGCTGAAAAAACACAAACGCACCTAGATTCAAACGTATTGTGGTGGCAGATAAAAACACAAAAATGTACAGCACGTATAGAGATACAGGCATCTTTACACACACCTACATTCACAAAAACACATACCCAGTGGACACTGACACACACACACACACACACACACACAGATATTTGATGTTGTCCCTGTTTGAAGCCAAATTCTTGTTATCACTGCTAGCTATATACCACGCTCCATTTCCAAGGTTTTTGAGGAGAGTCCAGGGCTTTCATCTGAGAGCCATCGTCTATACAGAAGCCAACAGTCTTAGAACCAGTCACATACTGACTGATGGTTAACATTCCAAAACCCTTGCTTTATATTAATACATGACAGGTACAACCAAAACACCAGGTGAGCAGAAACCACACACAGGCACTCAGATACAAACGAAGACACAAGGCTATATGCACTCACTTTCACAGACACATAAAGACCTATGCAAATCTGACCACCTGTCTTCAATTGTTGGCTATATTTAGCTTTTAGATATCATATATCATCACTTTATTAAGTCTTTCTGACCCCTACAGCACACATCAACCAACAGCACTCCTCTCCGCCCACTCCTTGTAGCTCTGTAGAAAAGCACTTAGAGACAGAGTAGGTAGACATTAGCCATTAAGCCTTGTTACTGCCATTTCCTGTCTCATATCATCAGAAGCTTGGACTTTGAGCAGCAGGGACTTGAAGAGGGCGACGGTTCCACTTGTATAAAACAGCTGGGGTGTGGAAGTGGGCTTCACGTTCAAGCATGTTCCAGACTCTGAATGTTTTTAAGTTTTCACTTCAGTGAGGGGCCCTTTCCAAGTCAAGTAAAAATAAGAAGAGCTAATCAACAAATTGAATTGTAATTCTGTAAATCTGTTTCCACTGGAAGAAGTAAAGAAAAACAATGACTGTTATTATAAGGGGACAGACCACTCGTATTTTTTTTATTTAAAATTAAATTATTGTGGGCGTTGAGTCAATTCTGAACACTATATGCATTTAAAAAGGCAATAACTGTTTCAAATACACCTGGTATATTTGCTAAGACAATTAAATATATTTTGCTCATAACCAGTTTCAAACGGAATCTGAATGTAAGCAGAAATATTTTCTAATGCTTGAATTGAATCAAGGAACCTGAATTTGAAGCAAAAATAATAAATAACAAAAATAAAATAAAATCGTCCTTATCCTTGCAAAATACATTTAAAAACATACATTAAAAATGACAATGGCAAACATAAGATACATATAAGAGATTAAACATTAATACGTATCAGTAAAAACTAACACTGTTGTGTATGTGTGTATCTATGAGTATATGTATGAATAAAAACTTTCACTGATGACTATAATCAGTTACCAGCAGAAACTACAAATCCTACTAAGATGATGTTCCAAGGTGTTTGCTTATTTGCTTTTTAAACATTGACATCTTTTTTAATTTAGTCAATAACAGTGGCAAAGAGTTCCATGTTTTCATTGCTCTGTGTATTTAAGGAAATTAGTGTTTATCATTAACTGGGATGTTTGTTAACACAGTAAATTCAAGGCAACATATTTGTACCATCCACTCCTGTCTAACAACTGCAAACAATGCCACATCTCTTTTGTGGGGCAGTTTTACTCTTGCAGAGGAGGTTTATGTAAAACTGGATTGTGAGACACAGCTTATATGCTTTCTCCATTTTGAACTCTCTGGCGCTCCATTCCCTTCAAAACAGCACTGTCAAAACGCTGTGCAATTAGTAAACACTATGAATTTGTGTTAAGGTTGAAACCTATGCAAATTGATTTCATCTTGGCAAGAAAATCCACTGATTGCGACAATTCTATTTAAATTGATTTATTTTAGTGAGAAATTTTGCCCAGCCTTAAAGCTAAAGCCAGCAGTTTACACCTCTCTCCATGGCTCGATAGTTTAAGCTACTAGCAAGCTCACAAGATGACAGAACAGTTTTTGGCTGTTTGAATTTGGAGAGGCCCGTGCCCTCCCTTGAAGGCAAACCTTTTTTTAGAAATATAGCTCGTCTGTGTCAGATCTTCAAGGTCTTCCAAATGACGAAGTTTACATCGTCCAGTGGACATTTGGATTACGGTTAGATTCCTCCCATAGACCTGTTGACCTCTTAACATTATGTGAAGGAAAGCATACACGGAGAAGAGCATGGCCCAGGACTGTTCTCTCAGACACCAGCTAACATTCTGTAATAATAGTTATAAATATGGTAAATTTACATTTTGTCCTGAACCCACGAGTTTCTCCTAACTTACCCTTTGTATGCAGCCTATAAATGTTCGCGTGAAAGAAAGACAAAATGGTAGAAAAATGGAGTGGTAAAAGCAAAGAGAAAGAGAGATAGAGAGAGGACCGGGTTGGGGTTGAGGGTGTACTTAACTTTATTGTTCTAAAAATGTTCACTTCCTTTTTGAACACATATTTGATTTACTATTTGGCAGGATTTCAATGCACTTTTACCCTCCATTTTCAGCAGAGGAGGAGTTAGTTGACACTCTCAATTCAGAACTCTACCAAAAGCTGAGGGGATCCCTAGAGAATCACTCATTCATTCAGCATTTCCATCAGCCCATTAGACTGGCCATCAGCCAACATAACTGCTTCCTGTTTCTCTAAGACACCTTTTTCATCCTCAGGATAATTCAGTTGTTTGAGAAACTTTCAACAGGAAGAGGTAGTAGATTACTTTAGCTGGAGGATTCTCATACATTTAACAAACTGAAACTGAACCAAATATCAGGAGAATGGTGGTGCATTCATTCCTGCAATTCATCACCTACTCAGAAGCATGAGGATTGGATTGAGTTTTGAATCTATGGTATGAGCTACACTGGAGTTGTTGAAAAAGTGCTTCAATATGCAGAGTAAGTGAAAAAGTAAAGGGTCAACACGTGTAATTGGATTTCACAGATGCAACCATTTCCACTGACTGTCTCTTTGAAAACCGAGTACCATGTGAGTGCATCACTGACTGAAAGTAGACACCTTCTTTATGATGTACAGGAATATCAGTAATTCTCATTTTGGACTATTTCTAGTGACTGTGAGTAAAATATCACACATATTATAACTGTTACCAAGGCTTATTAACAGAAAAAAATACCTTAATCATTTGCATTTAGTCACATTTTACAATAGAAATGAATGGCACATGGAATATCTAGCAAACTAATTTTGGAAACTTCTGTCAGAATGTGTTTCATATTAAAAAACTGAATTTGCAGTATTGTTATTATGTCATAATGCTATATCACTTACTGTATATTCTGTTTATAGGAACCAACAGATGATTGCTGTTACATGTGCTGCACATTAGCCAAATTGAAGTATAGAGGGTGAAAACAGAGAAACAGAATAGTGTTTTTTATACATGTAGGGCATAAATTATGTCCGATCGTGCAAGCTTGATGCCACCGTTGAACGGCTAGTCAATGGAGAGGGCAGGGAGAAGCAATGGAGCGAAGTAATGTGTAATCTTACTACTCAATGGGCTGTGCCCAGCAACGGGCCTCTGAATGCTGGAAGTGTCAGAGAGATAAATAGCAGAGTGTCCCTCTCGAAAAACATGATTAATACCCCGCCTGGTGACGCTGCTGAAGATGAAGTGGGAGCAGCTGGCTCAGGCAGCGTAGGCACGCAGGGAGAGGTGGGAGGGGGGACGGGAGCGAGCGCAGCGGAGCAGAGAGGGCAAAGAGTAGGACACACTGGCAGCTAGGGGAAAGGAAGGCAAGGCAAGGGCAATCCGGGCCACCATAGGCACAGGGACCCCTACCTCCTCTCATCTCCCCGTGTATGCAGCTTTATTTCTTTTTTTTTTTTGCATTGTTTCGTCATGGTTTAGCACTTAAATAATCACCAGCTACTCACTTACTGTACGTGTTTTTTTGCTATACATAAACACACGCACACACACAGGACTTCAATTACATGTCTTTGTTTCTATACCTCTCTGCCAAATGAAAGTTGAAGCCTGTGACCTTTAATTTACAAATCTTAAAGGAAATCAAGGCTACCAGGAATTTCATCTCATTTCAATTAAACAGGTCATAACCTTGCCATTTATGACATCCACAAATATATAGCAGTTAACCGTTTTCATGAGTGTTATTAACATGAGTGTGCACAGAGGTGAGAGCAGTATGTGGTGATGTACTGCAGAGCCTGCTGCAAATTTCAATACCCCCCAAAAAGCATATTTTGCATTGTTTAACACCAAATGTCAGCATTTTTATAGGTTTGCAATCACTCATGTATCAGCCTACACCGCTCAATTGTTACTCAACAGACAAAGTTTTGTCAGTCAGTAAAAATTCCTGTTACTTTTAAGTAGTGTCGCCTGCTGTGTGGGGCCTGTTACTGTGGAAACAGTTGAAACTCTCAAAACACAGTACAGAACACATGGAGTTATTGGATCTGTTCTGTTGTGTAAGTAAACATGTCGAGGGGTGGGCTACTTTTTCATGGTTCAGGGGCCCCAACCCTCCCCTCACACAATTAACTTTTCCAGTGTAATGAGATGATTGATATGCTGGAAGTGTGTGCTTTAAGGAGATATTAATCATTCCCTCTGGTAATTTTAATCATGCGTTCCATCATCCCCAGCTGCTGAGGATCACCTTCCTAGCAAACAAAGGGCGGCCACGCCACTTGCATAGTCATTCTGTTCTAGTTTAACTTTATTTTATGCTGGTTCCTCCCATCTGTTCGCACAAGCCTCCACAGCCCACGTTGCACGTTGACAAGCTGGGAAAGCAGTGTGTGGGTGGGTGATTGTATGACTGTGTGTGTGTGCATGTATGTGTGTAAACTTTAGAAACACAGGCATCTTTGAAATGGTAAATCCAATCCTCCAGGTCCGTGACTAGTTGGTACACAGCCACCAGCCACCTCCACTAACACGTACAGTAATGCATACAAACAGCGGGTACACACACACACACACACACACACACACACACACATCCACACACAAAATCTCAAACACACACAATCATTGCGACACACATACTGGTGCACACATAGAGACATATACGTAAGTGCATATACAAACACACACATGCGCCACATGGTGTGGGCAATATGTCAGAGCAAAGCATAAATTGGCATTTGAACCAGTCACTATTATTGGAAGTATGAAGAAATTCTGCAGGGACGATTTGTTTAGATGATAAACAACTTGGAAACTCTTTCTCTCCCTTGACTGCCTTGAAAGTCAAAGAGACTTATATACTGTATTCCCAACACACTGATTAGTTCATGTTGAGCGCCTCCATTGTGCTGTACTGTACCTCTGCGTTGTTGTTCCATGTTTTTACCTAAGGCTATGTAAGATTTGGAAGGGTATTCCACAATCAAAGGCATTTCTCCTATGACTTTTATTCAGAGCTGTTTTGTCACAGTCAAGGCCATAGGGAAGGTAGTGGTGACCCCGTGGTGCTTTCAAACACAAAACAGTACAATTTTGACAGCACAAAAGCGAAATATGTAACTTCTCAGTGGGAAATACAGAATCCAAGCATTTCCAGGAGGTGAAATGTAAACCATACACAGAATAATATGATATAGTAGTTACAATAATGTTAAATAATGATAAATAATATCAAATGTGAAGATTATCAATGAAAAATCATGCAAAATTTATTATTTTTGGCTTTGTAATTTCACTGTCCAGCCTCAGTCTTCCTACATGAGGTAATAAACAAAACATAGAGGCTCCACTAGGTTGTACAAAAAAAGCTGCCTGTGCTCAAACAAGCGACAGCTCAAAACTTCTACTTGACAAGTGTTGTAAATGCACGTTTAATCATGTATAAAATTAATGACAACCAGCTGACAGATATTCCATCATCAATGCAGAAGTTTTTGAAAGTTATTGAAGGGGGCTTGTCTGGTTGTACACAGATTAGCATTGCTTGCGTGCAGTCAGAGGCCAAAACAAAGTAGATAGGTTAATCCCCAGGACGCGTTGATAGGACACATCCCTAAATGCTATGAGCTTCGCTGCTTCTAAAACCCATTAATTGTGCTCAATATGAAAAAAGTAATTTAATTTTACACAAAGTCCAACCTCATCTGTTATCTGTGGCACACTTATGCAGAGTACATAAAGGTAATAGAGGTTTTCAGGGGCTATTCCCCACTTATTATCTAATAATGATGAATGAATATGCCGGGAAGTGACAGGTGTTTAGACATTGTGTTGGTGGAAAGGAATCTATTTGCAACTTTCCTAGAAATCAGTTCTTGTTCACTTTGAGGACGTGCAGCAACTTTACTGCTCTGTCTGTTTCAGTGAAAACACAGGAAATAGTGTTATATGTCAAGACTTAAGAGCACCCCAAGCTGTCCAAAGATTCTTGGGATATAGAGCCAAGCATTAAAAAATATTAATTAGGTGGAGATGACTGTTAACATTGTATCAGTTTTTGGTTCTCAAAATTTGCCCAAAACATTTCACCAAAGACCTACTTAAAAGTGTCTTTTTATAACCTCTTTGTCAGGCCTAAAAGGTCCAAACATGATTCAGGTGCTTTGACAGAGGCTTCTACTTATAACTTCTACTTATAGCTTTTCGTGTGACAAGTAATTAAATTGTGTTTTTAGTAAAACGCAGTAAAAACAGGCTCGTAGGATGACTTACTATGTATGATGATCAATACTACAGATTTATGAGGCCAAATTAAACAAGAAGCAAATTATGTAAGACACCCTTAACTTAGCAGGTGTGTTTTCATAGTCCAGAGAATACCAGTGTTATTACCAATGCAGTGTTTTATTTAAAACAAGTGAATGGTTTGTCAGTGCATTTCATAAACTATCCTCCATTCAAAAGCATTTCACATGTTATTATGACTTCATGCTTATCGTCACTCTAAATAGTGTTGATAGAGTGAAGCACCTTATAGCAACTGTTTTGTGAAGGGTGCTTATAAAGAAAAGCACCCCTCATTATTTCCACCTTGCTTTACCCTGGCACTCCTGCTCCACTGCATGACTAAAAGACAATTAATCCTAATAATCAGGGCCTTAGCCGTCATTCCTCATTCTGGCAGGCCTCTTTTTCCATAGGGGCACATAGGGAGTGCCCGAGCCATGGATCTCTGCTGCACAGATGAACCTCTTACAGATGTTGAGTGAGCAGCGCGGTTAATCGCTTAGCCATCTTATGCCCTTGACATACGTACAAAAATGGAAAACGGAAGGTGGCATTTTATCATGTCATGTCTACTGCTGATTGCGAGACTGGCTGAACGTGGTATAAATTTGGGCTGGTATTCTAAGCAATGTCATACTTACTGAAAAATAAGAAACTTAGTAAGAGAAACATAGGAATGTGGGCGCCTGATAAAGCTTGTCGTAAGGCATTCGTCCAACATGTTGGCACTGGTAATTTTAGCCTCAGTTACCAAGATATGTATATACATATATTTCATTAAAACATTAACAACTCTTAAAATAAGCAGGATTGCATGCTGGCACTAATGCCGCAAACGTGCACATCCTTTTGTCAGCAGTGCCAGAGCATAGTGACACCTTTTCATATCACAGCAGAAAGGCTGTGATGCAATGTTTGACTTATCAGCATGGGGACCTAATCTTCTCAAATTAGGGCCCAAATGTTTGGTGAGTGCTACAGGCCCAGTGTGTGGAAGCAGAGGGAGTGCTATGACCGCCGCAGACAGGAGGCCCAGGCAAACAAGCAGATGCTAAGGGGCTGCTTTAGATGCGGAAGAAGAAAATCACCATCACAATGCAGCAATTATGGCAGTCTCAAATTCACTAAGCTGGAGCACAGTGTGTTCTCACAGCGTCTCAGCAGCACTCACAGCATCCCACACAACAAGCTCATTAGGCCAGCACTTCCTCCCTCTGATTTAGGGTGGAGGAATTAATGCAACAGCACCTGGTCTCTTAGAGCCATCCATCCTGCCATATACAACCGGCCACGCTCAGGTTATGCATTATCTTCTTTAAAAGCGTGAAATGTGGCCACCCCTGTTCGGTTTTAAGCTACACCTCTCTTTTTCCAGAGTGCTATGTGAGGGGCAGGCATATTAATCACACTCACAGCCACTAATGCTAACAATCAGTCAACACAGTTGGCTAGGCTCTCCATCTCTGGTGACAGGGAGGTTTGTCCTGAGGCCTGCTGATTTGTCCTGCTATGTCTGCCTCTAGGACAAAATACGCAACACAGGCAGTCTTTTCCTCTACCCCTACATTACATAGTATTCTAAATGAGTGAAATGCTGAAAATGTACAATAAATAGAGTATTTCTAACCGGAAATAGAAATGAATGAATTCCAACTAATATAATATAATATAATATAATATAATATAATAATAAACCTTTTTAATGCTTTAAAAAATATCCATTAATGTACAAATGAAACACAGCATTCCAGTTTGGGGAAAACTAGTTTGTTATTGGAGTGATTTTCTACAACATGGATACAACATATGTCAAACAGTCAAGTTTTGATAAACTAACAGCTGGCTAGTTCAACTGAGAGGAAACTGCCTACTGAGAAAGAATGATCTCTCCCTGAGTGTCATCCGCCAGCAGCATGAGGCAGAACCAGCATGTTTGGATTCCTACTGTACAACAAGAATATGGCTCCTCTTGTCAACTTCAAGCTGACAAGTGTAAAATTGACACAAATTAATACGAAACCTGCGCAATTAATTTCATCCTGAGCTCAAGTTTACAAAAAAACCCAAACAAATAAATTAACAGGAAATTTTCTATGAATGTGCTGAGTGCAGTAATCTATGTGTGCGCGGTGTGTCCGTGTGTGTGAATCTATGTGTGTGCACAGTTGCTTATGCAAGTCTGGGGGTGCAAGTTCTGTTTGTTATTTTTTTCCATTGCTCAAAAAGAAGTGCTAATTATTGGGCTTCAGGTAGCGTGAAATGTACAGCTGTGGTGACTGTCAGTGCTCGGTGGACTATTGAGCTGGTGTACAACTTGACAGTGGGTGGTGTCTCTAGCTCTCATCCCGAGAATCACCCAGTGGCATTGCCATCTTCTGCCAACGTCAATCAGCAGATTACATTTAAAGCAAGAATCAAGCTTTACCTGCCATTCTGTACTTAAAACCCATTTTCCCCCTTTACTGTCTGTAAAACGAGAAGTTAAAGCATCACTTTAGGTTGACCTCTATTCAAGGTTTCTGTGTCCCAGAAAATGAGATGCTTTTCAGTGTCAGTGATAGGTTTGTAGGTAGATAGAATCATTTTAATCCTAAACTTAAGGTTTGGGTTGAGCCTTAATGTTTGCATTTTAGATCACCTCACCTTCACTGGTAATAGCCAGATGGTTGCCACAGTCCGTGTGCAACACTTATAAGTGGGGTCTGCTAGCAACAGCTGCATGCTATGTTCCACTGCTCTACATGACTATATACCACGAGTCACTGCTATTTTTTTATAAAAATGCTTCTTTAAACTCCATACCGCTATTGAGCCAGATTGCTGGATCTTGGGAACAAACTTTATAGACCAGCTTGACGTCAACTTTGATTACTTCATTTCTGAAGAATTCCAGATGTGAGTCTTCACTCAAGGGGATTGCCAGTACCTGCACTGACAGCATTTGGACCCAAGTGCTGTCGCAAGGTAGAGTAAATATTCACTTAGGGTAAGATGTGTATTTTAGTGAATGATTGCTACTTCATAATAATGAGTTGTAAGTTTGTCCATAGAAAAGAAATCTGGTTTCCAATGATTGAAGTTTAACAGGGGACAAACTTTTAATTTTTTTCACTTTGAGAGTAACTGATAACTTGATTGATTGATTGTCCTGAAAGTCCTAAAATTGCATTTATAAAATAGATTCCCTTACAAAATATTTCATGATAATACAATCAAAGAATGTGGTGTCCATCCCCTTACTAAACAAAATAACTGCTAATGCTAAAATAGCATTTTGTATTCAGCATATATTGGCACTTTGAAAAGGCAGAGAGAGCGGTAGAAAAGCTCGCACATTTATACATTAAATATGGCCATCACCTGCAGCGCTAAAAACAGATCCATGTATTCTTCTCTTTGGAAGAGTTCTGTTGGCCACTACAAAACTACACATGAACTCCACCGGTTTGGTCCCCTCCATCGATAGGATACAATACAAGTTCCTTGGTGCTGTATGCTCCTGTTGACATAGAAAACAAGTAGAAGTGTGTCCTGCACTAGACCCATCCCTGCAGTTTTTTTGATGATACACGTTTGGCGCTTTTTAATAGAACTAGAGTCAAGATGTTTCCTTTACTGCTGAAAAAGTGTCTTTCTGGCTGCCCCTTTTGAGGAGAAAGGACTTCCAAACATGGTATATTGGTCTGCCACTGCCCGAGTGTCTGTGAAATGGCATTGTCTGCCAGAGGAGATCAGGCTTGCAGAGTCCGTTGTTTTATTTCACTTCTTAAGACACATTTTTATACATTTGTGTGATGCCTATTTTTATTTTTATATGATTTTGATTTTTTTGTGTGTTTTAAATTGATTGTTGTAAAGCACTTTGTTACCTGTATAAATAAAACTGTTAGTATTATTGCATTTACATTTAGCAGACGCTTTTATCCAAAGCGACTTACATATGAGAACATTCACAAACTGAAGGCGCAGCTTCAGGAGCATTTTGGGGTTCAGTATCTTGCTCATGGATACTTCGACGCATGGCTGGGGGATCGAGCCCTTGACCTTCCGATTGGCAGGCGACTGCTCTGCCACCAAGCCACAGCCGCCCCAGCTTTATTATTATTAAAGCTGTTTGGATTGTCCAAGGGATAACTTTCAGAAACTGAAGTGGCTCTTGTTGTACAGTGGTGTGTTAGCACTGATGAGTGATAACTGAGCACAGCCAAGAATCTTTATGATATCAGGTGCTAGGAAACTAAAGTGGCTGAGGTTAGGATCCAAGCTCACAACTTTCTGTGTGTTCCAAAATAAGGACCACTATTGACTTAGAGGTGGTGAGGCTTGCTCTATGGCAAACCTTTGTAGCTAATGTGTGAGGTGGGAGTTCATTGCAGAGCTATACTGCCGCCCACCTCATTGCGTAGCCACCCTGCCATTAAAGTTGGACTTTATTCATTACTGTAGGCTACCTGGTTATTAAGCTCAGACTATTGCACATGAGACTGATCTGTGATGGGGGCTTTGGCGTCCCAAAATGCTACTTGTTACGATTTCAAATTAGCCATGAGGAACCTGAACCCTCACATCCTGAAAGTCAGAACACCTTTTGTTGACAGTAACCTACTAACTTCCCAACTCTGTGATCACAGCCCCCTAATGAGTTGACCTGCCTTTCCACCCATTGCTGAATACTTAATGGATAAAGAGTTGAACAGAGTTGAAAAGGTTCATCCTGATAGTCAGAGCATTAAAATGTTAAGTCTGCAGAGCCTTATTAGTGGTCTCAACCAATAATCATAAAACTACAGTTACAATAGATAACTGTTGTTTCACAACATTAGAATGCATTTGGCCATTACATAATGTTTGTCAATCATCTTATAAATACAGTAAGTTCTTCAATCCTTTCTTTGGTGGTGGGGTTGTAAAGCTCATTCTCTGAATGCTCTCAACATTGTGTCATGGTATTACTGCAACATGCATTAAGTATGTGTCACAATTTTTTAAGGTCTGAACAGTCCACTGCAGACATACATGCCATCAATCATCATATAGTTGAGTTACGCAGAGTCACACTTGTCGAGTTAAAGTGCACAACAGGGAGATGTTAAGGGAAAAATAAGCTGAAAAAAGGGAAATGTAAAACATAGCATATGTAGTTGAGCAGGATTGAAACTCACTTGGCTGATTCTGTCGCCCCAGGGAGAGTTAACACTAAAATGCTCTTTGACCATGAAATGGCCCTGCCCGGTAATGGTGGTTAATGGCTGTATGGTGCAGTGGTGCCGAGGCTGGGCAGGAAGGAGAAGTAACAGGGGCATCCTGCTTGCTGCAGTAGGCCCCATCGCAATGAAGGGTTGGGATAGTAGTGATGTTTTGCTTGAAATTATAAATGTCATTGTGATGTAGTCAGGAGACTCTATGTGTGATGGGTACATTTAGAGCATCAATAAAAAGTATGGATATTTGTTGGGTCCGAAATTGAGAAACTACAAATAGAATTGTATTTTTTTCCACGATTAAGCACTAATAAACACATGGTGGAACCAAGCTAAATACAGGAAAAATGTGAAATATTTAGAATAAACATAAGCACCATGTACTTTGCATCTTGAATCACTTATGGTTTGCTATTGAGCCTTCCTGTGTCTAAGACATTTACATATAAAAGATAACAACACAACTATTAAGATTGACTATCATAATTGGTGATATTTTAGGTTCATTTGACTCATTTAAAGGATACACTAAGACAAGCAAACAGTACCAACACCATGTGTCCATGATTGACATTTGCAGATATGATGGAGAAATTTAAATTAGCATTTTAATCACTTAATTTGATTTATATGAAACCAAAGGTTCCACACATTATTTAAAGTTGCATATTTGCCAGAATCTTTAAAAGTCTACTTTATTATGGATGAGTAACACTAACCCCAAACTTCTGTGTAGCCTACACTTGTATCAGATTAATTTTGATTCAGTTGACCTTTTCAGATTAGAGCATATATTTTACCCTTTGTCCTTTGACTCTCTATTGAACTACAGATGCAACTTATTACTTGTGTCCAGCTATGCTATGACTTGAAGTGCCTCTGACTACTGACATATTGCCCTCATCTGCAAGGTTTCACCAATTTGTCCTCCAGCTGAAATCCTGAAAGAGCAAAACCCAGGGGCAAGATGTGGGTATCAAGACCTCAACAAAGCAATGGCATATCATGGGCCAACCATGGCCAGATGAGGTTACTATTTGAAAGCCATTTGGCAATATAGCATGTGACAGTACAGAGGTAATGCATGTATTGTAGCCTAAAAGTGTCACTCTCAAAAGGTCATTATTAAGAGACAAGACATTACACCACCGAACCTTGCAAGTAGCCTTGGTTCAATCCCCCCAGCCACATGTAGAAGTGTCCTTGGGCAAGACACTGAACCCCAAATTGCTCCCCCGGGCGCTGTGGCTGCCCACTGCTCCTAATAATTAGCTTGGGTTAAATGCAGAGATTAAATTTCACTAGACATTGCACTGTGTATGAATGTGTAGGACAATAAAGAATCTTCTTATACTACAGAGCATTATGGAGCTGAGGGAAAAAGCAGAGTTGGGTTATAATTCAATGTGGGTTCATCACTACAAATGGCCCCCTTAACATACAAGTCATCCAATGTTGGTATAAAAATATTGATTCTAGCTGCACACATGTACATACATGTACATGGACATATTGTATGTCATAAAAAGACACATTGATAAACAACAATTTAAGTGCACAGACATACATACAGTATGTCCTAAATAAAGATACTGAGTTTACGAGCACTGAATTTAGAGCAAATCCAGTTTGAATCACATTTGACGATTTGTGATAGGGAACTGAGTCATCAGCTGTGGTGAAGACAGTGAGGAAAGACAGAGACAACTGAGGGTTAAGCTGCAAACGTCTTCTGACAAACCTTGTCTGAGAAAGCTTTAGTGGACACACTGACAAGTGAAATATGGGGTCAACTATCAGTCATTCATCAATGAACCCATCCTGTCATCATTTGAATTTTGACCACCAGGCAATATTAACCTTCATAACCCCAAGTCGCACAGGACAGCTTGGCAGTGCCTAAGACTGACAGGCACAGTATCAAAGTAACTGTTGGGTGTCACTGTAATAAATGCTTTCAGTCACATAAAGCCAAGGATGAAATGGTACCAGCATGATGATAGGCACTTGTAGAGCTCTTCATAAAAGTCTTATCCTAATTGCTTTACATTGAGGCTTTGGCAACTCTTTGTGGACTCTACAAACACAAAATATTAAAACTTTGTTTTGTGAGGATATTTTAAAGCAATTGCTAATTTTTGTCTCATACTCTCCTTTGTGCTCCAATAGATAGTTCTGACAAGTGAAGCTGCCAAGGACAATGCCAAAGCTCAAGGCTATTTCATCTAACCAATATGATCCATATGAGTGGACAGAGCAATGTGGCCTGAATGTATAGAAGCTACTTCTGTGACCTCTGCTGACCTAAACGTTCATTGGTCTTAAGTAAGTTAGAGATAAAGTTACATCCAGTGGGAGATGGGTGATATCCACTTACTGCCATCGCCTTGGGAAGCTACTGTGGTTGACACAAGGAAACGTGACTTCTAACACTATACAATATTAACAATGATACATGATCAGCAGGCTCCAAATGTAAATGATAGCTTTATCGTTTTTGCTATCTTAAATAATAATTGGAGATAAGTCATGCCATGCTGAAGTTTAAAATGGCTGCTCTCCTTTTAAAACAGTTAGCTGGATTATATTCTCTGTTGGTAAATTACTCCCTTTGGAGAGGGAAATTAACCCAGATTTCCATATCAAAGCATTATGAATTGAGCCATTTTCCCCTGCCCTCCCGTTCTTGTGAAAAGAGAGAGTAGAAGGAGTCTGTAGAAGTAGCCTGCAGTGATATGCAGGCCATACAGGGTTCCTTTCTTACAGGAGCAACACTCTAACAGAGAGAATCAGCAGCTTTCTACTGAAGCGAAGAATGAGATCACTGGGCTTTTTGTGCAAGGTCAACTTCGAGGCAAGACACATCGTGTTTAAAATTCAGTCCTATCCTCACCGAGCACTTGAAACACACTGTGCCAGCCGGAGAACCTGCTTGCCATTATGCAAAGAGGCGGTGGGCTTAAAGTAAATACGTAATCTTAATGAATGCTGAGATCTGTGGAGGTGGGAGTGAGGGGAGCCCAAGTCAAGTAGAGAAGGGTCAGAAACACAGGGTGAATAATCCTGTGTGTCAACAAGACACAACTAGCTCTCTCTAGTTCAATATGTAGCCATGTTTACAGTAAACAGAATTCAAAAGTTTTCTGACATGTGACGTTGTCTGAAGAGTCTCCAGAAAGAATCTCACAATAGACTTTTTTTCATGTAAGAAAGTGTTGCTGAATACCTGGTCTAATTCTAATTACTGATGGAGATTAAAGGGGATTATGATAAATCAACAGATGCTAATGGTTACTAATAAGGGAAGGTAATTATGAGTCTAGCTGCTAACAATCTTTTTTTTATTTTAGAATATTAAACATTAAAACAATTAAAATTTAAACTTTGTGTTCATTGAGACTGCTTACAATTGCTTATGTGTCTCATACATCGTGACCTATGTCATTGGCCCCAACTTGTCTCAGATGCATAAATTTAAAACAAAAGGACAGCCATTAGATGATATGTCACACAATATAGGGGTCTTGTTCTGGCCCCGTGCCTGCTGGCTGTGTCCTTTGCTTTGCCCACTTTGCTCTGCTAGACTGCCAGGACATTGAGCCTGACACATCAGAACTGCTGCTCTCTTGGTGCCCTCTTTCATTCGCACTATCACAGAGTCAAAGCCTGCAGAGACAAAGCTGTCCAGAGACTGAGCCCTGCTGGGTTTGACTGGGCCAAGATCCGATCAAGCCTCGAGGAGAGGGTCATCCTCTTCCCTGACTTCTACTTGCTATGATCTCTGAACCGATTCTAAAAAGGCCTCTGACTTGATTTGAGCAGACAGTCCCCCTTGAAAGCTGCCTTTGGTTTGGCTTCTGTAGCCTGGAATGGGAAGAGCAGGGTCAGGCTACACACAGGCAGGAGAAAGCTCAAGCAAAGGCAGTGTAAGGGGGAAAAACAGAGCTGATAGCCATGCTCTAGGTGCAGATGGCGCACTGTTTTATGTGTGGCCTCAATGGATTATGTCAGCCAAGCTACTGGAGGCATATAATATGGAGAGATCACACAAAACATTGTCAACCAAAATTCAAAGATTCATTAACAAAGGTCATTTCCATGACAGCAAATGCCTAATAGATGGCCAAGAGTCTTGAAGTCACCATGAGGATAAAAGCAGGCTGGATAAAGAAGCCTTGAAAGGATGATAAAAATTGTAATGTTACACTTTCGCAAAAGGTTTGTACAGTAAATTATAAAGCATTCATACATGGTTTTGTTCAGCACTGTCTCATTTACATGAGATTTAAGCAAGTCACTTTAACTATTTTCAAGTGCTTTACCCAAAGCCTCACATCACAACAACATTTAGGATTAATGATACAAGTAGAGTCTCTAAACAAAAGCACTTTAAATAAAATGGCAACTACTGTATAACCTGAGTCATATTGTATTCAAGGGTCCCATTATTAGCTAAGTAATACTCCTATTTCTGCACATTGTGATGATATGATCAAGGCAGACACTGCCCCTAAGGAGCCGGGGCTGCAGCAACCCTGAAAACCAATAATGGTCAGAGGTCAGAAAAGGGGAAGCAAAGATCCAAGTCCCATCCTATTGTGTGACATGTTTCCTTCGCATGCTCGCCCCAAAGGCTTAGTGCCAGTGTTAACACTTCAAACACTCAATATCTTCACAAAACACAAAGGACACAACTGCTTGCCATCCACATTATTTCGTCCAGGAACAGAGATATGGATCCTTCCCAAAGGTCACTGCCTGCTGAAGTTTCAATGATTAAGCAAACCTTTGTTGTTTGACTTTTTTCCTGTAGCAAAATCTACTTTTAGGTGCAAATTGAGTAGTTTGTTCAATATTATCAAATAGAATTGAACCACATTTTATATGTCAACTTTAAATTGTAATGGGTGGTCATATTTGTTTGATAACTATTCTGTTATTTAAAGGTGGATAATTTAAAGGTGGATAATCAAAATCAAATGTCAATGAGGAAAAAACATAGTGACAGATAAAAGAACCCATCATCACCAACACAGAGATTGCTTTTTTCCCCATAATACATATCTGGGTAAGTAGTATTATTGTCGTTTTTTCCAAATATAATAATAATGCTACAATGATTCAAACAGTAATAATGTATAAATATGCAGAGGGCAGTTTGAGTGGGTGACGATAACAAGACTGTAACACACCTACATATGTTCCTTACTGTAAGTACATTTTTTATTGTATAGGGGTGATAGCTTTGTCAGGAACTTTCCTTGTCCTGCCACTCTTGAACCCATGACTACTACTGTGCCTGCAAACATTTCAGCTAAGCTGCCAGTGAAGCTAAAGCAACAGCCCGCTCCTGAATCAGTCAAAAGACAGCATTGTTACCAGACGACTGAGTCCACCCTCTACTCTGTTACACATTTATGGAATCATGCACAAGAACACAGACAATGTCGTTGGCTAATCTCACAAGACCGGGATCCAATTTCAAGCAGGCACGGGTGATTCAAGAATCAATCTGGTTAGCTTCCTGTTTTTAGCCTGCTGCTGTTATACTCTGGGTGTAACTCAAAAGGATCTCCAGTTTCCCTGGATTGTGTTCTTGCTCCTAAGGTGATGATAAAACACCTTATTTTATGGGTCGCTGATTACTCACTGTACCCTGATGTGTGTGCTGATAACAAATCTTAGCAAGCAAAAAACTAGAGGACTCTCCATATTTACAGTATCCTTCAATTTTGCATTTCTTTCCCATTTTCCTGTACAACCCCACACACGAAAAATAAAGAAAAATCTCACAAGTGTAGCAGATAAATATATAATTGTTTGTGCAAGTGTGTTTTGCACAGTATGAGACCTTCCGATTGCTGCACCAAGTAGAATGCACTGCAGGCAGTCTCTTGAGGGAAGGTCTCATTTTCTGCCTCCTGCCGTGAAATATTCAGTCCGGCCTGAAATAATATGGGACTCGTTTCAAGGCTTAGCACTTTTCAAATATGCTGGCAATAATGGACAGGGCATCAAATGAAGCACAGCCTCTCATAGCAAGGAGAGCAGAGGTTTTGAATCCGCAGCCAGGGTTTCACATAACACCATAGACAGTTGAAGTGCTGTCTACATAGTGTAGTGATTAGTTACTGGTGGGATGAGCTATGCATTCTTGCCAGCAATTGACATTCGTTCATACTATACAAGGTCTATTGGGTTTGGTAAAATATAAATATATATAAGACAATTTATATCACACTGTTATTTCCAAATACCTCAATTTGGATACTGTCGAGTGCCAAATTATGTTTCCATATTTCTCTCCTGCTTTTTGCATATCATCAGGGAATCAGAATTCCATTCAGTCTTAAAAAGAAAAGAAAGGAAAATCAAGCGTGCACCATAAACGCTCAGAGATGGAGTGCAGAAGAATGTTATAGCGGGGGCTTTGGTGAAAGGATTCAAGGATTTAACAATCCCACATCCTCTCAGCCTGTCCTTCATCTCTAATAATCAAGCTTGGCCAAAGAATATCCCTCTGGATGGGAAAAAAACATGTTGCCTGTCCGCCTCTCACTCATCTTTAGACTGCCAGTCTTGGGTCTTCCTCTTGAAGTCTTCTGTCACATTTATGGCTTCAAACACTAAGCACAGGCTTTTTTAACTGACTGCCATGTCTTTAAAGCTAGATATCTTTTTTGTACTATATTAGCATGAGATGAAGTGCAGTGCGTCTTATGCAAAGGAAGCCCCAAAAAGGCTGGACCACAGACACTATGAACTTGTTTGTTGCTGTACACCAAAGGCCACCTAAACATACTAACCAGTTTCTGCTAAGGTGAAGTATAATGTGTAAGTCTATAGTATTCCTGCACATTCAATGGCACTCATAGTGCAACTTAAGACAAAACTGATGCTTTAATTTGATGTAGGCCATATATGGAAGTCAAATTTAGATTTTCCAGAGTTGGTGCATAGGTCCAGCATACAGTATGGACCAAAGTTTTGGAAAAGCTGTGTTGATGTGTGGAGGTATGACAAACTGCTCTTATTTGCTCTCTTTTAAAAATGAGGAGGACACCCAACATACATAAAACCCTCAAAGCATATCAGCATACATGATTCCGCTAACAAAGCTGATAGACATAAAACTTTTTCCACTAACATTACAAAGTATACATTACAACGGTTTTTAACATTAAGCAGAGGTCAGAGGTCAAGGATCCTGGCCTATGTGTTATATTGTCTACCTATAGTATCCATCTATCTATAAAATAATTATCATCTAAAGCAGTGTGGATGAATATGTCTCGACTGCACAGAATACTGCACAGAAAGGAACCTAATGTTTTTCGATAATAATACCCCCCATCACCAAAAAAAAGTCCTAATTTTGTGCGACAAACTTGGTCTTTCAAAATACTTAAACCCTTACAAGAAAAATTAATACATTCAGAAAAAAAATACATTCGAAAAAAAAAAGGTTTTGGGTTTGAAAACTAGAACAAGACTGTATATTTCTTGCATGCCCGGAAGGATGCCGACTGAAGAGCTATAAAGTGAAGAAGGAGCTCCTGGAACCGGAGCGTCCACTGAGCGGCGCCGCAGCCCGCAACTTCCACAGCCAGCCAGGCGGCCAGCCGGCTGCAACACGCTGCAGGCCAATCCGCTCACTCACTCCGTGTTGGGTTACAGTGACAAGGGCCCTGTCTGAACCACGACTTTTAGAAAGATAATATTACAGGTAGGTGCAAGCCACGGACCGTGTCACTATCGATAGACAAATTAAGCATTGAAAAACAAGACCGTGACCCAGAAATTCTCGCTTTAATCGGGTCACCGTGCTCGTTTTCAGCACTGAGTGATAATGGAACCTCTCACTGTCCTTAGCATTTGAAGTCCCCTTACCGCAACCTGTAGCTTTTGGGGCAGTGAAAATTGTCCAGCTGGACGCCTTGCATTTCCCCCTATTGGTGCCTTTGTATGTATTTTGAGCCATGTACACCTGCCTGCTGATAGCTTTCAACGGTTTTTTTTTTTTTTTTTAATATTTTGGTTGAAGGTCAGTTTACCCCTCTAATGAGCTGCTGTGAGGATTGTATCAGCAGAACTATAACCAAGGATGTAGATGAATGTGTACAGCCTTGATTCTCTTGTAACTCTAATGTAAGTTAAATTAAAGCGTAAGGTCATTTAAAGAAACAAGAAAGGAATTCGTTTTCTGCAAATGTAATCACTTTTTTTTAATGTTGGTGGGGTTTTTTTTCTTCCTTCAGCCTAGCTATGTGGTGGTCACAGTTTACCTTTTTAAACACTAAACTGCAGAATTGACCACATTATTCTGACCCTCTTGTTAAGTCTGCCATATGCTGGAAGACTGTACTGATTCAAGTTAAGTGAAAAGCTGAACTAAAAGAAGGGTTTGCTGGGGCTTCTTTGTGTTGCACATGGGAAACAGCCTGAAAAGTACAAGTAGGCTTGTTGGGTGTCGAAAGAAATGCTGAGATGCAAGCTGAAAATTTATCTGAAATAGGCCGAACAGAGAGTCTTTTCCTCCTACAGGGTTTTGTTCAGGGTTCCACTGAGAAAGCCCAATGCAAAGTGGGCCTACAGCCAACTGGGATGGATTGTAGGGTGGAACCTAAACAGATGGGAAATAGTATAAAGGTGAATAGAAGGTCAATCTGAGCTTCAGTGATAAAGCTGTGGGCACTGCTCATAGCAGTGTTTTAAAAGTTGACTTAAGAAAACAGATTGTGTGGTCAGAATAAACTCTTAAGACCATATTGGAGCATTTTTTTCCCAGGCTTCTTTTGTCTAGATTGCCACAGGCAGAAGCAGCAGACACCAAATGGTCAAAAAATTGTTATCATTATGTTTGTCTGGAAATCAGCGGAATGGGGGTGTTGATTTCCAGCGGGTGGGTTTTCCTTTGTCCCTTTTTTGTTCTAACCCAGATTTTCATGTTTAGCAGACCCACAGCTGATCCATCTCCCAGTACACAATTGAGACAGAGGAGGTTAAAGCACTCTGAACGCATGGGACCATATTGCAGGTAATTAATATGTCAGCTCAATGATGAACTTCGTCAATACATCTATCACCACACTTACTTGTAACTGGAGTAGCTCGTGGGATGCTGCGGAGAGCGCAGACTGAGAGTACATTTGTCCATTAGTAAACACTTCATAGTGTGTGTTGTGATTGGGGAGGTAGCGGGGCTCCTCTCTGTCCAGTTGCAGTAATTTTCGCCCGTCACCTCCTCATTGCTGTAAGAACACTTGCTGTGGTTTGGTAGATTAACAGAGAGCCCCCTAATGGAGTAATTACACCGAGCCAAACATCTATTTTTCACCTGTGCTCTGCCATTATTCTCTGTCCCCTATCCACTCCATTGGAAGTCACTTACTCTCCTTACAATGAGTTATCATTGACTGCCATTTAGACGTTCTGGAGCAATTTGTCTTACTGAGGCCACGCGCTGGCCTCATTGCAAAGAACAATCATTCTCCCTCCAATATATAAAACATTCATGGGGAAAAGGAAGAGAAAATGCCCCACAAACAGATAGTAGAGAGTGGCTAATAGATACTATAAAGGTGACAGACAAGGAAAATAATGTAGGAGATTACTGGAGCAGGAACAAGCCTGCACAGCCAGTAAGCTTCAGGGACTGTGCCGCTGGAAAAAAAAAAACCTTCACGAGACAAATGTGTTAAATGGGTAGGTATGGCAGCTATTGGTGGTGGTAATTGCTGTTGTTGTAAACAAACTATAAGCCTCAATTTTAAATTTAAAACCTGCATATTGAATTTGCCATGGAAATTTACCATTTTTTTTCTTTCATTTATTGTCATATTTAGTAAATGCTTAGCCCTCAGATCATTGGTTTTATTGTGTTGTATTCGGTACCATTCTAGTGTAATATTTACTATAACATTTTCGAGGCACAATCTTTATTTCTCTTTTTAGTTGATTCTTCTTTAGATAATTTGTTCCCATGTAGTATGTAAAGAGGAAACCTTTTTCATTTTCTGGCCTGTAGGTCACGTTCATTTTTCTCAGTCGCTGTCTGAATTATGCACCAAACAAATGGGAATAATACAGAAAATATTACATTGATGTTTGAAGGGATAGAAACTATGTGCAAGGTTAGACTTAGCCTTTACTTCTTTTTTTAGCCTTTCAAAACTGCATAGTTTTGTCTTATACACAATAGCTCTGATACACAAAAGTATAGCTGCTGATACATTATTCAGCTATGAATCAGTTTGACACAGCTCTCATGAAGGCAAGCATTCATTTTAGACAGTGGCTTGACTGCTGTGCACAGTCCAAGACACATCCCATTCAGTCTCACCAGAAAGGGTTAATCACATTCTTAACCGTGTTTTGTTAGATTAGTCTCTCTCACTGCTTAACACAATGACAAACAACCATGATTCTTTTTCTAGCACTGATAATCGGGACAACTTAAACATTTCTTACTAGCACAAGTGAAACCATTAATTCTCAGTGATACTGCTGATAAGTGGTGACTGTGGAGTAATGGCCCTGTCATCTTAAAAAAAGAGAGGAAATTTTAACAATTAAAACAAGATGCCCATTAGATTTTGTACATCCCATCTCTTTGTGTCATCAGGAGGGATCTGTCAGTGGTAATAGACTAAATAATGGAATGGGTGTTTGATGATAATGAATATTAAGGAAGATGTCCTCCAAACAAAAAAAATATCAGTTTAAATACTTACCAGCAGCAGGAGGGATGACTTGGGCATGAGAGGAAAAATATAAAATATAACTTTTATTGTAATTGGGGTTTTCTGATTTGGCTTTATTGGATTGGGTCATAGCAGAAAGAGAGACAATGAAGATTTGTGTAAAGAAGGCGATAACAAATTTCCAAGGCTGCTGGACTTGGAACCCAACTTGAGTTACAATCCTCAAACTGTTTCTCTTTCGTGATTCTAATATTCTTTCTTGCTTATGTAATAAGTAATAATTTCAGATCTATGCATATTAATATTGAAGTTAATTTTGCGTCTAGAACTGAAATAAGTAGTCGATTAATCGATCGACAGAAAATGTACTGCTTTCCCTTGTCTCTTTGGGACTGTTGATCGGACAAAACAAGACATTACGTTACATCACCTTGGGTTCTAGGAAGTTATGATTAACAATTTTCACTTTTCACGATGTTTTATAGACCTAACGGTTAAGCAAGAAAATGATTGCCAGATTTATCAATATTGAAAATAATCATTAGTTACATCCCTATTTGCCTTCCCTCCTATCGGCAACACACTTATTGTATCATAGTGTATTTTAGCCCCATTAAAGTTCTTCTGATAAGTTGTATTATTGTACAGCTGAAGATGCTGGCTACATAGTCAAACAGGCAGTCAGAGTAAACATGAACAGCTAGAGACAGCACTAAAGGTAAGTGTTGAATCTCGTGAAAACCACAGCTGACAGGCTTACAGAATAGTGGTGCTGCATGCACGTACATACCAAAAGGTAATATCTCTGATACCACACTTACTAATAGAAATAGAGGAAGGAATAGATACATTTTTATCAAGACTTGATGTTTTTCTCTTTAACAAAAGAAAGACACATGCAAGGTGTTACAAATATGCGCGTTACTTTGCAACAGTACATGTTGCACTGTATGCTGCACTTGTATGCCCTTCAATTGTAGTTGCAGACAGTCCAACTTGACTACAATGTGTGTTATTGTTGTGGTACACCAGTCACACTATATGACTTACCATGCACCATTTGAATACTTTTAATGTGGACGGGAAACATGGTGATAACTATTTAAATATGAGCTAATCAACACTGCCATGACAGACATTACATAGGCTAATTGAAATTCTCTCAATTTAATCTTCTTCTCCATCATATGTTCTATTTGCCATTATGGCTGTCTCCAGCACTAATCAGTTGTTGATGTAGCTACCTAGAGGTGTTACACTATAACCGACAGGATGATAATAAATATGCATAATTGAGGTTTTTTTGATGGATTATGAATTTAGATTAAATGCCCATTTTCATTTAACGATTTCAGGTTTCTTGACAATAAGGAAAAACATTTATTAATTGTACTGTACATTTGGTCAGGTTATATTGTTAGCCTTACTATCAATTTGGTAGTAATACCTTTGAACACAGTTGGATTCTCTTGGACTGCATTTATATTAGAATGAGATGAAAACATGCCTATGGCTGCTCAAGACGGGGAAATCTGTTCAAGTTTGAGTTTGAATCATTTTTTTTCTTGTTTGTTTCATCAAGCACACTGACTAAAACAGGATGTTCACTGGGAGTCAAAGTAGAACTAATTAGCCAGTTGAATATTTCCATAGTTAGCACATAACACTCTGAAAACAGATGGTGAAGAAAAACACGTTTACCACTCGATTTAAGCTTTATATACATTAGTTTAAACTAGAACTTAAAAAATCATCGAAACAACTATAGGCTGCTTCCGGCACCCTTCTGTCTCTTTCTTTTTTTAGAATAAAGAGGTGCTGCTACTGATAACTTGATATAGAAATGTCCAAATTTGGTTTAGGAATGTAGTATCATCACCCATCAGTGCAGAGGGCAATCTGGCTCCATCCTTAGATGTTGGTCATTGGTTGGACTCCTGAGTATTATAATAAAATAGTGTTTTCATACTACTTCCAACTATACTATGCTATTATTTTGATCTGTTATTGAACATAATATTATATTATAGTATCTTATCCTACATGCCAAACTTACTATTCTTTTGCAGCAACCCAGTCCCAGGCACTTGATACTTAGTATTTCTATGGCAGTAGCTCTGTTTTGATCAAAGGGGTTCAGGGGACTAAGTTTCAAATCCCTCAAAGCCCATTTTGGCTACTCTTTGTTTAGCCCATTGGCATTCTGACCCCATGCTTCTCAGACTTTGAACTCAAAGCTTGGAAAAGCCATATCGCTTCTTTAAACACATTATCAGTGGGCTAGGTTTTAAGAATATCACTAATCATCTTAAGGTTTTAGTGCAGTGTGGCAGCATCGTCAAGCCTCAGGGCCCATTTGCTGGCATGGGCACTGTAAGAAATTTCCTGTGAAATATATACGATAAATTAATGGCAGCAAGTGTTTTGTGAGTTTATGCATTTCATATTAGAGAAACTTAAATCTATACTGCTGCAATAATTCACTGTAAAATTTAAATTTTGTATGAAATTGTTTAAATTTAAACATACGTTTGGAGTTATAGAAGTTATAAGAAGTGTGACGTTTCTAATATGACATGGGGTGTGGCATGACTGCTTGTAGTATCCTTATTGTAGCACAGGATTTCCAGTATTTATTTAGATTTTTTCACTTATTTAGCTCAGAAAATGTATCTTACTTTTGTGTATTTCTCTATTAGTTAGGATCTGTGCCCTAAAGCACAGCTAAGACAAATATTAGATAATAACATTAATATGAGTAAAACTAACACTGATATGTGTATGTATGAATAAAACACAGATGACTGTGTTTCAAGTTAAAACTTCCTCTAACACATGGGGGAACTTGGCTTGAAGTTTAATAAATAATTAATGTAATACTGTCAAGAAATTGGCATGGACTGTATACATTTTGAAATGGTGATACAGCACATGCATATTATACAATGCTTATACAAAGTGGAAATATGAAGGGAACAGATTTCTTTAAAAAACCTGCTTGATGGTAAGTGTTGCATAATCATTGCTTACCAACACTTTAAACTATGTTGATCAGTCAAGCTGATTGATTTTTGTTGTTGTCTCCGTACTAATATTTGTAGCCACACTGTTTTTTACAACAACCCATATCAGTGGTATAAAATGTGAAAAAGACACTCTACCACAAACCTTGCATATAAATACTAATTTTTAAATGATTTTTAAGCATGGTCTGAATTTTGACAATCTTTTATTTCATTATGTACTTTATGTGAATATGTTATAGTGTTCTATTGATGATCATGCTCTTTGTTTAAACTAAATTGTTGTGAATTGCACTGAGAATGTTTAGTTGGTAAAAACACTGACCAATCAGGAGGGTTTCTAAACATATTGAGCAGTATATGGATTAACAATTGTCAGGTGCATCTGCATCATCAACACTATGTATTACCTGCAGTGCAACATGTAAGAGTTCTTGATGATACTGATGAATACATATTTTAAACCTACATCATTCTAGACTAAATGTCTTGTGAACACATCTCTTTGTACACTCTCTTGAAAATGTGTGTGTGCACATACGATTGCATATAAGACTGTTTGTGCCCCTTAGCTCCTCTCACACCTCTTCAATCACATCAGCCCCCATCCTAATTGTCCATCACATTGTCTTCATCTGGAAATATTTCAGCTGCATTTCTGCCACTCTAAAGGGAGATGAAGGTAAAGAAGAAGAAGGTAAAGACACACCCTGTTGTGTGAATCCTAGAGAAGGCCTTGAACCCTGCCATTCATCCCTTTCACTTCATCAGCTGAGTCTAATTGCCAGAGAGGACAGGATACCCAGGGCCCAATTGTTCCTTATCCTCTTTGGAGCCTCTGAGGCATGAAAAGCGAAAGACCTGCTTTTGATCTTTTTTTTGTTAGTTTTTTTCTTTTTTTCTGTCATCCCCTACTATCCTTAGAGTAAGACACTCTTTTCACACTGTGTTCCCTTCTTCCACCGCGCAAAATAATTATCAAGCTCTGCTTCATCAAATAATAGTAGATATTGAAGGTCATGATGGGGAGGGCCAGAGGTCTGCAGGGGTGGCCCTAGGACGGTGTGGAGCTCCCAACTCATCTTAGAGGCATGCTCCTTAGCTGTGGCTACCTTTATATACCTTGACCCTGGTTTTCGTTTGTCTGTCCTAATGAGAACCTTTCATGCAGCCAATGCAATAGAGGTCTTGGAATGGCAGGGTTGGGAGGCCAAAGTACAATGAGACACAGGGCTTTGCTAGACAAGGCCGCATCTGTGCTATCTTATTAAGCCTCCGAAAACAGCTCAACGTCCCATAGGCGCTGAGAGCAGATCTATTGACACCTACTTGTCCTTTGCGGTCAACACCTTTCTGTGAGGAAGCAGGCGCACCCAAGTTCTTGTTAGAAGTAATTCTTGGCAGAGTATTTAGCGAGGCACAAGTGCTTAACTTGGTTTGGGTGGCCATGTGACATAAGGATAAAGAATGCAGTTTTTTTTATGAAGAAACAGTCCCTGGAACTAGAGGAATGACGAGGGATGTCAAAGACCAATTTGTCAAAAGCAAATGATCCTCATATTTAAAGAACGAAGGGCACCAACGTCTTTCTTAATGCTTACTTCTACACTTGGTTCAAAAGCATGCCTTTCATCATCTTTTTTAAGAAATTGTTTATTCAGAAGAGTTTTGTTTTTTTTGATGTCCTTCGTTATGGACTTATTATTATCCATGCCCAGAAATTTGTCAAAATTTGAATTAGTAAAATGGTAGTTAAAACCCCTGCCGATTATTAAAAAAATAGCCAACCTCATCACCTATCTAGCTTACTAACAACAGGGACAGCAGGATATGCTATAAGTAGAGCAAAATGACAAACAAAAACACAAGCAAGCAAACAAAAACCTTTAAGCAATCATGTTAAGCACGCCTAACATCTGAGCACTGTGCGAGAACAAAGCAGGGCTCCTGTCAGTGCATCGATCCACTCCTGAAGGCACACACATCCATAGCTCTCTGATTGCTCTCTGCCTCTCGCGCCTCTCTCCCCCACGCCTCTAACTCTCTCTGCTCTGGCTCCTTTCTGAGAATGTGCTTATCGATCTGGCCTACTTCGTTGGAGTTAACTCACTGATAAAACCTGACCATGGGCTTCCCAATGGCCTGAAAGAGTTTGGAGAGCTGGTGAGAAGGCAAGATGATGAACAAAAACTGGTTTCTAAATTTATAAAAATATTTTATCATAACATTAACAACTGTTAAGTTCATTAAATGTGACAACACTAGTTTTGACATTTTGAATGTGTTATTGTCTGGCACCCTATTTTAGGTTTTAAATCAAACTGTAGACTAATTTGGAAATGTTGATCAAATCAATGTATAGAAACCATTTTTTATTTTCTCTTGTTCACTTAGTTGGTATTTGTATTATAAGACATGGTTGTGTTGGTAGGTTATTTGATTTTTTTAGGACACATCTAGTTGTGAGTATGGCATCAGTCAAGTGCTTAAATCCATCTACTTGATGTCACTATACTGTAGTTAAGACTTGAACTGTCAAGAACTCTCTTGCATAAATTTTGGTAGAGCTTCACAAAGCATTTTTACTTTTCAGTTGTCAGAGGTGTCATAGACAGACAGGGGTTTGTATTGTAAAATCATGGGTATATTGAGCAACATTGGGATGTCAGTGATGTGTAAAATAACCTTGGTCATTCATTCATGTATCATTGCAGTTGAGTTAGCCTGACATAATGCACTGTATCTACTGAGTTACACACCCACTCAGAAAAACAACCTAATTTGCAAAATCAAACTAGTGGAATATTGTGAGCCAAATTAGTCCGAACTGGTTAAAATACCAGTTGCCTCAGAATTAGTGAGGATTTTCATTGTGATCAATGTTTGATTCTGCTGTTAGCTGTCTCTGATAAGATTAAATGGAAATAAGAAAAAAATAACAGCATTGTCTTTAATGAAATTGTAAAGAATAGTTACTATTGTAACACTGTTGTTGTGCAGTGTATTTTAGATCTCACACGATCAAAACTTACTTGTGATATTTTTCAAGAAGGCATACACAACGATATCAAAAATCAGCGTTTCTTAAGAAAGTGACTCATGTTTTGTGTGTCACTATGTGTAGTGGTGTCTCCAGAGCGTGATTACATTGTATGTGAATTTGTGTATATTTTTGCAAGTGTGTTGTGCTGTCATGTTTGTAGCATTCCATGTGGGAGGGTCTGTTGATAAGTAAGCCATCTGTAGTGTTCTGCCGAACGTCATGTTGTAAAGCGAGATTTGAGAGTGTGGAGAGACTTGACTTGACAAATCTTGGCACATAATGAGACAGAAGGGAGTAAAGGCAGAAGTCTGTCCAGAGATAAACAATTAGATTTGTCCCTGAGGTAAAGGCCAGGCAATGCAAGGACTCTCAGACTAACAAAATCAATATGGCTTCCAGTAAGAACACTCAGGGGGTAGAGTGATGAAGAGGTTATCATTTATTTCTCAAGTTAGGACACACATACACAATGAGGAACAATAACGCTTTAAAAATCAATACGATCACTAACATGAAAGCTGCTTGTCAGTGATGTATACATTTGAGTACCATCTGAGTATGCATCTGATACCCAAACTATCTGTCAAACATCGTCAGTCTAATGAGAAATGATAACATAGATCAACATTGATACTGAACTACGCCGTCAAGCCAGTTTTCTTCAGCAGCCAATTGTGAGAGGATCTAAAGGAGACAGCATTTGGGAATGATACTTCCACACCCCCAGATAAAATCATAATGGAGCATGAGCCATAGACAGAGTGTGCAGTCCCTTTGTGTTGCATCCCCTCTCAGGTCTTGCCCAGACTTGAAGGTCTAATCTAACATCTCACCACTGTTCCCAGCAGGCCTCACAAGGGTAGCACTGCCAGGGTGAGGAGGGTTGGACTGTTTTTGGGAGTGGTGGGTGGGGGTGCCCTGCGTTGTGCTTGCACTGGCTTTAAAGAAGAAAACAAAAAGAGAGAGGGTGAATGGCATTGGGGTGGGAGCGGGGGTGATCACAACTTGCGTGCAACTGCTGTTAGGCAGGGAAGTCTCCTCAGAGACGCTGAGTAGCTGACCATAAAGGTGTGAGTCTGAGCCGTGGCCAGCCTGTCACCTCATCTCCATGGAGACAGTGATGTGGCACCCTCGTGGGCTTGTCTCTGCTTTGGCCTGGAGCAGCAAGAGCACTTGGGGATGTGGCCTGGCCATCACCTGGGCTCCCAGGGACCAGGAAGCACTGCTCTGATGACCTTCAACAACCTGCCAGTCTGTCATCTCGGCTTGGGGAATAACATGAAAAAACTCAGCTAGGGATTTGTGTAGAGACATTGTTTTCTGAGCCATTGTCTCTTTGGAGGAGGCTATTTGTTCCAGTGGGAATGAACTATAGAGATGGACATACTTTTCACAGCATAGCCTCACTTGATATTCTAAAATTTCCATGGCCTGTATTATCCTTTCATGTTAAGACAATATGGGGGAATTTTGAATATTACTGTACTATTGTTCTTTGTTATTTTCTAATTGGTTAGTGAAATAGAAACATCTGACTGAAGAGGTCAAGGGTAAAAGCAAACTAACATATTTAGATTGCAATATTATCATACTGATTCTTGAACTTAAAGACTCTGTCCTCAGCAAGTGCCAATACAATGAAATCACTGTTTGGACGTGCTCTGACTCACCACTAGTCTGCAACATTTTTATTTTAAAATAAATATCTTGAATTTTAAACTGTTGCACCTGTTGTGATTATAGACAGTATAGCTCCCCCATCATGAAATTCTAAAGAAATACTAGGTCAAAACAGTAACTGAAATGTAGAAAAATAAATTTCTGTTTCCTGGTGCACACTATAGGACTGCAATTATTCTTTTCATTATTGATTGATCTGTTGATTATTTTCTTGATTAATCTTTGGTCTATAAAATGTCTAAAACTAGTGAAAAATGTCCATCACAATTTTCTAAACCCAAGTTGACATCTTTATATTTCTCGTTTCGTCCAATCAACAGTCCAAAATCCAATAAACTTCCAATTAAAATGATATAAAACAGAGAAAAGAAGCACATCCTCACATTTGAAAAGCTGTAATTTGGAAATGTTTCGCATTTTTACTTGAAACATTATTAACAATTAATCGATTATTAAAACAGTTGCTGATTTATTTTCCGTCGATCGACTACTTGAATAATCATTTCAGGTCTAGTGGACACCATCAGCTGACAGTGATAACCATTTGTCTTTAAAATACACAAATCAAATGTTTTAATGTTTAAGAGATGTTTATTTTGAAATATGTGCATTGTTATACATGGTATACCTTATTGTACCTTATTGTACTCTAATGTATTCTTTTTAGGTGTCAGTCGCAGCTGCACTAGAATATCACAGGTTTTCAAGAGAAGGGATTTTATGCCTTGTAAAGTAAAACAAATATCAGGATAAAAACGAAATGCAACATAAAGAAGCTTTCTGTCTTACGTTTCAGGGGCGTGGGTGCCACAGTGGTAAAAAAAATCCATCATGATTAGATACATAATCAGTAACATCAGAGTAATTCCTGTATAATGCTATAGACTATTGTTGGTATCACTGTGATAAATTATTGCCAAATGGGATCTCAAATCTTCTGCATTCGAGTGTAAAGAAGCGCCATCCAAACCATTCCCTGGAGACACTTGTGTTGCATTATCTGACAAACCAATACAGGAGATTCTGTCGAAAAATCTGTGCTTTCTTCCTTTCAGCCAAAAAGAAAGAGGATTTTGAATGGAGTGGTGATTCTTTATGCAGAGCTGAGACGCGACACCTTCCAGACGGTGAGAGATGGCGAGCCCTAATAATACAGAGCTGTACAATGGTTCTGACAGGCAAGCAATAAAGCAATCAGGGTCCCAGGCATTCCAAATCTCTTTACCGCCCACCCCTCTAACAGACTGAGAGATGGGCGGCTGACCTGTGAGCTGTCAATCATGGGGTATACCTGCTGGAGCCTGATCAGGGAGAGCTGAGGGCACCAGTCCATCAGATCTGTTTTCACACTCCAGACACTAACATTGCAAGCATAACCACAGACAAAAAAAAACCCACCCGCTCGCTCTTAATTAGGAGATGTGTGTGTTGTTTGGAGGGGTGTCGGAGTTGTTTGGTTTAAATGGGTATGGGAGTGTCTTAGATATAGGGGGATAGTAAGTGGAATCCCAGTGAGACAGAGAAATAACCTTTTCCCTTGATTTAGGAATCAGGCATTGATCTGTCACGCTGTTTTGTACAAGCAAGAGCTCTTTCTCCAGTGTGTGTTGCTCCTCAGTGTGTGTATAGGTGATGTGTGTGTGCGTGTGTGATGGGAGGTGGGTTGGAAGGGGGGGGGGGGGGGGGGGGCTTGTTCATTAGCTGTCTGTAGCCCATTCCAGCAAATAGATCACCATAATACTGTGGTTAGTTAATGGCTTTCTGGTGTTTCCTCTAGAGTCTTCCTGTCTGAGGGCTGACTGCTAAAAACTCCTCCACTGTTTTCTCCTCCTTTCTCCAAGTGGGGAGTCTTGTGTTCTGCTGCCTAACTCAGACAATTGGCTTCAGCCAGCGGCCAAGTCTGTGAGCAGCCTGGCCGCATGGACTCACATTAGAGAACTAACAGCAACATCACAAAAAACATGCTGATCTGACATTTTGTCTCACTGATGACTGGATTCACATTTGTTCTTCACAGTTAAAACCCAGTCTGTGACTGGGAGTCTTCTCACAATAAGGAGTTATATGTTGCCTCTGTCATATTTTAGACAAGTTTATTAAACTGACATTGTGAATGTTTAGATAAATACAAGATACATTAACCTGAACATAAATAGAGACTGATATTAATTTTCTCCAGTAGCTCATGAAATTGTCTTCCATAAGATTTCACACAAATGCAATAACATGACTTATCACAATGAACACATTAGACAACATCATTACAAAATGGTTTAGTAAAATAGTCATCAGAAGAGACATCAGGACATTGTTCAAAATTCCATCCAACACGGTGGTCCAGAGCAGATGTCTCAACAACTGCTGGCTGGATTGCCATGAAATTGGTATAGATATTCATAAATCAGTAAATTCTGTGACAATCCGTGATTAGATTATGATGTGTTTTGGACGATGTTGGTCTTCCCAGAGAAGAATTCTTTTCCATTTTGGACACTCCATGAGCTTTTGTTCTGCGCCAGGCTAAAAAAACACATATCGCATTTTTTTCTCAACACCAAATCAGGGCTAAATTGAGTTTATGTTTGAGTTAAAGTCATCAGGTGGCCAAAACGAGGACTGTGATGGCAACGTTGCTGTGTTTTTGCTGAATAAGTAACATCAGTAATGACTTCATTTCATACTGAAAAGCAGTATTTCACTGCCCTTTCTGGTTGAAGGTGCGATTATAAGGATAGAGGGTCTTGTGTACTGTACACATTGTAAATCCCCTTGCAGCAAATTTGTAATATTGGGCTATATAAATAAAAGACTGGATTGGCTGGTTGTGTTTGCAGTTTTTCAGGACCTATTTATGGATAAACAGTGTATATCAGTATTAACATTTCTGATAAGTTCAATATTAAAAATATTATAAAAATAAATCAGTTTCTCATATGAAGTTTGTTAGTGGAGCTTCACTCTGTTGTTTGTGTCCTGCACAGCCAAATAGCTAAAATTCCTCTATCAGTACAGTACCTTGCTAATTAAAATGCCTACCAGTCCTACACAGCCAACTGGAGCTAATAAAAAAAGTCTAAATCTCTTCTTCAACTGCATCCTACAGAATATAGCCACCTCCCCAGTTGATCACCACAGGATGTTTTATAGAGGCAAACACAGAGGCCTCTCTAAATTAACCCTCTATTGACTGACAGTAAAATACCTGCTGGTGAATACCAAACCTCAAACTAACTTCACCACATGCACACAATGAGTTTCTTAAAATGTGTGTCCAGCTGGTGAATATCGATTTTGAAACTAACTTGACTGGAAGCTTTGCTTGTGCTGTTCCTTATATAAAGTAAGGTATTCCTAATGCCTCCCTTACTAATTGTGACTTATTGCGCTGTCTGCCTCAAACATTTCCCAAATGGGTGTTTCTCGACGTTGCATAATGCTGTTTTGAGGTTTACAGGAATTGTATGTAAACCTGATCGCTCAGTTTCTGTCATCTTACAGAATCTCGTTGTGTGATCAGTGTAGTTCCTAACTGAGGGGTCTAAACAACAACTTCTCATTGGTCTTTGTTATGTGAAATAGTGCATCTTCCCAGAAAAGGCTAGTCTATCTCTCTTTTTCTGCTTTTTGTTTTCAGAAATAGAAATAAGTAGGCAACCAAAGTAACTAACATCCAATAGCTCAGACATTTGTACAAGTGTACATCACTACTCATAAAATCTGAGCTCACAAAAAAAGTTCTCTTAATAGTTATGAACATCAGTGGCCAGCTTTGCTAAGTTTGTAACAAGGTTCAGGGTAAATCATGTTAATAAATTGTAAGCACTTGCCTGCCAAATTTGTTTAAAATGTATACTTGTAGTATTGTTGTATTTTTACATTGGACTGTTGCACGATTTACATCCAAGCATTCAGCATCTGAAGAATCAGAGTCTGATGGATCAAACTTATCTTTAGCAAATGTTCCAATTCAGAAAACATAAGCATACTGCAAGTTCATTTATGGATAGATTTTGTGGGAAAAGTAAATGGTCAATGATAGAAGAAGTAAGGAGTCTATCTTCTAGGGTGGCTTTTTTACCTCAACATTATTTTGCAATGAGTGATGAGTTTTACAGAAGTCTTTTCTTAAACTATCCCTCAGTGGTGATCTGTAGATCTCGCCCCTCCTGCATCTGGGAAAACTAGATCACTTCTAGGGCCAGCAGCCTGAAGCCGCCAGTCCAAAGAAAGGCTTGTCTTGTTCCTTCCAGATCTCTGATCTAATCCTTTACTGAGAACATGTATTGGATCTTCTGCAGCTGGAAGAACGGACCATATGCATTTTATATCACCCTAAGTTATTTTTGGTTCAGTGAGATGCAGGGTTTACTGGACCATTTACAATGTGACATCACACTGAAGTCTGGTTGAGACTGGATTGTTCTTTCCATGCTCCTGTCCACTGACAGCAATATCCTCAAAACACATCATGTCTTTAGAAATGTTTATATCATGCTGTATGACCTAACTTATAAGAATGCGTTTAATGTTTTAACCTGTTGTCAAAACTTTTGGTTTGGTTTACTACCAACAAATTATATGGTTCATTACATAAACATGATTACTTATTTTATTGTAAAGTAATTTAGCAAATTTCTTAATAATTTTCCAGTCTATGCACATACTGTAATTCACTACAGTAACTTTGTTAGACAACCACGCACAACTTTACATCTGACTTGATGCTGTAGTCAATGAGGAGTTATCTTACTTCACATGTGAATTATGTTTACTCCAGTGGAATCAAACTGATTTCCAAATATTATAAATATTAAGAAATGAGAATGGACAGACAGTAGATCATGCTCTAATCATACTGGCTGCCATCTTGGTGTAGTCCGCGTGGAAGTTTTGTTCATTTTCCCATTTCTCAACTTCAGCATTAACACAGCAAAACAAGCAAACCTGAAAGCCTGCCCTAACAACTTCTCCCCTTTATTGGCAGCTGATACATGGACAAGAGGTTGTCTTGGCTGAAAAAAGCAACTGCTGAGGCGTTGCTGGACCTCCAGACCTTTGTGACCAATGGCGTGTCATCCCTCACTTTGTCATGTTTAACTAAAACCAATCCCCATTTAAAGCAGCATCTATCAGTGTTAGTTGAGAACAATGACAGATTGCCTTTCTGCAGCACTCAAAGCATCTGGATCCTTTCTCTACTCCCCCTCTTTTATTTATGGTAAACAGCCTGAATAACAGCTGGGCAATGGGAATTTACAAGTTAATCAATTGTTTGTAAGGAGCCACAGCAATGCCCCATACCCAACCATCTGCAAGTTAATGTTCATTTACCATGCAAATTTTCCCATAGGCAACAGCATATCTATTGATTTCTTCTAGAGAGATTTATCCACACTTAGCGTTACGCAATGTTTCATATAGAAAATGAAATGTGTTTAATTTGGTTTGTAAGGAATAAAATGTTGTCCGTAACTCAATTCAGCTGGTCCAATAAACTTGTACACATGGTGCCAAAACAAGCACTAAACTATCAGAGCAGTGACACTGTGGTTCCTATGCACATTTTCTTCTTCCAGGAGGACGTCCTGGAAGTCATATTTTGTTTCTCACATTGATCTAGGTAAGCACTGTTTATCCTGGACACTGTGGTTGTTAAAGTGAAGTTGCCTTTGTCTCTTCTCCCAGCTATTTGTGCCTGTGGCAGGGTCTTGGTCCTTTGTTCCCTCCTGCTCCTCCACTGCACGACAAGCCTCAGAAAGGTCAGTCACAAGTATCCCTCAACACACAGTCGGCAGTCCACAGTCCTCATGATTGGCTCTTGCAGAATATCAGCACATGCACATTTCACATTTCATCATCAGTCTTTGAAGTAAGGACTACTTTTAACATTTTGGTAGATATGTTAAAAAAAAAAGAAAAAAAAATGTTGCTTCTATTTTTTTGTAATGTTTTTTCTAAATCAAACAAAGAGACAAGACAAACACAAGAACACAAACATTAGAGTATACCTACTTCCCTTCACTCGTGACCCTATACCCCCAGAAACATTATTTAATGAGAAGTCAGAAATTATTAATAATCATTAATTTGAAAATAGAATTTTCCGAAAACTCATAAATACACAATTTAGCAGCAAAGTCTTTGAGAACATGTAGAAATTGGGAAACATTTTTCTATTACATCTACTTTATTTGGCCGTGCTAACTTGGCAGCCTTGAACCAGTGTTAGAATAGGGCACAATTTACAACTCTGCTGTGAGCACTGGTATTCACCTTTTCCTATTTCCCGGCTGCAGCACAGAAACCACACGCTACTTTATTTATAATCCAACCAACCTCAATGTGTAACTCTTGCCCCGTACTCTTGCTCGCATCACACAGTGAGGTCACTTCCCTCTGCACCTCCACCACTGCTCTTGCATTCCAACATTGCTCTAGGACAGCAGCCCAGCAAAGCTCTATACTTCTCAAATCACAAAGAGGCCCAGATCAGAGCCGAGCTGGATGGGAGCCAGGATCCAGGCCCTCACAGCCCAGGCAGCTGGGGGCAGCCTATAATAAGTGGGAGACAATGAGAACTAGCACACCTCCCACGCTTTGCATGTGGATGTTGATCCAGAATTGAAATTAAATGGTTTCATTGGTTTTCCACAGACCACACTAATTATGAAAAGATATGAAACCCGCTAGTGATTTAAAAGTGGTTTACAGCATATATAGGCCTACATTAGGGTATATGATTAATGTAACACACCTCAAAATAACAGAGAATATGTGTAACTCAGTGCAAAGCTGTAAAGAACAAAGATTTATACAAAACACATGAATGCATAAAAAGAGGCATACTGGAACTTTTGATTTTGCTGAAAGAAAGTGGAAAACTATTTATTCACTCATGTCATTGCTTATGAATTTCTAGGCCAGGTAACATTTTTTAATATGTTAGCTAGAGTTTTTGAAATCCATATGTAATTGCACCAGACTGAGTTTACTGTAAAAGCTGGGCAACTGGACAGTTTTTTGTTTTTCCAACAGTCAAAACTATCAAAACATGTATGTACAATTTTTATGTTATTTTTTTAACATGGGAAACTAGACATATTAAAGGCCTTCTGTTTTAATGAATAATAATGAACAGTTCACTGTGATGTAGACGGCGGTGGGGCTTTAATGGTCCCTTGTAGCCTCTTAAGCCTCTGGTGATAAATCTCACACAGGCTCACTCGTATAACTAAAACCCAAACCTCATTCAACTTCACATCCATCAGTATTTGGCTGAAAGCGATGACAAAGCACTTTCAATTACACCAGTAACTGACTCTGGAAACAGTTCATAGCAGGGTCCAGGCTTGAAGACTAAGGGAAAAACACAAGGGGGAGGGCAGAATGGCTGGTAGGGCATCCGTTTGACTCGCTCCCAAATAATAAAAAGGGTGGTGTGATTTGGTGACACAAGGGATGCTGCCAGCACCGCGAACCCAAGGACAATTCACCTATTTTGTGTGCTGTCACCCCTGTGGTCTGATTTATGGTTGGGACATCCTTCCTATGACCCATTCGTCCATCAGCTCGGCACTATAAGGATACTCTGGTGATTAGAGGCTGAAGTATCAAAGCGTCCTCAGTCAGGGCCCTTGTCTAGTACCAGAGGGCCTTGCGCTACTGAATGGGGTGTGATGCAGTTGGGAGGGAGAGTGTTTCAGCAGCAGAAGAGTGCCATTCTTAACCCTGAGCGCCAGAGGATAGAAGAGCTTTTTGAGAATCAATCAACTGTAAATGCTTCATTCTATAATGTTGGTGTTTTCTTTTCCATTTTGGATCCCAATTTGTAATTATATTATGTGGAGTGTGTGCTCTCTAAAAGTTAACATGGCAGTGTTTAATTGGAGTGATTTTACTCATAATTGCACGATCCTCTCTACCACTTTTGGCTTCCACTTTGTTTGAATAAGCAGGCTAATTTCGGCATCCATCCTCAAAATTAATCAGTATAGCATACTTAATATTGAAGTTCAAAAATGAAATAATTGAGAAAATGTAAATCTGCTTTGAATAATGGGAGCCTTAACCATCAACAAAAAAAGCAAACCCAACAATGACAGCACCAGTCCGGGAAACATCCAATGCAACAGTAGATAAGTGATGATCATTTCTCTCTCTTTTAAAATGCCTTTTATTTGATAAATAAAAACAGAGCCTGATCCTCCAGAGTGCCTGATCTTTTAAAGCATCTCTGACTCCAACCCCCCTGATGAAAGGCCCACACTAACATCAGTAGTCCAGAGCCTTTACTCTCTAACTTCAGGCAATTATGACACAGAGGAGATCTTTGCCTTCTGCACTCAAAAAGAAGAAGAAAAAAGGCATCCCTTTTTTCAAAGCTTAGTTGTAAAAATAAGCTTGCTCTCCTCAATTGCAGTCACCCCATGACCTTTGCAATAGCAGCAAGGATGTATCGGAACAAGCCATGGGGCAAAACAAATCACTTGTGATTTACGGAATTATAAAGATTTTAATAGCTGCAATGTTTCTCTCTCAGATTGGTCTTTATTTCGAGGAGTCAAAGTTTCCTGGGTGCCCCAGGCTTTTTAAAAGTAGTAATTGGCCAACAGAGAGACTTAGGATCTCCCTGAGTGATTGAGTGTATTTGTTGCTATGAACTTGAGGGTATCACTCTAAAGATCACAAGTCCAGGTTGTGAGAGCCTGCAACTTATCAAGCACAATTCAGTTTGCAGAAGTGGAAGTCAGACTACTTTTCCATACAGTTTTTTTTAAAGTTGTAACCTTTCTGTGGAACTTGATGCTTTTTTGCTGATTAGTTATGTTTCCAAATAATTCAGCATAAACTAAGGGGCTCTGGTTTGTGAACTAAAGACTGCCTGAATTAATGCAGAATAATTGTTATGATGAAGGGCATGACTGTTTTTCTGGCATGTAAGAAAAACAGTAGTTCGCACAATATATCTTTGAGAAACGACATTGTTTTTTGAAGTGTTAATCATTTTAATTTTACTCTTTTTCACTTGGTAATGAATCAGCACACCACTTTCTACCATACATATATTTTACACACAGTTTTATTTATAAAAGTACAGAAATAACAGCAAGAACAACGACAGAAAACAATTAAAGCTTTGCAGGACTGTGTACTTTGAGCTCAGTGGTGGTAACACCACTGTGCCTTACAATAAATAACAAATCAACCAGAATTACCACTATACCAAAATTATGGTTAAATATTGAATAACATGCACTCACTGCTTAATAAGTCTTACCTCTTCTCTTGAGTGACACTAAACTACCTGGTTATCTCTTAATTAAACAACCTTTCTGCGCCTCTCACCTGATTTTTAGAAATTCAGGCAGTGAACAGTTCAGAAAGGTCAGCATGATTAGCTCCTCTTTCACTAAATAAACTATCTACATTAAGCTGACAATTTATGAAATATATTAAAATTGATTAACTGACATTTCTATCTAGATTGGATTTGCTTGTTATATCTGTTATATTAATTAATTGGTCAACTATATTTATTTTGCGCTCTTTAGATATAGCACAACATTTTACTTCACACATCTGCAGAACAGCTGATGTTGAAAGCATTTGCTTTCTAACTGTTAGAAAAACAAGCCTGGCAGTAGCTAAGCTATATTAAGGAAATCCACCAGGGAGGCATAATCGAGTTTGACTCTCTACCGGTGGTCTCCTTGTTAGTGTTGTGAGTGTCAGAACTGACAGTGCAGGTAGCTCAAATGCCACTTAAGGTTTTAGCTTCAGTGGCTTTTGGAAAGAAATGACCGTGACCTGTGTAGCTTGAGCCCACATCCCACACCCTTTCTGCCTGACAGCTGCTCAATGGCAAGTGTCTGCCAGCATGCAGAGGGGAACGCTGCCAAGCAGCCGGAGATAGAGATGATTACCACATCCCTCTCTCCCTCTCAGCCTGCTCACTGAAAACTGATACCTACTAACAAACTGCTGTCATCATGTTCACGAGGAACAGAGAGTGAGAGCAATAGTATGTGCTGTGAGTGAAAAAAGGGAGAAAAAGAGATGTGTGGGAGAGTCAACATGAGGAGTCCAAACAAGTTAGGATTAATGACAAGTTTTTTTCCCGCTGTTTCAGAGCTAACACTATTGTGGCAGACTTGAAGAATGCAATCAACGCTATAAGGAAAAGCCTGGTTAGGCAGGCACTCACCTGCAGAGTGATGATCAAGTAATGAGTGTCAGACAATGTAGTCACAAGGTCACTAGTTGTCATGCTACTGTAGCTCATCGTGCAAAATTATGTACATCCATGTGCGGTCATGAATTAAACTGTAAGAGAAAGGATTTCTTGGGTGGAAATTTTACTTTTTTAGTGTTACAATTATAATTTGTGCTCAGCGAATGCTACATTGTCAAGAGTTTCTACTTTGTACGGTGTTTGCGGATATGCAAATCGCTTTAGACCTTTATTCCAGTCACTTGAAACTTAGGTCCTGCTGAGTAAAGAATGAGTGCAGCTCTTCCACCGAAGAGTTATAAATGTCATTGTTTTTGAATAAATCCCCCAATGCGCCACTTTTAAGTGAAATAACGGAAAAATCACAGCTGACATATATTTTTCTAATTGTTGCAGAGGGGGGGCAGGAAGCAGCATGGAGTAGCTTGAATTATCGGTAATTAGAATATCACTGTGCTTAATTACAAAAGATTTTGATTGTCTGATTTTCAGCAGAAGGCCTATTTTAGCTACTGTCTTAATACACATTTGTTTTTGAAGATTGGGAATGACAATTATGATAATGTGCATCCCAGCATGAAATATTTTTGTCAGAGACAGGAAAACAGGACATGTTAAGTAGACATAATGCATATGTAGATTCTTTGAAAAATGCTAATTAAACACTATTTTGTATTTTTTTTGTTGTAATTTGAAAATGAAGCTATTTTATTCTAAGATTACTTTCAGGGCAATGCAGCTTTATTGGAGAATTGTGTGACAGGATACACATTGACGATTAAAGAAACAAAAAATAATTTTCTTTTAATGTGTCATCTAAATTAACCATTGTTCTGTTCTGTTTCTTAATCAACCTGCCAGAATGTGAGTGAAAATACTCAGTCAGTTATTCATTTTCCTAGATTGAGGTGAGGCTAAGCTAAGGTAAAGTTTTCTGCTAATAGGAAAAATGTCAATTACTTTTAAAAAAGTGTGTCCAGAGCATCATGTGGTTCAGCCTCATGCTACACTTTCTCCTCTGCAGAGGTCAATGATTTATGAATTATTTGTTTATTTCAGTTATTAAATGCCACAAACAAAATAAAATCAGGGACAAAATAAAACTTTCTACAGTAATTCACTCTGGAACTTTGTTGAGCAACAAGATAAGTATTTCTCTAAAAATCAATTTTCGAGAAGAGACAATGGAAACAAACCTAAGTGCTAGTTTGAACCATCCCCATAAGGCTTCCAAGGAAACCACCAAGCCTAAGAAGCACTTTATTAGCCAGCAGGGGGGGTGGGGTCAGGAGGACCAGCCCTATCATTGATTGAGGTTGGAGGATGCATCCACAGCTGCACTTTCTCTAAATTTCTAAGAGTAAATATGCACCTTTGAAGTGGGGGGTGCCTAGGAGCACTCCTCTGCACAGATTGTGTGGGTTTCTGTGGGGAGCTGTAGTTACGGGAAAGATCAATGGACAGGGCATTAGGGGAAGAGTACACTACACTGTCCAGCCCTCCAGCCTACAGAACAGCTCAGCAGCTCCTAGATGGCCAGTATTATTGAGCTCAAGGCAGTTTAATTCTCCATGCTGTTTTCTCAGACTGATAAATTTAAACCTTTCTGGCTGCAAAATGTATTGGAGAAAAAGATGAAATATACAATGAACTTCCTATACAACTAGAATTTTGTTCATATTGCTCTGCTACCACTTTTTTTCTTGACACGCATCTTCTGTTGTAGTCATGGTCTTAAGGAAATCTTGACTGGTTTAGAGAATACATAAATTCAACAATTAAACCTGCTCCATGTAAATTTTCAAGCTAAAAAAAAAAAAGAAATCTAAAAATATTTTTGACTGGAAAACTCCTGTCTGCATAATTACTGACTGGAAAACTCCTCTGGCCACTTCATGAAAGCATGGAAAAACCCATATCCTGCTCATTGTGTGGCTGGATATGTGTACTTGTGGCAGGCTTTAAGTGCATTATACTTGTGCCGAACACACAGCTTCCGTACTGTGGTTTGTAAAGACTACAGACAAGCCTTTTGGGGTAGCCACACTTCCAGATGAGGCTAATCTACTCGTGGTTGGTACAGAGTGATAAGTGAGCAAAGATATTTAAGCCTTTTCTCTTCTACTTATGCCTTATACTATGTCTCAAACTCATTGTTTATTAAATTCAAATATGAAGTAAACATAGTACTGAATAGAAAATAATAATTATATCTTATTATTATACACTGACTTCATTATTATATGGTTAATTTTAATGAGTCTGGAATTTAATTTGTTTAGTACAGTACAGTAAATGCTTTGCTGTCCCCCAAATGAGGACAAGAGGACAACATGTGTCATCTCCACAGAGTGTCAGAGTGTAGCGCCTCTGTGCTCCCAGGTGTCGCCAGGGTTTGCCTCCACCAGGCTCGGAGATGCAGCCAGAGAGAGTTAGCATTTACAAGCCCTGTCACACTCCACAAAACACTGTGTCACTCAAGCACAGCCTGTGTGGCAGCTCTGGCATTAATGGAGACGTTGACATCTTCCGACAGAGTGTTTATCTAATACTAATGCTAAGCAACCAGAGCCAGTCACCCCCACACGGAGCCATCGAACCCCACCGCAGTCCTCGGTGTCTGGCAATCACACTAGTTTTCCCATTCATCCCTCAAGACTTATAGAATTCATAACAATGGCTTTGCTGCTGCTCCGTGTCATGTCTGTTTTTTGTATCATTCAGCCAGATATTTCTTACCATCATCCACCAGACAGCTCAACTGCCTCACTGATGCTTTCGACAAAGTTGAGTAAATTCATGACATATTGCAGGAAACTTCACCTGTGTATGCTGGCATGAATCTTCAGCTCAGGGCCTCCAAAACAAAGTCGTTTACATATTTTTGCAGTAGTGTTATTCTCCGACATTTTTTCTTGTAGATTCCCTTCACTACCCCCCTCACACACGCACACAGACTGGTCCTTAGAATGGGAGATTCAAGCTTGCATTGAGGAAATGGACATACCGTCTGCATACATTTCTTTATACTTTATACTTTATCTTTAATGAATATATTTTTTCTTGGAATTCACTCATATACATCATGTACATGAATATTATCTTTTAGTACTATATATTGTAAATTATGTTAAAAAATAAGTTGTCAAGAAAACACAAGTTGAAAATACATAAAAGCAAACAGTAGTTGTCTTAAGACTAAACCTACTGTGCAGTATACAATGTACAAAAGGCTGCAAAAATTCCTATATATTACTATATGTATCAGAGACTGATGATGGGTTCATGAAGTGTATGGAGCTATCTTTAGAGGATTGATTTCCCATACTGCCACGCAGTTGGCTGAATTTATATTCCATGCCTGTGGCTCTGTGACCCCTGGTTCTCCTTTGATGTGGCAGGCAGAAGCACAAACCAGGATGAGGCAGAGAGAGAAGGCTGAGGGATAGCAAAAGGTGAAACAGGCTACAATGGGAGGGGGGCAGAGATTTTTCTTGCAGTGCAGGTTTCTAGGACGGATGAGAGGATGGGACGAGGGAGTGTAAAAAAAAAACGGTATGAGTTTGCAGGGAGCAGTGCGAACCAATGAAGCCATCATCTGACAGATCTGTGAGAGTTTGCACTGAGGGCGGGTTGGTGGTGGGTGGGCAGAAAGGAAGCTAGGCTGAGGAAAAGGGATCGGGTGATGGTGGGGGGTTGGGAGAGGGCATGACGGTGGCGCGAGCTGATAGAGACGTCAGTGCCGCTTCAGTAATCTCACGACGGCTGGCCGCAGCGAGGGGCCATCGAGGGGCCCACGAGAGCAGAGGCATGATAGAGCAGACCACCCCGACAACACTAGCAGGGGGCCTGGCAGTATGGACAAATCAAAGCGGGAAGAAGTAATTTTTGAGAAATTACAGAAATCTCCATGGAAATTAGCATGAAACACTTTCTAATCTCTTGCTTTTCACCATGGACGATAGGGGTCAGTGCTTCAAGTTCTGCAAGCCCTTGCTTTCTCTTTCTCTCTCGCCCCATCCCTAATTTCATTATTCCCTCTTGATTTTTTTTTCTCCCTCCTGCTTTTTATGTATACTCATTTTACAGCCTGACACTATGAAATAGCCCCTCCCTCCGCTGATATTCTTCAACCATTCATTTGCTTGAACCCTTTTCATTGACCACAATTAAACGTTTAGATTTCAAAGGCAAATCAAGGGAGAGCCAAGCCATGCCCTCAGAGTGACACAGGATCAAGCTGTTGGGTGCTTTGGAGCCTCAGATGGGGTGAATCCCCCAAGATTTGTCCTCTGCACCCTCCCTTTCGTTCTTGTGGTGTCTGTCAGGGCTCAGAACAATGTTCAAATGAATGGGAGGAGTGAAGCACCCCGAGTTGTGACCATGTGGTTATTGGTAATCAACAGCATTTGGGGCAATACAATGACACCCTAAGCCATAATTCTTCTCATTACAATTGCTCTCAATTTCAACAATATGCGACAAAACGCACCTTAAGAAAATGGTGGTGGAACAGTGTTGTTGCTGTGCATACCAGAATTTTAAATTATTCCGCAGTTTGTTTAAGTCTTTTCATACTTTTGTTTAAGTATAGTTCTGATGTGATTTGCATTGAGCCCTTGCATTATAAATTAGATCAACGAGAGTGTGAGTTGTTACCAGCAGTTTTCACGCGGTCATCTTTTCTTCAGTAGACAAAACCTGTGTTTTAGTATTAGCAGCAACCTATTTTAGTGTTTAAATAAGTGAAAAACATTGCAGTGTAATTGAGTTTGGACACTAAATCTAAGGATTTACTTATTATTATTATTATTATTATCAAGAGGAGGATGTTTGTTATGGTTATATCTACCAAATATGTAGTGTAGCTTACAGAAAACAAAGTTGTAGTTTTTTTTTGCCCATTTTGCATCCATGGCAACACAGACTGCATTGTCCTCCTTCATGGTTGTGGTCATATCATCAAACATTGTACTAAACAGAGCCGCTCCTGCTTCACTGAAGCACTTGCACAGAGAGCGAGACTTTGTTATTGTGCTACCTATTATTGTGATTCCTCCTCGCGTGTTCTTTTCAAGGCCAGGCAGAATACTAAACTTATTTGGGTAAAATAAAAAGAAGAATATCACCCCACCCCCTGGTATAGTGTAACATAACATACTCTACCCAAAAACCAGATAATAAATACATGAAATGGTCAAATTCAGCATAAAAGAGATTTTGTGTTTTCAGATTAATTATTAGATAAATTATACATTTTAAAATGTTTTCCCATCCTACTGCCTCACTATTGGGAGACAGAAAAGAGAACGAGTTTCCAGAAAATTAAATCGAGGCATATCCAAAAGAGACCAGGGTCTCTTGAAGCCTCAGTACAAACAATAGCCAATGAAAAAAAATTAAATTGGGTCACCTTTCTGTCCTGTTGTACTACAATATAGAAAAATAATTGCATTCAGTCACGACAGTAAAAATGTATCTGAAGTTAACTAAACTAGTTTTGTAATTTTATCAAGGATTTGCAGGTTTCCTACAGTTTTTTCTTAAATTCATTGAGAAATGTAATTCTGGTTCTCTTGTCATTGTCATCCTGACATGTTGGTGAATGATTTTCCTTAACTCAAATCACTTCCAGTCATCTCTGCCTTATGAGATAGTTGGATACAAATTCACTAATAATGGGCATTAAGTCTGAAAGTAAAATAGTGCCATTTGATTAGCATTACATTGTATGCTGATTCATGGGGAACAGCTATAGAGTAACGGTGGTGGAGACTTAATTAGAGTGCTTGCAGACTTGGCACATTGCAGTGACAAGAAGTAGAAATGTGTAAGATTTAGAAACCTTTCGAACCTCTTGTTAAACCTTCTCTTCCGTTCTAAAGGTTTGCCCTCTAATTAAGCTCCAGAGTTGGATTGTCTAGTTTAAAAAAAGATGCAGTATTGCTAATTGCAACTGTAGAAAATAACAGTATTGTCCAAAATTCTAATATATGGTTGTGTCTAACATGTGACAAAAAGAAGTCTCAGAAATGATCACTATAAATATTTGGAAAAGTTGCAAATTTGTGAATGCACAGTAAGAGTGAGGAACATTTAAAACTCACAATAGATTTTGTCTTTCAAAATAGGATTGATAACAAATATTTGTAGATGATATTTTATGCAGAACCAGATGTTAAAATGTTTCCTGAATGCTTAGCCATCGTAGTTTAGTTTCTTTTTAATAGTTAGATCCATGGTGCAAATTGAATGTGGTCTAATTTCTGTGAAACTATGGTTAATGTGTTCTGAAGGAATAAAACAAGGACATACAGACATAGAGCTTGAGACCTCTTTTAACCTAAATGTTGCAAACATTTGGCAGGGCCTGAGTGTACCCGCTCCTACTTGCGGTTCTGCCAGTAATAGATAGATGGCACTGCATCCAAGGTAGAGCAAAGGGCCAGAGACTTCTCGCTAACATCTTTCAGGGTCTTACTCTCATTATCCATCCGAAAATTAACCTGTCAATTTATCAATCAACACCATCTTGAGTTTTCTGCCTCCTGTTTTGCGACCAGCATTGCAACGACGCTGACGCACAGATAACCAGGAGGTATGTGTTTGTTAGTGTAGTGAATGAGTGCATTATCACTTAAATGACTGCTATGAATCACAATTGCAGCCAGGCGGTTGATAAGAGGTAAATACACAAGCAATTTGATTTTAAAGTATATATCTGTTTATGTATTCTTTTATGTGTCAAGGAAATAAGGTCAGGGCCAGGCGGGCAGTATTTTCGGCTTTGTTGCACACCATTTTCTTTAAAAGTCCCATACAGTGTACGGCCAGGTTGTATTGTCATGACTGAATTCTCCAGTTTACCACCGTTGCCACCAAACTGACAAGGAAGCGGTTTAGATGAAATGACGAGCTTGCATTTAATCTAAGAATTGTAAATCTACACAGTATGTTGCAATGTACTACTTACCACAAGAAAGACAAATTTAAAATACAAAATTCGAAAGTTTTAATCTAAACAGAATGGTATCCATCAAAGAGATGACATTATTAAAAGTGTGATGAGTATAATAATAAAAACTGTAATAATAATAATAATAGCCTATACAAAATTATTATACAATTAATGGATTAATGTTTCAGAAGGTTACTGTATGATTATTTTTATGATCTGAATCAATACATGCAGTATCTTCATAATTATGGCCACTTTGATTTTTCATCTATAATTTAAAGAACCTTGTTAGATTTTGTTTTTTAAATATTCTCAATTTTCAACCCAAATTTGATTAGTAATTTACAAAAACAACATTATTTTTAAAAAAATAATGCAGAATTGCAAGTTTAAATATCAATATTATAGTTTAAAAGTGTTTGAAGGACATTGCACACATTGCCTAATTCTTCACTATTGACTTTGGAGTTAATGTTACATCTGCTCTTAGAAATATCTAAAAGGGAGGCGGATTGAAATATGTGTTTGCATGCTCAGCATGCTACAGAGTTATAATAAGCACTGGGACATGTCTTTATCTCTAAATGGGTTATAATGTGATAAGCTAAACTAGACCCTCAAAAATCCCTACCAAGTGCAACCACGGGTGGGGGACCTCAATTGCTTCAGTTCATTCTTCTTTTTTTCTGGTATTTTCTTCTTCTCTGTTAAGGTTATTAGCCGCTTCACGACTGGATTGCCCAAAAATGGAAGGACGCGAACAGAACCAGATAGGGGTTGTGAATAGTGGGAGGGACTTTTCTTTTTCCAATTGTTGTTATTTGCAAATGGCCTTGTGTGTAGAGGTGTTTGAGAGGAGGGGGCGCTAGTGAGGAAAAATGGCGGCGAGTATTTTAAAATGCTGACAAAAAGACGAGAGAAAAAGGAACACAACATCTGGTAATTTGTTTTTGCAAGCTTAGCCTAATGATGTAAGCAGATTACTTTTCAATAGAGTGGGAAAGGGGCATAGGGGGCTTTTTTTCCATTCTTTTTTCTTTTTTGTGCCCCTTATGGGTCTGCACCATTAAAGATCGAGAGAAACCTCTGCCATATACACAGTTAGTTCATATGTATGCTCTTCTATACCATTTGATAATTCTCATATACACCAGAAGTGGATTTTGATCAGATCGGAAAAGTGCTTGGCACACAGTCGGTCCTTGGACTTGTTTTGCAGGCTACTTTAACGCCTTAAAAGGGGAACCTCCCTGACTATTTGAGGTGGGATGTAAGCCACTCAATGCTGTGGGTGCCCCTGGCCTGATTTGCTCCCTCTCCTCAGAGAGCAGAGATCAGTGGTATGCCCAGATTGAAAGGGAGGGCAGGAACCCGGCGTGATGAAGGACACTGGCTCCCTGTCAATGTGTGGAGGAGACTGGAGGATGAAACACACCATTAAGACCAATTTAGAGTGTTGCTCTAAATTTCAGCAGGACTGATCGATCCTGACAGGAGGGCATCGTACCGCCTGCCAGATCACTTAAACCACTGCCCCTTGTCTCACGTTGCTTAATGTCATGTCATTGGCTATCATTCCCAGTCGAACAGTGAGCTGCTGGATTTCGTTTCAATTACTACTTGTAGGATTACCTTTTATTTTTACACATCAGTAATCAATGAGGATTTTGATAATAATGTCATAATGCAATCTCAGTATTGCATTCTGCTCTTTTTTACTCTATTCTTAATCCAAAGTGAAATCCTCTGAGAGTAGCTGTCCTGTTGGTTTATTGATTTTCTTCCTTTGCTCTGTGAACATTGGACAGAAACTTGAGAACCGAGGTACAGAATAGAGACCATACCTTACTCAAGGGTTTATCTACCAGACAGGTAGTTTACATGATAATAACAATAACAGATAATAATGCGTTTTATTTATAGAGCTCTTATCATACATGAATGCAGCTCAAAGTGCTTCACAGAATGAAACAAGACAGATGTCCCAAAATATGACAAAATAATGAAATTAAAAAGTTAATTCATAATAATTTAATGGTCTCCGTAACAAAGAAGGAATAAAAGCTATTAAGATTACTGATGAAACATGAAACACATTGATAACAATGTGAGATAAGAATAAATAACCCTAGAAAACAATTCTTTACATCTTTACTTTATTTATCAGTCAGTGTTAATTCCTGTAGCAGTTTTATGTATTATATATTATGTTCATATTTAAGGAAATATGTCCTGCTGTATATAAATCTAGATTTTGTTTGTTGTAATATGCAGAGTCCTAGCACATGTTGTGTATTATTATTGCAGCGCTACTACCTACCGGCACTGTGCTGACATTTTATATGCCATCTATTTATTAGTTGGGATGTTCATTGAGGCAGCTCAGGTTAAGTATCTTGCTCAGTGTCTGACTGGAGATATTGAACCTGCAGCCCTCTTGTACCAAGTTCAGTTCCCTAACCACAACCAGTTTGCCCCTTTGAAGGATGAGGTCTCAGGAAGAGTGGTGCTATGTATACCACACAGACAGTGATCTATTCTGTGTCTGATATCATGTTGCTCCATGTCACTGACTGATGTTACCTGCATCCCCCCGTGATGATTAGATCCATGACTGCGCCCACAGTTCCCTTATAAAATCAGTTCCTTTCTTTTAACCCTCAAGACGCCGAGTCCTCTATCAGAGAGAGAAGAGCGAGTCAATGAGTGAGGGAGAAAGAATAAGTGAAGTTATTTTAAAGGATGATATTGCTTCATCGTGTGCTGTCATTCCATCCTTGACAAATGTTCCTCATCTGAGTTGGTGACATGCGCCACTGTATAAATGGGTTATGAGCTAGAATATAAGTTATGTAAGTCACAATGCTTTGAGACATCTGCTAACCACATTCACACGTAATGAAACATAATGTAATAAAAAGAATGGAGGCAACATAAGAAGATTTATCTCCCATTATAAGCATCCTTGCTCTGCTTTATTGAAACCATCCACCTGCGCCCTGACAACGCAAGGATTTTTGAAAATGGAGAGCTGTTCTTAGCTGCAAAATACTTATCCACACCATCAAGGATCTGCACACTTGGTACCCTTGAAAACATTAATTTCTTGCCTTTTCCATGATGGTTTTGATGACTAGTGTTTGCACACACAAAAAAAAGAGTGGTCTAAATATATAAATACAATGTTTCTCTAAGATTATTTCTGTTAGAACAACAAATTTGAATTTTCAGCTTTTAAAGTTAGGATAAAATCTGTAACTTGTCAATTAATCTAGAATGAAATGATGTATACTGTAAGAAACTGACAAATATTTGTATAATCAAACTAAACTTTAATCCATTAAAACGCACTTAAAAAGTATTAAATTAGTTATTTTGTACAAATATTCAGATACTGAGCCTGAAATTTGATTTGGTCTACGATGAGGGAAGTGAACTAGTAACCCATTGTACCTTTAATGATTTGCCTGGTGCGTATCTTCGGGGGCTGTCTGTGCCACCAGCTGAGGCGTTAATACAAATATAGCAGATCATTTGTGAACTAACCTGTTTTTAAGTGGCTTTCTCTACAAGTGTGACAGGCAGGTGGGGAAATATGGTAGAAGTAATTAGGTATTTGCTGTTACTGAACCATCCTGGGAATTTAGATTTTTCAGGAACACAACTTTGAAATCAGAGGATTATGATGTTGGTCTATATTTTTGTCTTGATGGGATTTGTTATGTATTTATGTTGAATCCATCAATCCGTCTCTTAGACTCATCATACAATTAAGACAAGTCATTGTAAAAAATTTCATTAAATAATCTCATTAGCTTTAGCTGTTTTCTTTTAAAAAATAAATAGTAGGGCAATTGATAAAGTCTAGGCTCCACCTTCGTCGCCTCTCCATTTTGTAATCACAGGCAGTTTGGCAGCACAACGTAATTAGTTTGCACGCCAGATTTCCCATGAGTCCCAACCCAGCTCGAAGCCAATCCCTTCCTCATCAGCAGCCCAGAGACTAAACACCTACTTTATCTGGTTCCCCCAAGGCTGTCCATCCATGGGGAGTCAGGGTGCCCTCAAAAACATTGCCAATGAGGGCTGCAATGCCTCAGGCTGGTATGGGTGAAACTTCAGATGGCAGATGGCACAGGCAAGGGAAAAGAGCATATCTTTAAGGTAGAAGTGCCAAACAAAAGTGGAGCATCATATCCTAGAGCCTTACGTCCCAGGGCTGAGCATAAATATGTTTAGAGGAGCCACAAATGTCTTCACTTCAAAAACTGTAATTGATCAAAGTGTCTGATGTGTGGAGGCATGCTTTAGGGTATGTTTATGTTTTCACCAGTTGACAATAACCAAGGAAATGTTTCACGGCTTGTTCAACATTGTTGATAAAGAGGACTGCTGAAGTTGAGTGTCATTTATTACATGGCTATCGGTTGTAGAATAAAGTAATGCTATCCTGTGTGTTGCTGTATATCATATGTATCATATGTATCTGTACATCTTCTAATCTTTCTGACTGGGTACTTTATTTGAAGTATCGTGAAGGCCAGTCTTTCCTTTGTCTTAAACAGTTCACTCTTTCCACTGTAAGTATTTGTAGATGTGGATACATCTGAATTAATCTCTGCCAGTCAACAGCAAGAAGTGATCTGGCAGTTTTTAATACCACTAGGCCCATCTGGGAGAAGCACCCTTTTCATTCGACATACTTGGCTGCTTGTCGCCTCACCATAATGGGCACGTTGAACGAGCTCTGAAGCAATAGCCAATTAAATGCCTTGAAGGGGATGCCTCGAGGCCCTGCATGAAAGGCTTCAGGTGTGAAATGCTTGTTTTTCAAGAGTGCTGCAAATGTTGGCTGCTTTCAAGTTTGCTATTGCCCTGCTGGCTTCCCCTTCCAGCCCACCCCAACAGCCCTTCTCATGTGGAGGAGGGTAGAGGGTAGAGGTGATGGGCAAGAGAAGACCACTTAAGTACAATTTTCTATTCAGTGTTCCAAACCTGTGCACTCTCATGTTTTTCACCGCTGCCTCGTAACAGCGAACAGAGTTTCAGATGATGCAGACAATAGGTTTTTAGCGCACAATGGAGAGAAGAGGAGAAGCTGAAGGGCAGACAGGGGGGAAATATGGATGAGACAGAAAGTCTGTGCGTGAATCTAAACCAGAGGCTGTGGTGGTTGGGTGATGGCAGGGTTGGCTGGGAGGGGTCTTAAAAGGAGATGGATTGTTTGCTAATTGTGGTCAATTCTGACCAGAACGTGACAGGTTCAATAACTACTTTAATGCCTTATTGAATACAACAGAAACTTGAAATGCAATTGTGAGAGGAGCTTCTGTTTTAGAAATGTGTTTTCAGCCCCTCCAAAGGAGGTAAGAATGTTCATTCAAAGTTCAAGTGTAAGAATAGGCTGTCTTGTCTCTGTGCAATAAATGGTTGTTAGCATTAACTGTTATATCTCATGTGTTATATCCAGCCTGTATTGAAGTATTTATCCAAAGTGCTATATTTCTACTCTCAATTCTTACAACATAGAAGTTGAGAAACAGTCTTAGATCACTGAGGAGAAACATTAAAAGATGCCTGCGGGGACTAAGAGGGAATAAATCCCGGGGATATTAATCTTATTAGGATCATACATCACCATGGTGTCAGGTGAGGAGACAAATGAATGGGCGACTGTTTATCTGTGCAAAGCTATGTGGTTTACCTAGCCATTGCTCAGGGCACATATTGCCACTAATAAATTGGTTAAGTCTGAGCAGAATGATTGTAATGAAGTTAAGGGACTGGCTTGTCTGTGCTCTCACCACTACAGCCAGCCATTCTCGCATCCCCCTTTTTATCTGTCCAGATTGGGAGAGCCCTTTCGATAAGATGAAGAGAGGAGAAATCAAAATAAATGGACTCCATTAAAAGCAGCAATGCATCACCTGCTTGATAAAGTGATTAATAAACAGGCTAGGATTGTGATTGATTAAAGCATTTAATCAAACTGTTAAAAAGCAATGATGGCAATGGTGCATAAATGCCCTGCAAGTATGAAATGCTACATAACCACTGTTTTTTCTCTCTAAAATTACAAACCTATGCTCATCTGAAACATTTAAAAATCATGTGTTTTATGAAAAAACAAACAAACAGTGCTCTCACATTTTTACATAATTAATCATAAGTGTGCCCTGATATGTAGACATTGTGGCTCTCTCAAATCTCGGAACAGTTCTTTTTCCATTTAAACAAAAGAGTAGTGATTGATTTACAGTAAGTGGTAACACGGGCTCTTTATAGATGTTTTAAATATGCCCGGATGCACTTGCATTAGTCTTCAAAACACTTTGTAATCAATGACTAAAATCACTTGCAAATTCTAAGGTGGTGGATGAGTGGGCAGTGACAGGCTGGTAACAACGTTTATGAGACTTAAATGTCATTCAAATTCACTAATGCAAAGGGAAATACATAGAGCAGATTGACATGTCGAGCTCGGTAAAGTTCAACCTTGATGTATAGCACATTAAGATAGGAAATTACAGATGTTGTAATTTTTAGCAATGAGTGACCTCATGTGCTTAAGGGTGTTGGGTTAAAGTACTGGTACTTTGCTTTTAAGATGTGTGGCACAAGAAAAGATTGGCATGTATCTGATAATGGCATGCTTTTATTGAAATGAATGGGGAAAATTGGGAGAAAGTAAGAATAATTTCCACAGTCAGAAGAAATGTACGATGTTCACTCACCTTCATAAGCTGTAGAGTTGGGAAGAGGGTGCATTTATTCTGCTAGTTATTTTCATCGTTGGAATATAATCTGTTCACATTTACTACATTAATTTACATGAATGCACTGACCAAAGTAGGCATCATACTTTGAAAATGAGAAAACATAGATAACTATTGTATAACAATTTGCTTATTTATAGACCTCAAACCTTCATGTACTATTCCTCATCTCTGAGGCTTGTCTGAGCTTTTTCAATAATGGCCTACAAGTATAACAACAATGTGAAAGAGGAAAAATACCAGAGTTGGCTACAGGAGTCTTTGGCAAGAGTGCATTGTAGGGGACAGCCTAGAGGCTAAATAGCTGGTAGAAATCAAGTGTGCACAGTTTCATGGGGTTGAATCCAGCTCACAACATCTGCCACTTGTCATTGACTCTCTGTCCTGTTACTTAAAAAAAAAAAAATCCAAGCAAAGAAAGCCACCAGCAGTGGTGCAAAATACATTTACGCAAGTACTATACTTAGGTACATTTTGAGGTATTTGTAGTTTACTCGAATATTTCCATTTTATGCCATTGTATACTACTACTGAGCTACATTTCAGGGAGAAATATCGTACTTTTTCCTCAATTACATTTGTCTCACAGCTGTACTTACTAGTTACTTTACAGATTAAGAATTTGCTTTACATAAAACTGCCCAACTGTAAATAAACTAGTTCAAATTAGCTTTACGTCAGGTTTATGCATCAGGAATAATAATCCCGTTGTTTTTATTGTTTGTATGTTTGTATAATAGTCTGCCTCCATAATGAGAACTTTTATTTTTGATAGCCAGAGTATTTTTTGTTGACTGTAGTTTTCAATGTGTGGTATTGCTACTTAAGAAACTTATCTGTATACTCTTTCTACCACTGAGTACCAGTACAACAGACTGTCTCTTTCTGTACTGTACTATACTGAGCCAACAAATTCACTGAAGCACAGGAAGTGCCAGTTCTGCCAGTGGGCTTTTTGGAAGTCCACTGACTTCTACAGTAAAGCCACCATTGTTGAACCGGCATTCCCATATCTGTGTCAACCTGAAGCATTTCTGAAGAGGCACATGCCAGACAAGCACAATGCAATGTTTTGTGCAAATTATTTCATGTGTTTCTTCATCCTTTATCTTAAAATGGCAAGATACATTTTAATAGACTTTTAATTTGTGTTTTTAGAGTAATAATCAATTGACACACCGTTGAAATGACCAGATACAGTGCATGCTGTTTAATCTGATGTCGCCTACAAATGAATAGAAGTCAAATGAATGACACATGAATGACTTGTTAATTATGCAAATGAGGTGCTGCAGGAACCTGGTAAGTTGCAGGAACTCTGTCATCTAAAAGGGTATGGTGAGCGTGATAATGTAGCGGCTTGGCATGGCTCTCTTGATGTAATGACAGGTCAATTTGACTGGCTTTATGCTTTGCACCCTGCTTCTTTTCTCTGGCTCTAGTGTGGCTGCCCCTGCCGCCTCCCCCACCCCCCTTTCTCGTGTCCCTTGGACTTTGATTTCTCCTTTGTTCCATTGGCTCCTCTACTGACACTTCCCAAGAATAAGAGATGCCACACAACCATGACCCTTTCACACCACACCGATGACCTCTGTCTCCTCCATGCATGACCTCTCACCTAGAAGCTGACAGCTTGATTAATTGAAGAATGTTATGATTTATGAGTATCTTCTCAGCATGATTAACAAGGCAACAGGTGGCACAACCAAACAGCTAGCAAGAACATTTCTTAGAGAGGCGAAAACAATGGAGGATTATATTTAGAAGCCATGTTTTGTCCAACAGTGACTGTCAATTTGGTTAAGCCATATATCATTTTGACTTTTTTGTCCACCACTGCAGTTAGCATATCTTCACAGAAAGGTTTCTTTTGTGTCTAACTAGTCAGCCCAGTCAGACTCACAGTAAGAAGCTTATCCAGTGTTCTGATTATCAACTTACCATATGTTTAGTCCAAGTTTTGCTTTGGCCTATGAAGAGTGAAAGTTTAAAAAACCCAGTGAAAGAAAGTAGGTTGATTTGTATTTCTTTAATACAAAAACATCTTTTCAAGTTGATGTCTATACTGTACCTATGAATGGCTCTTACTGCATGTGATTACTGATGACGGATTCTGAACAGCAGCGAGTGTCATTTAGAGAGCAGCAGGTAAGAGGAAACAGTGTCAGTCGTGACACAGGGCCACATCCAATTGTCTACCCAAAGCTTTGCGAGTTAACTCACCTGACAGCTTCCTAGATAAGTCTGTCTCGTAGTCGAGACACTTAAATGTGTAATGGAAGTTGGTGGTCCAACTCAGGTGACAAGGGGATGGGGTGTTGAAGAGGTCATATGAGACCTTCTCATCGACTAAGTCAGTCACACAGGACTATAGAGTAGGATAGCAGTCTCTTGACACAGTGTCACCGGCAGACTGTCCAGCTGAGCGAAAGCGCATGGTAAGATGTGGCCTTTTCTTTTGACATGGATTTGTTCTGACCTTAGCTTCGGGCTGTGACATCTGATGGATGATTGATGGTGCCGATTCAGCAGTGTCAGTAGAAAAGCCACTTCGAAAAAGCGTTTCTCTGACCCACAGTGACCTGGCTCTAACTTGTGTTGGACATCAAAACATAGTCACTACAGCTTGTGACTTTCATCATTCCCATGTCTTGATTATTATTGTTTTTTCCCCCCCATTAGCAATATGAAAGCAAACAGAAACCAATTTCCAAATTCTATTGACTCTTTGCAGTCTTGTACGACTTTATTGTTTTAATGTCCTTCTTGTTGCTATTCAGCTCACCAACTAGTTTAGTAAGGCTCAGATCAGTTTAACAATTGTAATGCTAGAAAAATACCTTCACCATGAGAAGTCGCAGTGGCTGAAAGGTACTGTGTAAAGAAATGTTCGTGTGTGTGTTTACAAAGAATTGCCATCAATGAAAAATTAATTATCTGAGAGTCAGCAAAGGTTAATTTTGGTCTGAAACCTTTCGATCTGGAGGAGCTGACCCTAGCAGTGCTGGTCGTCGCACTTGTGCATAGCTGAGGTGACACATGCAATGACCTGTGACACGGGCAGTGACGGCAAAGTAAACTGAGCCGTGCTCCCCTGCCTCTCTGCGCCTGGAGAGCTTAGAGGGCTCACAGCTGAGAGGAGCAGGTTAAAGCACAGTGCTGCTCCCATGTCACCAACCCAGCCCGCGATCAGTAACTCCGTCCTCGGCAAACACTCCCAAGTCCTGCCACCCACCTTTGTTGTCTCCTAGAGACAGTGCTGCCCACCGCTGGTTGCCCCATATGTTTGGGCTGCACACAAGGTGGTTTCTCGGATACTGTGGTTGCTAATTATAAATTTAATTTGCATTTTAATTAGAATGGTGGAAAATTAAAGCCTGCCAGCTGGAGAATTTCAAAACGCTTTCCCTCCCTCCTTTTTCTCTCCCCCTCTTCTTTACTAGTTTAGACCGAGCATGAATCGGCCCTGTATTCATTTGTGTAAGCACAGCAGTAGCACACGCACCTTCTCAGTATGGGACAGTTTGCGGTGTCACTTCTGAGTTACTCCTTATTTAGAGTAGCGTTTTCTACATATACCGGGTGAACACCAAGCACATCTTATTACAGCTCACTTGACACCACACATAATTTAGTTAAGCTGATAAAACTCATTGGTATTTTATGGGAATTCTAATAAGTTATTGAATGTCATCTTCTTCATAGTTTGATTAGTAAAACAAAGTCCAAATCCCTGTGATGGCACTCAATTGACGTACTTTACACATACTGGGAAGTAAGCGATCTGCATGTGTGGGCTGATAATATCATTCAGTTTTGGTTATTATTTTCCAATCTCCATAATTCGTCCCGTTCCCCATGTTGTTCCCCCATGGTCATTCTCATTCCCTCATTCCCTCTCTCACCTCCCACGGGCGTCCTTGCTCAATAATTGTCATTAATTGATTGACAGCTCTGATAGACCCAACTAACCCCAGTTCTGCTCTCATGTCTATGTTTTAAATGAGAGCTTGTACATCCAGTGACCTTGTCTGCCCATCAACTGTCAGCAAATGTGAAGCCAATCCAGAGAATGACTCACCTTAGCAAAGTAGACCGTCCTAAATGATTGTAATTGGTTTGTGAATCTATCTTGTGTTGCACTGTGTTGTGCATGGTAAACGCTGTTTAAAGTTTTGTTTAAACTCTTTGTGTTGAAAGTATATCTAAAGCATGCATTTATCATTATTTTCCCAGTTATACCTCTGTCTTTTGCCAGTTTGTGTTTCCATGTGCTTGAGGAAATGTTACCCAAGACTGTGTCATTAAATTGAACTGAATTCAAAGATGCTTTTAAGAAGCTTTGAATCCTGGAAACCCATCACAGCAGGGTGTCCTCTCATTGTGTAATTTCTCTAAATTCATGTCAAATTATGTAAATAAGAATGTATCTACTTTCTAATGAAAAAGGCAAGCCCTATTTTCTTTGACGGGAATCCAAAGAATATCAACACGTCTGGTCATGTGTATTAAAGCCACCAAACTGAATATTATTAACACACTTCAACTTATTAATAATTTTTTTTTTGGTATTTGGCTTGAAAAATTAAAGCGCTAAGCATTTTCTATTAACATAAACATATAGAGTTTTCCAGGAGACATCCCCACCTTTTCGTGACAGCTGAGCCACTGTTAATATAGGCTCTATATTTTTTTTTCTCTGAAATAATCCATGCATGTACTGTGTCCTAGGCACATGCAATGTCTGACATTCTTCCAGGTTGTTTTGGTTTGGGAGGCTGCCAGCCCCAGTTTTGCACCTCTTTGCAGGCCCAGTTTGATGTGGTGTGAATAACATTCAGACATACACACACGCCCTCATTAGCATTCATTGAGGGAAGCAATGCAGGACACCCTCTCTGCTCTGAGGGTGGCATTTGGCAAGGGCCAAATACACCTGGCAAAAAGTCTCCATCTTTCTCCAGCCCATCATGTTCATCACATTTAGTTTTCCATCATGCACACTTAATTTTATCCAAAACATCTTTTATAGAAGCTGATTACTGACACAGAGAGAACGCGTTTATCTATGTTGTACTACAGTAAGCAACACTTGCATCTTAATACTGTCAAATTGCATCTAAACGCCATAGACAATACAATTCATATGAAAGTCTTTGATGTGATGCAGTAAGGAAACTCTTTGTAAAGCTGTGATTAGACTACTGATTAAATTAAAAAATGAAAACACAAGAGAACAGTCCATTCAGTGACCCTCAGAAGTCTGGCATGCAGCAGCTTCTCCCTCTAAGGCATGGATCCATCAGCCTTAGTCTGGAGCAACAGTGGCTATGTGAAAAAGGCTTGGCAAGGAAGACACTCGTTTTCCAGATCTAAATCTGTGGACTGCTGTCTGTTACTCTGTATAACAATCCCTCTGTCTCGTCATGTAAGACATATCCATTCTGCTACTTGATCTTTAGCATTTTTGTTCAGATGTGTTGTAACACCATTGATGGTAAAACTCCATGTTATGTAAATGGACTACTCACAGCGCTTTCACACTACAAATCACATTTACCCATACACACACATTCATACACTGATGGCAGGAACTAACTGCCCATCAGTACAAATGACTCTAATCACTCACACAACGAAGGCACAGCTTCGGGAGATTTGGGGTTTCAGTATCTTGCTCAAGGATACTTCGACACGTGGTTGGGGGAAGCCGGGATCGAACCGCCGACCTTCTGATTGGTGAATGCCCGCTCTGCCACCAAGCCACAGCCGCCACTGTGATCTCCACATCACAGTATAAGGTGATAGAAGGTCTTCAAAGGGGGTTCCTCTGTTTTGCAGTGGTAAGCAACCCAGAGTAGTGCTTGCAACTTACATTTTAGGAAAGTCAGCAGGATTGCATTTTTTTTCAGGGTTTTTTGTTTTCTCAACACGTATAGAAATCTAGTGAATAATATTCCTTTAGCTGAAAAATGTCTTGGCAGCGGGCTATTGAAGACCCCTTTTAGGTTTATCTTTGTCAATTGTCAAATATTTGAGTCTATGAAGTGGTGTGATGAGGTGCAGAGACAGATATTTGAAGGGATTTTAACTCATTTGAGCAATTACATGCTTAACTGGCCCAAGATAATCTGTCATCCAAAGCTTCTGTCTCGGGCTCTCCCTCTATTTTCCGATCCTCCACTCTCTCATACCCTCCTATGTGGCACAAGAGAAGCTCAGAATAGTGGGATTTAGAGCACAAAAGCTTACCCTGAATGGAATGAAGGCCTCTAAGAAATTAATTGCTTCTAACAAACAGCATGACTGCTAGCATGTTTTGTGTCCCATTCTTATCAGCTTCCAGAGGTAGTGGGGTGGGCTACAGGTCTGGAAAGGGTGAACCTACAAACGAGGGAAGTAGTCTACAGGAATTTTTACTTACATTACTTTATTGTTATTTAAGGATAAAGATCAGCAAAGGCTGTATACAGTGTATTCGCATAGGTATATGTCATGTAAAGCGTGTAATGTTCCTTGTTGTTGCATCTGAGCATTAAATTTGAGATCAGTGAAGCAATACATCGATCAGAAGAAACAGCTGACATTAGAGACTTAAATGAGTACATGCTGATAAATTTACAGTATATTTAAATGTCCATACAGTGTGCCTAAAATAAAAAGGCCTGCGTGGCTATATGTTGCATTATAGGCAAGAAACTGGATATTTTGAAAAGACTGCAGGTTGTCTCTTACTCCAACAAGTTTTAAAGTGAAATATTATTCACTGCATCAGGAAAAAAAAAACTTTCTTTAAAGGTTAAATGTTCAAGAATCAATGCTTTCCTTTCATCAGAAAAAAAGTATATTTGTGAGCATGAAATAACTTTCCTCCTATATCTTAAGCAATGTTAGTATCTTAATATCTTTCGATTTCAAAACAGCTGTAAACAGCCGGTAAACCATGTATTTCCCCATTATTTTAAATAAGTATATATATGTATATATATATATATATATATATATATATATATATATATGGGTAGCAATTAATTAACTGTATAGATTTGGAGAGCATTCAGGGAAGCATTAGCTAAGGCAGTTATGGGATTTACTTTTGTGAGGGTGTGTGGCATATCTGCCCCAGTTCTGTTCTCTGCTTGCTCCCACTCCCACATGTCACCATTCTGTCTACCACCACCAGCGTGGCATCTATCATCCACCACAGACGCCGCGGCACCCCACAAAAGAAGGCTGGAGCATGCACAAAGCCATTTGCATTTTTGCATCTCATTATGGTTATAATTGCATGCCAGTGTAAGCAGCTCGCTCTCCATTATCTCACATAATTTTATCAGTGACGTTTGAAACGTGTGTTTAAATGTCAATTATTGACTATAAAAAAGCATGACCTTCTTGGAGTCATCTCTCTCTCTCTCTCTCTCTCTCTCTCTCTCTTTCCATGGTCTTATCTATTCCTTATGTCTCATTTGGGTCCTTGCACTGTTATGCTAGCTATATGTTGACTAGCTTAGCTTATCACATTTTATGACTGCAGTCAGCTGACATGCATGCTGTTAAAAATGTTAATATACTCACTGTCAACAGCTTTTCTGAAGATCTCATTACAACAGCAGCTACAATAAAGAAGGCGTCCGAACTAATGTCACAACGTAACACATGGTGATAAGTAATGAACTTGGTACCAGCTTTACTTGCATTTGATATATAATTTAGTAATATAGTGGATTAGTGTATGACTATGGCATACACTGCTGTCATCCTGTCATTAATAAATAAGGTGTTCAATTACATGAGAGAACCTTTCTCTCATAACGAGATACTGTGAAAGTTAGGTTTTTTTAGTGCAAAAGTTTTTTTTTCTCAGTGTTGTCAGGCATACTCCACACAATACAGATTAGTGGCATTGGTGTACATCTAGTGCAGAGATGGCATCAAGGAAGAGAGGACTTTCATATATTAATGAATAATAGAATCTTTTTACTTTTTGGTTTAAAATATATTGTTTTCCTTGCATAGATAACGATAAGAAAAACATTGTTTTCAAAACTTCGGTTCTATCTAAAATGTGCTAAATATATTTTTTCAGAAGCTTTTGAAGAGTGTCATTGATTTTGTTTAGTTTCCTTCTGTTTAAAACCTCCTTTAATATCCTCATTATATGAAAGGTCAGCCTTTGATTTTCACCTGAAGAATGAATAATAAATGAATAGAGGCTCAACACTCTTCATTAGATATGAATTCTTATTTGAGTCATAATTGATGAATAGAGACATTGGATGTCTTTATATTCTCTATGTGAGAGGATAATTCACTTATTATAACTAACCACTGCACAGTATTAATACAGTGCTGTATAATATATGGAAAAACTGTATGCACTGCATTGTGCTGCAGCAGAATGAGCAGGCATGTAATGAGCTGACAACCAGAGCAACCACAATCTTTAAGAGTTTATCAAACTACTTGCACCTTCTAATTAAAGGAAGCACAACCCACCAGGATACATTTACATTTGATTTGATCTGGAGCAGAAAATCTCCCTATTAGCATCCTCCTCCCCATGAATATGACAGTAATTGCAGTCTCACTCTGTTCCTGTTGTCCTTCTCTAGTTGAACACATTTAGAAAATTTACCTCATACTGTAGATTATTATTGTGCCGTACAGTCTGGGGAATCAAATAAATCACTTAGGTTATCTTATTAATTAAGTCAAAATAAATGTGCTAGAGCCAATTTATTCTCTCCAAATACCATGGGATCTCCCACGGCAACTAATGGCATAGTCTGACATTTCACAGTCTTAACAAATAACCTGAAGTAATTCATTTAGATTTTTCCAATTAGAGATAATTTCTTGTGGCTGTAACATTGTATATACACAAATGAATTGTAAGTTGAGCAGAAATAGTATCAGACTTTTGTTGTGTTTTCTTAATTATGAACTGAATCTTACCTTACTTTATATGTTTTCCTATAACTGCATTAAAGTATCAGGCAGAAGCAGCAGCTAATTTTATAACTAGCTGAATAGTTATTACATAGTTTCATACCACACATTGGTAATTTAGTGTTCTCCCAGCAACAGCCCAAAGCAGGAGATGAGACTTAGAGCAACTGTATTACCCAGGCATATGACAGTGCTGAACCTTAGTGCCCCTGCCTTCACCCGCCCCTCAGGCCCTCAGTGGAATAATACTTGATCCATAGCTCTTGAGACTCTGTCCACGCCTCCCTTTTATGGCCTGTGGGCATGTGAAGACCCCGAGCCAGCAGTGCTTATCTGACCCTAACCTTGGCGTATGGTGACCTTGACCTGCACCTCACCCCTTCCTCAACCTCAGGGCTACATCTGTTCCTTTCCCTAGGACACCCAAGTAGTTAGTGATATTGAAACATCACCTTGGGGCTCCATTTGTTTTCTCTGGAGAGGTCAGTGAGGGGTTGTCATTAGGACTGAACTTGATCCTCTGCTTCCCCATAAATTGGTCCATCCATGCGAGGATTGAGCACACTGTAAATAATGAGCATATGATGCTGAACATGAAACTGAATCTCAAAACTGACACTCTATACTTTTCCTTTTTATATTATATAGATCCATTTGTTCCCAGTCAAATGTGTCATGGTACCAGAGTTAAACTACAAAACCGCAAACACATGTAGAGCAGAAATGTAGCTTCTGAGGCAGATGGTGTTTCTTGGTGTAACAATTGTTTCGGAAAACAAAACAAGCCTGCAATTGATCTCACCCAACCTTTTTTGTTATGAATAGTTAAACCTGACAAAAAAAAACATACACTTGCACAACAGTTATCCTTGTTGTCACTTTTCTCATCAAGTAATTGTAGCCACTTGGTAAATCACCTTAAATAAAGTGTACATTGTGTCAGTCTCACCTTTGTTTTTGGTGCTGTCATTTCAACGCATTGGTTTGTCCAAGGGTGATATCTTGATTGTGATGCCCTTTATTATTTTGCTTAGTTTTTCAGCAGTTCTGTGAATTGGCTGACCTTTTTGGGAGTCTTCCCTTTATTCTCTCCAGCAGAAACACGCGTCCTTGCCACGTGGCTATACCATGGAAGACAGAGTTGGTATTAATATTAATGAGCATACACTGACATTGTCAGGTTTTAATAGAGAGTAAATTAAAGGATTCTCATTGATAGTTAACTATGTGTGGGCAATAAACATCACCCTAGGCAGGATGCCATCTTTATTAGCAATGAAATTTGAATAAATCATATGAGGGATTGAAAATGGTTTATTCTTTCCTGTCGTGCAGATCAACTTCATGACAGACACCATAAAGGAAAGACATCTTTGGGAAATTAAAGGGAAGAAAGAAAGCCTCATAGCAGTATCATGTTCGCTAAGTACGTGAAAATGTATTTTCCATTTCTATCAGTCTCATGGTATCGTATCACAATGGAGTCAAGGGGGAGGCTAAAGGTTACAACTCTGAAACATGGCATTGATCCTAACACCTGACAGCATCTCCCTCTCTCTGTTTCCCCCCGTCTCTTGTTGTTTTTTGTAATTATAGCGCACGTCATTTGCTGCTTTTGTTATTGTTCTTTTCATTGTGATATAAAACAAACTAAGAAACCTCGACAAAATAATAATAATGTTATTGTTACCTGTATTATATATCCATGGTGTTATCAGACAGTAGTTTAGGATAAATTATTCTCTTTTCTTATTCTCTCTATTACATCGACCCAAGCGTAAGGCTGAAACCAAAGGTGTTGTCGAGCTCTGCATATCATAAATCAGACCTAACTGACATTTTTTTTAAAGAGAATGAATATCCACCCGCTCTCTGTGGAAGGGCCATGGTATTTGTATGGTCAATGTGACCTTTCTCCATACCCTCTCAGATTAGGTATACGACACAGAAAATTGCGCTCTTGCTGCAGTCCATAAATCATACCAGGCCATTTTTTGCTTTAAAGAGGTATGTAAATACCAGTGTACTAGCTAGGTAAACAACACTAACCCTGATACAAATGGCTTTAAAATTGAAGAAAAGCACCTTATTTTTCAGCTGAAATTGCTTTTGAAACCCAGTTCTGGCACATGGGATGAAGGAGCCATGAAATGATTTGTGCTGGGGGAATAGAAATGGGTTGATGATAACCACACTCGACACAGTTCCTGTGTTGGGGAGTTCTAGCAATGATCAAAGATATCATTGCTGCACATTATTTCCCCCCATGCAGACCCCAAATGCATCTGTATCTGAAGTGACATCCACCCCCACGCACTCAGAGTATATTTCGTTTTAGGGGACAAAGGCCCTCCACCACAGAACAGCGAAGGCCGAGCTTAACCAGTCAGTCCCACTGCTGCCAAACAAACCTTCAGAGAACTTGTATTAAACATTGGTTAACATACTGAAAACATTCTGTATGATTTCTTTGCAGTATGTAAACAGTAAAAAATTTGCTTTGAATACAATTAGTTTAATTTCAATTATTACACCAAAGTATAAAGCATAAAATAGAGAGCGGTCTTGGTTCTAAATAAAATACAAGCAAAGTTTTCAAACTCACAGAAGAAATTTGAATTTCTAAATCATAGTCCATGTCAGAATAAGTTGATTTCAGCAACTGAAATTGAAGAGAAATCCTATGTCAAAGAATAGTCATAATCTACAACAACAAATTCATTCACAATAGCTGGGTAGATCAGTGAACATATAGTTAACATAAATGATATGTCTTTATTTGCAACATTGCTGTATTATAGAAATGGAAGTGGGACATGATGGGTCCAATTCATTGTAGAGATTATACACTAGATTGCTGGGTTTGCCGCATTTGCAGCAAATGTGGAGCCTCCTGCTCCTCACTCTGTCCCCTCAGAGTCCTCATCCATGTGGAGCTTGACTTCTCTTAGTATCAAATGTAGACAAAAGGGTATTCATCTGGTCAGCTTGTTCACCAAGCATTATGAGCCAGTCTGTATCTTTGGATACAGTGTGACTGCCTTAAAAGCCAAGAACATGGTCATTGCAAAATGCAATGTTAGTTATAACAGTATAGTTACTATTTCTTTTACACCTTAGTGTCTTTCCATGGCATTTTTGGCATCTTATCAACACCTGCAATCCTGCACAGCGAGTCTCAAGGAGAGCTGCAGGGCACAACCCACGACAGCCAAAGGGACATCTAATTCCCAACATCTGGTACAAGCTGGTGCTGTCCGTAGTATCGCCATGATCGTGGTATCGCTGTGGTGGACGCTGCTTGGCAGCTTGTGGCATCAGACTGTTGAAGAATCACCCCCATCGTGTTCTAAGCAGAATGGGCGGAGAGCAAACTGTTTCATTTCAGCACGGTGGACCATTGATGCCTGCAGTAGATCCCCTGTTATCTAATCAAACAGCACTGGTCAGTTAGGATGCCAACTCCTAAATCCACAGCCGTCTGTAAAGCCGTGGGGGGAGATTAACCGCTACAGCGCCAATGTCCTACATTCAAAGACTTCCTCTTAAGATCTCTTTTCCTGGAAAGTACAGTTATCCATACAAGCAAACACAGACAGACACACACATACATACAGCCTAAAGTAAGAGTCCTTCATGCTGTAATGGGGCTATCACAAAGACCACACAGCTTGCATTTTGGAAGAAGACATAATGCTTTCGAAACTCTCTTTGTCTGAGACCACTAGAATATCTCAAAAACGCTTGAGCCTCTGCTGTCGTAGAGCATTGGAGAATGTGTTGTTTTGCCATGTAGGTGCTACCTTGTATCTAAGATCCCCCATGAGTTGAAGAGAATAAGAACTCACAAAGAAAGATGTCCCACGACATTTATCCTTCCTGTCTTTCAGTCTGCAGGAGTCCGTAACATCTTATAAGACAAAGCTTTCTCCAGTTACCCTGCAATGTGGGTCCACTTCATTACAACCCACGAAGCAGAAGCTCTGATATAGCAAGCAAAGAGCTGTGGGCACTTTTTTAATATTTATATCACAGTCTGGTGTGGCAGTAATGATATTAGGGAGCTGACGAAATTCTCCACCCAGCTGGACATGTTAATTGAGAAGCCACGATTTAAAGGCAAAGTTCACATTTGTGCAGATGGTGAGACAATGCAAGATGGCAGACCTAGGTCAGTGTCATTTCCAAGCTATACCTTAATGGCAGCATTTTCTCTCTCTCTCTCTCTCTCTCTCTCTCTCCTTTTTTTCCTCAAGTTTGAAACATACTGGTCCCTGAGGTCCATAGCAGTCTTCGGGGCTGGTCCCTGTACCTTAGTGCCCTTGACGGAAGACTATATTTCATAGTTGACATAATCGCAAAATTGTTTGTCCCACCTCCACTTTCAGGGTTAGAGTGTGCATTTGTGTGTCATAACTTTGTGATTTTCTGATAATAATTGTGAATATTAAATGGTAATAATGAAAGAAAAATCTTTTTTTTTCAAATATAAAAATTATATATTAAAGTGGCTATCTTACCTTGATATTAATGAGCTTTGAGGTTGAAATACATGAATGAAAATCAGTTTGATTGAGCTGATCATTTGTTATCAAAAACTGGTAACTGCAGTAGGTTACCTCACTGGATATCCCTTCCCTGGAGAACTGTACCTGAAAGTTATGGTACATTGTCCAAATATGACATGAAACAGGACATTATTTCACTGGAGCCTACTTTCGTAGGGCCTGAGATTATTGGCTACAAGTACTTGTCCTTTCACAGGAACCTGTCCTTATAACTTATATGCAGCATTGTGTGGCGATAATGTGACCATAAATCAATAGTATTTGTATGTTTTCAAATAATATGGTTAGATTTAAAATAGATGATCAAGGCTAATTCAATTCTAAAGTTATATTACACCAGTGTAAACAGAAAAATGATTACACTGCTTGCAGTCGTCTGTGAAAGTCATACTGCTGGAAAGTCTAACAGATGGGTTTATCCTTAGCGAGATGGATACTGTCGCACCACACATCTACATCAAATTAGAGTACCCAGAGTGAGTCCCCCCCCACCGACCATACACCGGAAAGCAGGTGTCTGCTTAATAATTTGGTCAAAGATCAGTGAGTTAAAGGTTGAGGCCAGGGGCAGAGAGGGCTGGGGTCATCCTGGTGGTAGGGAGGTGGTGAGACATGATCTCCTCAAGTCTGGAACAGCCAAATCCCAAGGTCATCCATTAGTGCTCTGGCCCATTGGTGCTGGAAGACCCACAATAAATTTACTGTGCACCCTTAACCCTTTTAATACTCACCATGACCCATATGAGGAGATCAGCTCCCTTAGGGAGGGGCACATTACATTATTAGCACTGTCCATCCATTGACAGCTATTATATTCAAACAGTGTATTATGGGTGACTTCATACTGTAAATACTTCAACACAAATACTAGACAATAATGTGCATTACAATCATTCTTTTACCAATTTAGTTTATTTTAGAGTATAGTATATTTTAATCAATGAAATTGCCTGAATAAGTCTGCTTCTGAGTTGTGTTAATAATACTGTGAGTGAGATTGCATCTTTAATTTAAATTACTGCAAGATATTTTAATATCTAGAATCCCTTCCCTGGCCATCTGTGATCAGTTTCAAACATGTAGATGATAGTGTCAGTGTCTGGCCAAATTTTTTGAGAACATCTGAGTTATGACTGATCATTATCTGGTCTTTCAAACAATGAACAACTTATCTACCTTTTAATGCGATGCATTTTTCTATTCTTACAAGAAAAGGTGAGGCTGCAAGGAAGAAGGAGAGTGAAATGTCAACAGTGTCAACCACTCCCTTTAAATAGTACTCTCCTATGATCCCTTGCTACCATGCTCGGTCAAACCTTTCCAGGTGTCAAGACTGGGCGTCAGAAAAAGAAATTAAAGTGACATAGTGTTGACAGGAAGAAAAGACATTCCAGTTTTCACCCCTCTCAGGACAATGAGGGAGCCATCACCTTGGCTCAGACACAGGCACTAATGAATCAAGCAACACCTTAACTTCTGCAGTGCAGGGGACTTTTGGCCGGGGGCACCCATATAGTGTCATTGATAATGGGATCCTGTATTGGACTGCTGTTGATTTGATGTCTACCGCAACCTCTCCCGTGGCCTGCCATTTTGACACAGCTTAATTTTGCCCCTTGCTCATAAAGACATCCTGTTTGAAGGTGTAGCACAAGTGTTAGGTCTTCATTTTTCCTGATTATATTTCCCCTCTCAGAGCTTGTAGACCTAGCAGTGTTTTATTAAGCAAAGACTGCTCAGTTAAATTTATTTTACCCACAAGGTACATGTGTAATAATGCAGGTGTGGGAGGCAGCAGTGTGTTGAAATAAGATGAAGCTCTGAGTTTACTGTATGGAATACACAGGGATGGAACGAGTACTACAATATTTCACTAAAGTAAAAGTTACATTTCTTCTTTATATATATACTTAAATAAAAGTAAAAACTAGCTAAGTTAAAATGTAATCTGAGTAAATGTTACTGCGTTACATTTTTAAGTAAAAAAAGACGGAGTTAAGACAAAATGTTATATGATGATATATGATAGAACACAAACTAACTTCAGGTTAAAAAATTAATTGCATTAACAAGTCAACAAGCAACATCACGCCACCGAGCCCTAATGTCCGAACACAACAATAAATGACATTTCTATAGCATAAACTGTTTATCATTTATAAATACATAGAATCAACAGTAGAATAATGTATAGACAATACAAGCTCCATAATGGCTGCAGCCCACAAACACACATAAAGCACAGTTCTTACACACTGCATAGTGCACCCACACGCACACACAGACATCGCAGTAGTTGTTGACATTTTCTGGCGAGCACATCCATCAGTGAGTCTGTTGTTGTACTCACCTGTCTGAACCTGTGTTGTAAGTCTTAAGCACCGCAAAGTCCTCGACAATCTACTCTAGGTTCAACTTCTCATTCATTGTCAATGCATAATATGACTAGTCCACTCAACCTCTCTTGCCCCACTGTGCTCCTCAAACAGTTTTCAAACATTTTAAACTAAATGAGCGCTCATACACCTCTCTGAAGGTAAAAGTTGATAAGTAAACGTAGAAATCACTGCTGGAGGATATACTGAGAGCATATTAGCATTTAACCAGACCCAGCATGCACCTATTGGTCACACAACGTTGTGAGGGTCTTCCATTTGGGATACTCAACATGCTCATCGGGTGGTGGATTAAATCAGCTACATATAGGCCCAGCCCAGGTGTGAATCACGTACACATTGAACATTTTTGAGTGTCACCTCTGTGGACATGGAGCTCTATGGCGCTCTGTCCTCCTGCAGCCTTGTGTTCCATTCTCAGACAGTTTATCAGGACTTTTTCATGTGAGTTTTGTTCTTACTCTGTAATGATTGCGGTTTGAAATGTAGCAAAATACAATATTTTTAAATAAAAAATTAAGTAAAAGTAAAATTACAGATTTTTAAAGACACCCAAAGTAAACAACTTTGTTACACTAATGAGAGAGTAAATGTAATTTGTTACTTCCACCCCTAGGAATACAGTATAACAATATGCACAATGATTCACTTTGTACAGTTTTGGGGTCAAGATTTGGTGTGTTTTTGGTGCATTATTTCCACACAGTTTTCCTCTAATCCACAACTTCTTGTCTGGTTTTGTTAGAATTTACTGGGAATTCAAAATGCTCTTTAACAGGGGATTTTTAATGATATGGGAGGCTTTTCGAGCTCGGGCTTCTCACTCGCATTCACCATATGAATGTAAGCTATCATATCCTGTAAGCTAATACTGTAAGCTAACCTAACTAGCTTTGGGAAGAGTCAACAACTGCCACACTGCCAAACCTTTCTGGGTGGAATGTTTATATATTGATGATCTGCATGTTCCAAGATGTAGACTGTAATTAGACTGTTTTACACTAATAGTGCTGTAATTACTTGGTTGATAGGGTGTACCAAACCACAAAAAGTCGTTTACTTAAAGAACTTCCTTTACCAAATATTTTGTGATGAATACATGTACCATTCCACCCTTGATAGAAATAATTTGTTGTGGAACATTTTATGTATAATACAGATAATTTCTATACTGGCAATAATATTGATTATTGGCAGTAAGTGGTAATAATGATATTGAAGAAAAATGGCTTGGATATTGATAAGTAGTAATTTGACATATTTATTTTTAGTGATAGCAGAAAAGTATCATAGTATTTTTTGTTAATATATATTATTGTTGATCCCCAGAACAGAGAATCAGTTGAAGTGAATTTCAAGTTTTTAAGAAATTATTTAGGGATTTAGTTTAGGAATATAAATACTGTGCGTGAGCATTATTATACCAAATGAGATAATTGTCATTGTCAAAAAGTCTTAATGACTTTGTCACTCTTAATAGATTTTCTGTATGTCTTTGCTTACATATCTCCACTCAACAGACAAACACTGCACACCCCCAGCGTCCCCCCGCGTGCAAGGCTGGTGGCTCCATTGTGGGACCTGTTCTCACACTGTTCCATCTCCACACCACGCAGCCAGCCTTTCACAGCAGCAATTCAGCAGCAACAATCACACACTCGCGCCTCAAAAAGAGACCTCTTGCTCCCTTTGCCAACCAATTAAGAGCCATCTGGGCTTGTATGCACTAAGAAAGCTATTACAAAATCATAACTATTTTCATATTTTCATGACAGGTTTTTGATGTGGAGACTTAAATTAACTTGTTTCGATGATATGTCTTCACTACCTTGAAAATAAACAATTTCAAGAGGTAGGGTGCTTATGAATATTTAGTTCGTTTGCGCAGAGCTAGTGGAGGGCACAACACAGTTTAAAAACATGACAGAGCCAGCCACTGCTTTTGAAGCTGCCATGCAAGTGTGTGATTCCTGATGAACTTGAGGTCATAGATTCCCAGTGGCTGCGCAGGGCAGGGAATGGAGAGCAGCAGGGTTCAAGCCTTGGGTCACTGGAGCTTCAGAAGTGACCAGCCAGCTTTGTCCCAGGAGAGATGATGGTGACGGATTCACTGGTGTTTTCTCATGGTCCACTGAACCCTACAGCAAAGACTCCAACTTAGAGCCTGCAGAAAGAGGGAGCACTCCTCTCATCTCCAGTTCACAGAACTCCAAAAAGAGGGGCCGTCTGGACGGGCTCCAGGATGCCTCGAGATACACGAAATCCAGCCACAACCTCACGGTGGCACTGCCAAACCTCATTTCATTCTTTTCCTCCACGTATAATCTGCAGAATACATTAGGCCGCTGACATGCACCGCAGCGGTTCATTTCCCCGTTGTAGGGAAGTGTTGAACCACTGTGTTGTCAAGTACGCTTTATAAGGCGAAAAGATATGAATAGAAACTCCACCCGGTCTTTTTTCTTTTTAATCTAACTAAGTTTAAAGGCTTACTTACCCCTAATCAAAATGGCAAGCCCACTGGCATAGTATGTCCCAGCTGTGGCCATGGCACAGCATTTCCCTTCTCCCCGTACATTGTTCTGGGCAGCACATCCAAGAGCTCTTGCTGTGTTATGTACTTAACTGAGGTCAGAGTTGTCATTATCTGGGTCTTGTTGGCACTAAGGCCTCCTCTGATGATAGGACTCCCTTTCAGACCTGCAGCTTTTAGCACTCTCTAAGAGCTAACCTCTGTGAATACCAGGCAATCGACCACCTGCAAATCTAGCCCAGGGCTGGGACTGTGTTTAAAGGAATATGCTTTATGACATTCTGTCACGTGTGCTATTTGCCCTAACCTGGTGTAAGTTTAGCACAGATGTTCCAAGATTTGCCTCTGATCTTTTTTTAGGGTTGGGTGGGATTAGTAAAATTTATATGTACAGACAGGAGACTTATGTTCACTTGTTAATTAGGTGGCTCAAAATGACTGGAGGCCAGAGCCCTGTCATCCAAAAACAAGTCAAAATCCAGTGCCTGGATTCAACCTCAAACTCAACACATTCCAGGTGTATTTTTTTCTGTAGTATTTTCTATCAAATTGCAATTTTAAAGCTTGCACAACATTGGTACATATTGGAAAATTGATCCTTAGAAGCATTTTGGCATGGATTGAGAAAAATAAACACAACAGGAGATGACTGTTTGTGGAGACTCAGGTTTTGTTTCTTGATCTAAACACTGTCGTCTCCATTCAAGCGACTGTTCCTCATTCATGTCATCCCCATGGTGTTACTCTGTTAGGAATAATATTTTCAGAATATACTGCATTTTGAAAAGATACATCTTCCCCCATGCCTCTCTTGTCCTCTCATTCTCTTGCTCTCCCACTCTGTTTCTCTTCGTGTCGTACAAACACACAGACACACACACACACACACACACACACTGCAACATGCACACAACCAGACATGCACAACCCCTCTTAAAACCGGTTCTCCCCCCTATAGCAATTTTGTCAGAAGTTGACAATGTCTTGATTTAGTTGTCTGGCTGTTCCGGCCAGTTTTCCCTGCTGCGCTAATGTGAACAGGACATCCTGCTGGGCACCAAAGAATACCACTTCACGGCAGCCGCATAGCTGGCAGCTTTTATTTATGGCGCTACCGAAATGAATGGGTATTAGTGTCCAAACATTTCACCATGCTCCTGCAGCCACACACAAAAGCCACTGATTTCCAGCAAATCTGCACTTATTTTATTCAAGAAGACTAAAGCTAGAGAGAGGGGGAGAGAGAGACAGAGAGAGAGGGAGAGAGAAAACATTTATAATGACTTAAAAGACCTCAAAAGAAGAATAGGAATTGCATTTGAAAAGGATTTACGAGACAGAAATTGAAAAGAAAAAAAATGGCCCCTCCATTTCACTGCATTTTTGTGAGCTGGAAATGGAAAATATCAATATCCCTAAAATGACTCAACTTAAGTGCTTATATTCACAAAAACTGCACTTCTTCCACAATCACCCAGTTTTCAGTTGCTCTGTTTTGCCCAGTAGTACAAAGCATTACATTTTATAGGACTGTGCCAGGAAGGAAAAAGTATTTTTATCATTGTTAAAATTGTCGATTTAAAGTGTCTCCACAAATCACTCTTGCTACCATTTTGCAATCCAGGCTGCCTACTGTCTTGTTAACCTATGAATTTTAAGTGGATGGTTCCCATTAGATTGCAGTAGCACTGCTGACTCCTCTTGGCTTTTCTGTAGTTAGCAGGCTGAGGCAGAGTGCTCTCCTGGCCCGGCGCTGCACTTTGCCTGGTCTCTGTGTCCAGGACCTCATCAGCACAGAGTCCGCCTGTCCTTGTGTCCCTGCCACTCACCTCCCTGCTCTTCATCTGTCATTCCTGCCCTTCTGCAAACACACTCCACTGACATTTTGAAAAACTCTGGCATTCACCCTCAATATGGATTTTTGTTGATTATAGCTTTCTGTCTGTGAAGATTGCACGTATTATTGACTTTGCAATCCCATGACTATTTGCACAGCTTTTTCCTCCCCTCTGCATCTCGGTGAAGTCCAGCAATAATATCCCCCCTGGTTTCTCATAACCTCTTTTCATTATCCTTTCTTTTTTCATATTTTGCTTTTTATTCCAGTTTTTTCCATATATTTTACTAATCCCCTCTGGCCACGACCCTTTCTTTATGCCACCAGAGATCAGAGTTTCCGCAAAGCTTCGGTCACTGATGTCATTAAGATTGGGATCTGATACACTAGATGTCCATTGGTTAAATGCCCCTGGCCTGAACTCCCTATTGTCCCCTAATTCCAAGCGGCAGCTCTGTTTCACTTGCTGCATAATAGCCCATAGGTTAAAGTTCTGCTGCTTTTGCTTTGAATTTACATCTTTCACAGACTCCAGTCTCTTGTTCTGAGCTGGCTTTTTCCTTTTTTTTCTCCTTTCATTTCTAGCGAGTCTCATGGCCTGCAGGCAGCACGGCGGTTTGTGCCGTAGCTTTTCTGACAATCTCCCACATCCAGGCATCTTTTGGAGGGTCAGAGGAGAGCAACTTGACTTAACAGGTCAACGTAAGTGGGCTCCGCCCTTCTCCAGAGGGGAAGCCATGGAGCCCTCTATTAGGAGCTGACCTCCACGTTGCACTGGTCTGGCCCCAGCCAGGGTATCACATGGCTCTGCCTGAAACAGGCTGCTCATTAAAGCCTGCTGCCCATAGCAGGATTAGGCCTTTTCATGGTTTATCCTCTACTCTGACAACTGACAATGGGCGAGGATAGCTGCTTCAAATGGAGTGTGCATATGAATCATGGAATTATAATTGCTCTTTCATGATGAGAATATTAGACAATCTATCCACATGCACAATGCAAAGAATTAATTGGGGTCTGTTTTCAAGGGCACATTGCTACACTATATGAGCCCAAGAAAACAGGAAGGGTGGTAATGAGGCATTTTCAATACAGCACAGCACCTGTACACAGAGAGCTGTTTGCACACACACACTCTGATACCTTCTGCCTGTAACCTTTACCCACCATGATACTTTCACTCAAAGTTTCACTGCACTTAATACACAATGGAGTGCCCTGTTTACTTGTGTTGTGATGTTTTCAAAGAGCAACCCCATTAACAGTGGTGGCCCGTTCCCCATGATCCAGTGGTAGATTCCTAAGGGTGTGCAGGTTATGGAGGGCTGTAGCTTGGGCGCCGAGTAGGAAACTAAGATGACACTACCTCTTGAGCTGTGTGGGAGGGAGAAAGCTGGTGATAGCGAGGCAACAGAGCAGCTATCTGCAGCACCAAGCCCCAGTCTTTCTTTTTGCACCACAACTGTCTGTTTTCATTATTCATATTTCATGTGGTATCATGGCATGAAAGAGAGTTATTTCCTTCATGGTGGAGGGCAGGTTACGGCTGGCTCTCAGGGCGCATGGCTCAAAACAAGTTGTGGTGGGGGGAGGTTTTCTGGATTCAAATCATCAAAACAGCCTGCACAAAACAGAAAAGAAATATTTCCCCTGAGACATAATGCCTAGTCCTTTGTAGTTATCCAGAACATGTAGCTTTACATACATGGCATGAGTGAAAACCTCCATATAGAGGTAACATTTTAAATCACTGCAGTTATAAGCAGTGATTTAAAATGTAATCCAATGACAAAAAAAATCATTACCTAATTTAAAGTGTGAACAACAACATCGTCATTTACATATGTAGTGAAGCTTTTTCACACTCATATGTAATAAACACAATGTGATAAGAACAGGGTATATTTAAAAGGTGTTAATGAACTGCTGATGTGATACTCTTCTTTCTATTTTAAAATGATTCCACTATCAATAACCACCTGTCATTTTTTGGAAAAACAATGTATTTTTATTTATTTATTGTGTGTGTGTGTTACGATTTGCAGTCGCAGTTGTGTAACTTAAAAATTTTTTGGGAGGGGGATATATTTAGTAAGTTTAGTGTGCATTATTAATAACATTCATTGATTAAATTCTACATTATTTACATTATTTAGATGATGAAAATGTAAAGAAAATTCATCATATTTAATCAGTTTAGCAAAGAATCAATATTATTAATTTCAATTTTAATGCCCTCATAGTAAACAGGACAAAAATATAGATTTAGTTTTGTGAGCAACAGAGAAATTCTTTTGGAGAGCCGTCAAAAACAGAATGAGAACAGAGAAAAGAAGAACAGAAACTCTGTTAGCAACGCAATTAAACTCTGGTAATGAGGTCAGACATCAGATCCAGTGCAAGTGATATCATTACACACGGATGGGCCTGCCATGCTCTTGCTGTGGGATTAGACTCACCGTCCTGAGGGCAGCACTTTTACTAGGCTGACCCCTGCCTGCCACTGGGGCACCAGCCACCCCCTGGGCTCCTCGGGGCTTCTGCCCCCAGTCCTGGTGCCAGTGGCACCAACAGGACTGCGGAGAAGTGAACTGTGCTGCCACGTGGGATGACAGGACTCGCCACTCCATTAGGAAGCACAGAGACAGGCAGGCACCAGCACACAATCCACTCTGTGATGCCAGCTACGAATTACTGGGTTCCTCTATTGCAGTCAGCTCATTTGAAAAAAAAAAACAACTAACAATGACAAGGTGATAAAAGGACATTGTATCAGTGATTAGAGTGCTACCTTTGAACCTGTTGATGGCTCACAAATAAAATACAACTTTATGCTGTCTTTCTGAAAAAGGAATCCTTTCTGTTAAGTTCAAATCATGGTTTATACTTGCAAACAAGATTGAAATAATGAAACATACAGATTGTTAGCAGTCTAATTTTCTGTCCCCATTGTCTAAAGCCTCGTTTGCAAAGTCCCTAGCAGGAGTCGGCTTAATTTGTCTTTTCTTATTTGGTCTGCTTGTGTGTTTTGTGCTGTTCTCTTTTTGTCTCCCATGATTACTTTGAGGATATCGTTATGACATTCACCAGCAACAATAATTCTTCTGTTCAAATTCATATCAATTAGTAGTGGATGGTAATTCAAACTGACGGCACAGTGTATCTTGAAAGGCTTGCGAGGATGTTGTGGCGGCAGCATCACTGTGCAGCCAAAAGCCACCCTCCTTTCCCCTTTCTTCCCCCTTTCTGTCTTTCAGTCCACAACAAGGGGCTCCAAGCAAAGAGGACAATACAAGTCGGAGCCAGTACTTTGATAATTAGTTATTGATTGAGAACAATGGCATGGCGTACACTGTCGTATTAGCTAGACGCCAGTAGGTCGCGACACCAAGAGCAGCCATCAAGAAACGAGGGCCAAAACATGCCTGACTCCCCTAATAAGATATTCCTTCATGTTTTTCTCTTTCATTTCCCTCCTCTTTTTCCTTCCTCAGGCATGTTAGTGTTCAGGCTTCATGGGGTCAAAAGTATTAATGCTTGTGCACAAACGAGTGCCTGATGGAGAATTTAATTAGAGAATGCCCAGTCAAGCTTCTCATACCACATTGCCCTGTGTTTCTTTATTGTTTCTTTCTTTGTTGGACTTTGCATCACAAGTGTCCAAAAAGAAAAATAAAATAAAAACACCATTTGAAAATATTGTGGGTTTTCTGGCAGTGCTAACATTGTTTTCATAATATACACAAATGTTGATTGCCAAATGAAACATGCAAGAAAATATTGTGAAATTACATATCAAAGACCACCTATTCATGAAGCGTATGTCTGTATGAATTATATTTCATGGCAAGAGTCTGTTAAATTGGTATAATCTTGGCCAATATTTAAATATAATAAAATTAACGTACCTGATATTATTTTACACATGTAATTGACCTGAGCTGTGTGTATGTTGTCTAGTGAAAACAGATACATTTAACCACACATATTGATGGCTGTATGCTTACAGTGGCTGATGCATGTCAGAGATGGTTTCATTTGGTGAAAGTTTGGCTTTTAACCAAGCCGTGTTTACATATAACAGAATATCCTCAAATAATTGGTAGGTCTCCTTGCTAAAGAGGGATATGTCAGGTTTGGCATGAGTGTGAAAGAAGCTCCCTAACTCACTTCACCTGATCCGTGGCCTGTAAAGATGCACCTGGCATTAAACAGACAGGGCAGGAGCGTCAGGCGAACAATGGAGGACTGTCAGGACCGACAGCAGGGCACGGCTCTACCATCACTGCTCTGACAGGGAGGGCCTCAGAGGGTAAACTGCTTTGCTGGAACTAATTAAACAGATGAAGTTATGACATGAATATGCAGATGTTGTTTACATTTTACCATATGGTATTATTTCAGGTAATAACGCACAGGAGAGCCTTCCCAGTCATTAATGTGAAGGGATGGAGTGAAAACACTGTCTATCAAGAGACACTCAGAGCGTGTTCAAGAAATATGATCAGAATGACACTCGGGTGTTGAAATCTATTTCTAGCAACTCAATTAACATACATGTTGATAGCTATTACAGTTTGATTTAAATTGTTATCATGCTAGATGTTGGGCAGGCTATTCCTTATTGAGAAGGAAGTAGAATTTATCTATTTTCTTCAAATCTATCTAAATGAGTCTGATTTCTGCTGATTTAAACTGTAAAATTAATTAGCACAACATTGGCAGTATCTTGTTAGCTAGTATGAAAATATTTTACTATAACTAATCCACACCTTCCTATTGGTGTTCAAATTCAGCAGTCACTCATGCAGTTATATCATTTTTCAGAGCTGCTGTATGTCTGTAGGTTCCTACTCACAGATGCCTCAGTACACCTGCGATAAACCCAGTTTAATTCTCAATGCACAACGTGCATTTAACTCAACTTCTATATTTTTTGTCCTTTCTTTGCAAAGTGTTAAAAGTAGTAGAACTGTCTGAGTTCTTTTCCCCCAGTTTTGTGTGCAGCCTTACCATTCCCCCGGAGCGGGTGCTGAGAGGTTAAGAGGGAAAGGGCCGATGGAGTCGCTTTTAGTAAGAAGTGTGGGATCACGGGGGCCAGCTGGTGGGGTGATGGGGAGTGTAATTGTGCCCACTGTGTGGATAGGGTGGGGGGTGAAAGGATGGGGTGAGAAGCCCTGGAAAAAAAGGGAGGGGAGGGGACACCTCAATTACCTGTGCTCCCTCTGACCCCTCTCTCCCTCTGTCTCTCCATGGACAGACCCACTGTCTGAGAGGCGGGGCACATTTCCACAGGCAGATGCACATCCCCCTCCTTTGTTCAAGATAGCATTCGCTCCTTTTTCTGAGCTGCAGAAACTTAATTGCAACAATCTCCTCTCTAATGCGATTCTCCTTTATTTGTCACTGTCAAAAAATTTGAATTTTCTCTTCAAAAAAAAAATCTCCCCAAAAAATCAAAGCATTTTTCTGTTGTGTATTTATGTTTGATCACGGAACTTGGTCAGGCGATATTAGATCAAAGATGTACAACATAATAAAAAGCAAATTTACCTGAACTGAGCAGTTCTCTCAAACATATTCAGCAGGTTACATGCAGCTGTCATAGTTTATTTTGGAGCTCCTGCTTGGACTAATACAGTAAGTGACAGAGACTGGTGTAAAATCAATACTTCACAGGAGTGTGATGTCTTAATAAACTCTCTGTGTTGTTCAGACAGGAAAGCTAGACATGTACGAGAAGGACTACAGCGCAGGCCATTGTGAAGCTGTCAAGTCTAGCCCTCAAAAGCAGATGAAGCTGTCAGATTATTAATATGTTTATACTGACAGGCCCCAAGTCCACCCCTAAAACCCTCCCCTCTTTCAGTGTCTCTCAAAAAATATGCTCAGCTTCAAAGACAGAGGCCACGGGGTTGGATGCAAGGCCAAAGGCCAAATACATTTTGAAAGCAAATTCTCTTCCTTTTGCAACCTGTTTTTATTGCTGTTGCTCCCCTTCTCTGTGGCGACCATTCAGCTGAAACTTAGGCTGAATTGGCAGCAGCTTTCAAAGCGCTTGGCAGCCTGGTGATCCTCAGGAGCTCTCAGCTGACATCTCTCTGGGCTCGTCTATGCTCAGGGGTCAGCACAAGCCCTGACTCCCAGGACCCACTCACTCAGGCGCTACCATGAGTCAGTCCCGCAGACTGAAATTAAAATGTGAAAAGCTGTGCGACTGAAGGCATTCCTCGCCCCCCATGGCATTTTCCTTTCTCTGTGACAGTTCCTCTGAGACTGCTTTTTCTTTCATGTTTCTTTTTTACCCTTTAGATTATTTAACAACATGCGAACAGAGCTGTCAAGGCGAGACATGCTTGATCGACAGAGCAAGGGAGTGTCTTAGTCAACATGGGGTTAAATTCGATTTTCTGCATGTTCAGTACGCTAGTCTCAAGCCAGTTATTGCCGTGGCTTGATGTTTTTTGATGGATCAATTATCCATTATAACATGTTGCGAAGCCAAACATAACGGCAACTATGACACCTGTCACAATCTTCTATTAGGGTAAGGAAATTGAAATAATTTAATGACAGCTAATTTAGTCTTTGTTTTGAATCTCATTATGTCCGCAGTAATTGTGTTTTATAAAAAACTGAAAGTGAAATATGACTGCGCACTCAAAGTAAAGTACCCCGACTGGAGCTATTAATTTGATATCTCTGAATGAAAACAGAAGTGAATAAATTGTGCTTTATCAGATTCAGACAAACACAAGTTTAAAAAGACTATGAGATCTCGGAGATTTACTTTTTCTACTTTAAAGTCCAGTTTAGATTAAGTTAAAGTCGGAGATAACACTGTAGAAAATAGAGACAAGGAAAACACAACGAAGCCTCAATATTTAACACGTATACCAAGTGCTGGTAGTGAACACATAGAATAATTTCAAGAAAAAATGTAGAATATATATTTTATTATCTTTTTATATAAAATATATGTTGTTTTGGCTAACACAGCAATATCAAACAGTACAATCTGTATGACCCAGATGTTTTTTGACACGGATTCAAACACCCCAAGCAGTCTGAAATGTTAATGAAAATGTACAATTATCACCGCATCATATTTAGCATCGCGCCACCTATTAAGTCATATTACTTCAGATTGGGACAAAAGCGCTGAGAGCTGAATAGATGTGATATGCTTGTCAATAACACGGATGTGAGAAAGCTGCGTGGGAGCGTCTTATCGGTACATATGTGCATATACTTGAATTTGCAAGTAAAGAGCCTTATTGGGATTACCCATGGTACATTCTAGTTTGTATCATAAAGAGAAAGAGGGACTAGATGTGTCTCCCCTTTTTTCAGGGATTCGGTAAGCTCTCTGTCAATGGTTTGGAGTTGAATTGCCCTGGATAGCTCCCCTCATTCCATGGAATGATCTCAGACCTAATTTACTGGGCAGCTCAGGATCCAAAGCATACAAGGCTCTCCTCTGCATAGAATGTGTGAAATAGATAGAGCAGCCATCCCTCAGATGTGCTGAAGTAATCTTCAGCCAGAGCTGGTCCAGCAGGCCTCACCCCTAAAGGGATTGATGCAGTGTCAAAACCTTTGGCTCAGGGGTCATCCTCTCTTCTTGCCTCCCCAATCTGACAAAAGCTGAATTTCTTTCCCTCACTATTCGTTTCTCTTTTTTCTTCTATTGAATTCATCAGCGAGGGAGGCATGAGATGTGAGATGTGAATGAAACATTTTCATTAGAAGGGAGGAGAATCCCCGGTCAGAGACAAGGCCGGAGCTGATCTGAGCCAATGACATCCCCACCAATTCTTTCTTTATTTTCTCTCTTTTTTTTGTCCTTCTTACTTTCCCCAGCTGTCACTCTCTGCGGTATGTGGCAAGCTGATTGAAATCAGCACTGTGTCAGGGCCGTCATATCTCAGAAAGACATAAAACATGCAGAAACATCAATAAGCAACAGGCCACTGACAGCTCTCAGGCACCGATGCCGGCGAGGAGAGATGAGGGGAAGGTTAGGACTCTGGGGGGATGCTGTGCAGTTGAAGTGTCTTCTTCAGGCTTCACTGAGACCCAGGGAAGACAAGATAAAGTCTATCAGGTTATCGCCTAGTTCAAGTTGCTTCTCGGACAGCAAGGCCACTGGGACTCTGGATGTTAGAGGATCTGTGCGTGTGTATGCGAGTGTATGTGTGTGTACAGTAAGCGTGTGTCTGTGTATGTGCTCATTGATGTGTACAGTATTTGGTGAAAGGACTGAAAAGGATGTGGTACCCGCTACCAACTGCAAACCTAGCTTGGCTTTGAATTTGCCTGATTTAAAGTTCATAGAAAATCATTTTTCACTGCATGAGGAGCATTGTGTCATAGACTAAATGTGATTTATCTGGCTGTCAAAAGAATATTTTGAATTATACTTCTTTGGTTATTGTATTTGTAAAATACTTAACATTGCAAATAAGCTTTTTCTACCCAGCTTTTCTCTACTACTAAGTTCTACACAGTAGTGAGGGCCAAGAGATGCTTTGGGATTTTCAGTGTGTATTTAATTCACTAATGGGAGGTAAAGGTGATAGTCTGTTAGATCACAGTCTGACACTACCTCTTACCACTGCTAATTAGGCAAGTTTTTAGCCCAGAAAAACTGCTGAATTTCTTGTTTCTCACGCCTGATAATGGTCATCACGGTGCCCTAACCTACCTGTTTGGAATTATGATATGGGACAAATAATCAGCTATACAGGGTCCTGACTTTGACGAGGTAAATTCACCAGTAATTAGCATGACACAGTAGTCGATAAAGGGAGCGGAGTTTTGGCTGAAGTTGAAGTTTCCCCAAAGTTGAAGCCTATTATTTTTGTGTTGATGGGTTAACGTGTGGACAGGCGCCCATCTGCATATCAAATGTGACTCCCATTATTTTATGTTTCTCTCTGCTAACAGCGCCTCCCAGCACTCCTCCATGTTCTCCTCCATCTGCCTCCTGTCCATTGATCAGCCTTCCAGGGCATCAGTCTGTTTAACATCTGCTACAAGTTCCAGCAGCTCAGGTAACTACCTAGCTGCTCTCCACCGCCTATTGATCTTCATGTCCACCTGCAGGAACATCTGTTTCGGCATGTCGTTTGTCAACTCAAACCAGCTACCTTGTTTCACTTCACATCTTGTCCACTTTCACTGACTCTCACAAAGAGATATTTTGTGCTAAATGCTTGTTAAATTGTTTTTTGCAGTGTTGTAATAATGAATAGTAAATTAGTCAGTCATAGTTATTGCATCTTGGCAAATAGTGGGTCTAGTACTGGTACTGGGAAATTAATCTTTATAATTTCCCAGTACACAATTTTATTTCAAAGTCTATATTTAATTACAAATTTGTTTGTTATTTACCAAGACTCAGACTGTACATTTGGAGAAACTGCCTAATCTACTGAACCTAAAAAGTTAAGTTTTTGCACTCAAAACATTTACTCTATCAGTTGATTATTTATACATAACTCTTGATAAAATATTCTGTTATTTTGCATTATTAATCTAAATATTTGCTAATTATTATATTTGCAGAAAATTTTATTTAAACAAGATGGCATGCACAAAGCAAACCACATAACAAAATGTATTATTTGACTAAAACTAGATATTTGTTTTTTTCACTCACATCAAGCAAATGTACTGTAAATTATTTTATAAAACTACCAGCGGTTTATATATCTACATACATATATTAGAAGACAACAGTACACATTTTATTTATTGTTTTTAATATTATCCAGGGGAGAAAGCGTGAGAGAGTCACGAGCCGAGAAGAGCTCGCGTCTTCAAATTTGTCTCATTCACAGTTGCAGAGCTCGGAGGAACTGCTGTTGCACAGTTTAATTTGCTCTTTTGTAATGACGGGGCGCAGGTTAGTTAATTTCAATTTTTGATTTCAAAAGCTATCAAATACAGCTCAGATGAGAAATCAATTTTCCCAGCTGCCCTGGCTTTGTGGTGAAAAGAACTCCTGCCATTGGTGAACAGCCCGTCACATGACCGAGTCAGGGATTAGTTCAGTAGGCCCATGTTGCCACCACCTCAATTACAGGCTGCCTCTTGTCATTTACCTCTATAACATCTCATTCTCAGACACAACTCATATTTAATTCATGAAAGCCTCCACAAGAGTAATTGTAATATAGATTGTTGTAGAAAATTTGACCAAATTCAAGCTGCAACTTTGTCGTTTGCTGTAATTTGGGATAAACAGATATAGAACAGTTAATGTTTCATTTTTTAAAATGATAAAAGATTTTTACTAAAAAAAAAATGTTTTACCAAAATTATAAATTGCGAGAAATGGCAATGAGGATTTTAATTAGAAAGGTAGTGTCTTGTGTCATGTTGTAGACAATGACAATCATCAATGCCACTATTAGGACTGTCATGTGCTCACCCGTCTGAAAAGGTGACTCTGGCAATAAGCACTCCCCTAAGTAAACCCTGTTCTGGTTGATTTACAGTTGATAGGCCTAACTAGCATTACAATGGTCACATATCAATGCCCTATAAACTATCATGTATCAATAAATCAAATATAAAAAGGAGGCCTGTTTGTTCAAGCCATAGACGTCACAGTAAAAGTGTGTGCTGGATGAGTGCTATAAAAACAATTTCCCTTCAAATAACATTCCTTTTTGATACATGTGACATTGTTGACACTACAACTGTGTGTGCATATTTTATATTTTACATTCTTATGAAGCTTTGGATTGGAAATTGAATCCATTCCAACATTTCTTTCTTTCAAACGAACCCTCTTTTCCTTTGCACAACACAAATTGACAATTTGTTCACTAATCAAAGAATCTCCTTTTCATATGGATCAGTTCATGGAACAAAAAGGAGAGTGGAGGCAATTTCTGGACATATCATGAGATTATATCCGTTTGACAGTTGCGTTATTCTATGTGGTTTCCATGACAACTGGATGAGGCCTCCAATAAAACCAACCTCAGCTGTCATCTCTTCACCTAAAAGCTTTGTAATTGCTCTCATTTGCATACTACAATTAAGTGTGTTAGCTCACAGCAAGAACAATCAACCTCCACTAAAGACTGGGGATAGTATAATTATTATATCAGTGGATTTGTATAAAACATTACTGACGAGCTTTTGTTTGACGTCGGCATTGTACTGACCGGTTAGTTTTACCACTTATTTTCATAAATATACATATTTCACAGACAGTGACGGGAGTAATGCATAGACGCTGGTAAAACGTTGTCATTAGCATTTTCAATTAGAGTTCCTATATTGCGATCACATAAAAGTATTGGTTTTATTCCCGAAATTATTATTTAGGTTTCTGTTAGTCAATATAGTGAAAGATATTTTTATCCATTTTTGATAGGAAGCTTTTTGACTCAGTGATGCACTTGACTAGCCAGAAACAGAATGATTTGTAGTAGTGGGAGACAATTTGAACTGCTGATTGAATGGAAAGGTTATGTGCATTGGGCTCTAAGCATTGTTTCTCTCTCCCTCAGATGTGCAGATGCTGTAATGAAGAGCTCTTGAACTCCCAGTCAGTGAAGCTGTGACAGGAGTTCAGGAGGATTCCTCTTTGGCTCTGCTGGACGTGGGACACACACACACTCCGGTAAACACACTCAGAGACAGCAACAAACAGCTAATACAGAAATCTAAATGAAGCTGTCACTCATATACACACAAGCTTTTCATTTATAGTGTCCAATGTCCAATGTCCAATCTTCCTACTGATATTGGAAAAATATAAAAATCTACCTCTGCGCTTCTGTTCTTTTATTTTCTGTTTTCCTCTTAATATTATTTATTTTCGAACACAGCTTTAACATGAAATTAGAGGTTACAAACATTATATGAGAAACGTCTTCATAGAGGCATAACTCAAGTTTGTGAACTATAAAAGCAGCCGCATTTCAAGCCTTTGTAGCTTTATTATCAAGCCTGTGAAACTGCAGCACATCTTTGGACAGGTACATTTTATTTGGAGTCTTTGCCTTCAGGCCCTGATTTGAAATGGAAGACCAAATGGCACAAATGGCAAGTGCACCATTCCTAGCTCTCTGCAGCCTCCCAACACAAACTGGTCAAGCAGAAATGAGACCTGCATCAATTTTAATTTGTATTTATCCTGCTGATGACCCGCTCCTTTCACTCTGCCGTTGGAGGCACAAATTACACCCATCATAACTCTGATTCTAACGGCCCACGGTGTGCTATCAGGAAATTAACATGGTTATATACCACCAGCAGGTTCAAGGTGTCACAACGCAATTATACAATCATGCAACCTGACGAGCTGACTGGTCGCCGGTGTATGACAACTAAGCTGGAGGGCTACACTGTCTGTCACATCCAGGCGGATAAGTTCACTGAAGAGTAGACTGTGCCTCAGTGTCTGCTTCTCCCTATCTAAATCAGTTAAATATCACACGCCTGCTGCAGTCTGGTGTGATTTTTTTTGGGGGGGGAAGTATAAAGACCCACATCTGAACTTATCTTTGACTTGTCAGGTTTTTATTCGGCACAGCAAACTGAGCCTACAGAATTTGTAAAAACATAAATCAAAGTGATATAACATGGGCTGCCTGTGTATCATTAATAAAATTAAGTCATCAATGAGGAACGTTTAATGTTAAACCTTATACATACTGCGGTGCTGTGTAGCAGCTCACTGTGACTTTCAATCAACCCTAATCCTTGTATCTCATAAAACTTAGACCAAAAAAATGAAGGGAAGCTCCCCTGCCTGCATCCCCAGTGTGCTCTCAGTGTCAAGCCATTAGGCTGTGTGAAATGAGGTGCCACTCATGAGTTATAATGCTGCACATCTATAGATGCAATGGTAAAATATAGCCCTTCAATGCTCAGTTCTCTGTTGGAGTTGGGAAAATAATTCTGCTCTGATAGTGATCAATTCAGCAATATCCCAATTCAAAGTCACAAAGATATGAAGAGGGCTGTTGGACAAATTCAAAATAATCCACTTCAGGATTGCTGTGAGATTAATGGAAAAATGTGTGTTTGTGTGTTAGCTGTGTGCACGAGCAAACGTGTGTGTCTATGTGAGAAAGACAGCTGATGAATAAAATATATCAAAAACCAGTGTAGCACCAACAACTTTTACATACTGTAGGATGATATTGCTAATAAGATTATAAACCTTGGTAATGAAAAAAAATGACACACAGAGGATTAAGGAAATTTACAGCATACTATTCCTTAAGAACCAGGAGCAGTGGAAATAAGCTTTCAGGAAATATATTTGTGGGGTAAAGTACATTCATTGTATCCAATTTGAATGCACATGAATAGAAGACACACGTTTCTCTAACCAGTTGTTACAGAACTACAATCAATGAAAGTTATACTGAGTCCTGCTATACTTAGAGGCACATAACAAAAGCATGCTAGCAGCAGTCTGCTCGACTGAAATATTTACCCAGAGGTACTGTAGATGTAACAGTGATAAGGAAATAAAGCTAATAAGTGTCACTTTGATGTGACAACAAATTATACATGGCTCTATCAGATCTCATTTCCATTCCACAACACAGAGACAGAGAATACCCTGAAGCATGGCTGTTAATGGGAGCCTCTATCAGCCATCATGGAAGCCTGCCTCATTACTCACTCCAACACAACTGTGCCCAGGGTGGTCGATTTCCCCAACGGACACTGGTTCACAGACCAGAGACGCACTGTGAGGCATATGACTTGTTTTTCAATGCACAGGGCACAGATGCTGTCATGCTGCATGTGTGCAAAATTGTTTTATCAGGAGATTCATTTACACAAAGCATTTCTAATTAATGAAAATCAACCACATAAAAAAAATTAAATATGGGGTTATCAATTTTTTTCAATCCTTTATTTTGTGTCTTACTGGGCTGATTAAGTGATAGTTGATTCTTTTCCAGGCTACTAAAAAATATCCTATGTAGCTATAACTAGCTACCACTCATCTTTGTTTTCATTATACATCTGATTCTATACAACCTGATTGTTATTCAGAGAGAATATTCCATTCGGGAGGGCACCAAATACCCACATAACCTTCTATCCCTTCCAACCTGTGCAATGAATATTTTAAAACCTTAATGTATATTGACCATCTGAATTTTCAGCCCGAGCCTTTCTTTTGTCCATATAATCTCAGGGACCCATTTCCTACTATTGTAGTTGTAACTGAGAATGCTGGAACTCGGGTTATTTTTCTTCACAATTTGCAATCACCAATGCTCTCTGGTTTTACTCCCAACCCCTGTCTCTAGCTTTCCTGACAAAGTCAATAGGGGGCATCCCTCATCTGTCGAAAACAATCGTCAGAATACTTCTCGTGCCTTTTGCTTCTTCTCGTCCCCTCTCTTTGTGCAGTCTCTCTCACTTCCTGTTAGACGTACTTTAGATTCTGCGTTTGTCACTCAATGCAGATTATGAGATTATTAGTTGGGTTGCTTGGTGACCCTAATCAACATAAGCAAGTAAGAGCAGTCAAAACGTATAAGGGAGAAAGTCCTGGAGAAGTAACTGACCCTCTGGTGACTCTCTCACCCAGAGGGGTGGCAGCAGTGCTTGCTGTGTGTGTTTCACTGCAATCTGTGGAGCAGATGGCTGGAGTCCTGGGCAGAGAGCAGCAGGTCTCAGCCTGCATGTCACCAGAATGATGTGAGCTGGCTCCCTCTGAGCTTTAGTTAATACCTTCCTGTATCACAGACTTGTTAAGGGTCTGGGCAAAACTCACTGACTCTTTACAAAAGAACAATACTCTCTCTTCTTTCTGTGTGTGTGTCTCTCTGTTTTGCTTGCTCTCCCTGTGTTGCCTTTGTGTGTGTTTATAAATATAACCCTAACCCTAACCCCTATATATATATATATATATATATATATGTTGAGTTTCTGGTTGGGTAATATTATTTAGATGCTCCCACACAAAATCTTATATCTTATACTTGTAAATTTTGTTGAGAAACTGTTTATGCATAAAATAACAAGATGTAATATCTGTTTGTTTTTTTTGGTTGATTGAGCCAATTAAATATCTGACACATGAAGCCATTTCATCACACTGATGCAAAAATTATATAAAAATCTAATATTGTCACAAACAGTCCTGTCCTGTCACTGATTTCTAACTTTTCCAATAATGGCCAAATACATCCAAGAATAGGAATAGGAAAGTGACTGATTAATATGACCCAGGTTAAAGACATAAGGCAATTTGAATTGGCTAAAAAGCATATCTTTAAACTGCAATGTCAAAGAGTAATCATGGACATTAGTGTTTCTCTATTATAAGATAATGTCCTTGACTAAGTGATTTTACATTGACTTTGATTGAGAAGTTTCTGGTTATGATGAAATCATTAAAGAAAAATCACGAGGGAGGCAAATAAACATTTGGTCGACTTTTGTGTCTTCCTGCTCTTTCTCTGCCACTTAGGCTTTAATCTTGGTTACTGGCAGGTAGAGCAGGCTAGCCCGTGCCTTGTGAGGTGCAAGTGGTGCTGCCTCTCGTCCTCTCTCTCCATCTCTCTCTGCTCATATTATATAAAGAGTGGCAGCAGGCAGAGTGACAGACTGCCCCAAGAGATGACACCTGTCACAGAGGGGAGTGCTGCTAATCTACAAGCCTCATTTTGTTTGAACTCTTTGTCACCTTGCCGTCAAATCCTCATCTTCTCAGTCACTGCCAGCTTCACTCCCCTCTGCTTCTCTGCTCACTCTGCTTTGCCCAATTTCTCCACAATGTACAGTAGCTCCACCATCACCACACACAGCATGCTCTTCCAGACAAACAAATGTTCTCTAGTGTAACATAGTCCTGCCTACAAACACTAATTTATTCAATGAGTATTATACATGTTTGTCTTTTTTGGCTGTTATTTTTATTATTTTATAATGTATACGTAGTGAGTACTTTTTGACAATGTCAAACAAAGTGAAATCCTTGGCAGCTCAATGTCTTTTTTAGATGAGTAAAATTGCTTATGTGTCCACAGCGTACGAGACGATGATGCGTCCTTGTTCAAATGTTTTCATTTTCCGAACAAAGCCCCATTCATTCATATTGAGATTTGTCTAAGTTAAAGTGATCTGAATAGAAATGCAGTCTGGAGTGGCCCAGTCTCTATGGGGCAGCACACTCCACCCCCTGGCCAAATATCTATATTGTCCACTTCTACAGACTGTGCTTTGTAATTATAATATAATTCATTATGTCTATGCTGCATGTGTCACAAAGGAGGAGTCCTCCCCAAAATCCTCTTGTGCTGTTCAGGCTGACCGAACACATTCTTGTTCCCATTTTAAAGCCTGCGGCTTGGAAATACCCTCTCACACCCCCATAAACAATAGATTTCCTATTTTGCTTAATTGAGATATCACCCGCAAATCTGACAGCTCACACCAGCCCCTAACTCAGGCTGAGAGAAATCTATATAGTGATGGGAAATGGAAAAGAGCCAAATAAGATTAAATGACAAAGAATATAATAATAATAATAGTATATAGAATAATATTCCTCATTAGAAACCTCTCACAATGTAGAAAATCTCACTATTTACTGTGTCTATCAAAATGATCAAGTCATTTATATAGAAGCTATGGTAAACATTTATGTTAATGTTGAGTTTCCCCCCTTTTTTAAGATAAATTGTGACCGCAGAAGGGAACAAAAAACATGATATAATCCAAGTTGCAGTGGAGGCATCAGCCAACTTCTCTAAATGCCTCCATTAAGTGGAATTATCTTTCCAGACACATTTTGTATGGACCCGTCCAAAAATCCCCATTTCATTTGGATTGCATGGGGTTTAAATTAATCCTTTTGCTTATTAAAAAAATAAGATGCAGCATCTTTAACAATAGAAAGGCTAGTCTGCATCGAACACAATGGCTAAGGTTAAATTGAAGGTTGTGTGTACTCTTTGCTGTATTAGAAGAGCATTCATATTCAAATAAAAACAGGCATCATTGGTTCATTGCATAGCAATGTGCAATTGTGCATTTGTATGCACAAAGCAAAACTACAATGCAAAGTTGGTTTTCTGATATTAAAAATGAACAACATTCTTTACCTGTTTTTCATTTTGCAGTTGCTTAAACATTGTGTGAGCAATAATTTAATACTTTCTAAGTACTTAATGTCTCTCTAAGTCATACTACTTCAATATCTAGTACTGTACCAACATATGGAAAATAATATCTATTCTGTTGAAAATATCATCATAATTCTTCACACATTTTCTTACTATCTGATTGCTAGTTGAGAGGATTAACAGCACCACCCCACAGCACACAGCAGCTATACCCCAGTATAACTGGCCAGTGGAGAGCCGGCACTGAGAAATCCTCCATCTGAAAGTCTTAAAGTCAGTCACTTCACACAAGTCATGTTAGCAATTGGAACATACATTTTGTTGGGGTTCAGGCCATTTGTAAAAACATGGGTCAAAGCTGAACATGGGATCCACCAAGTTCATCACCCAGTAGAATTAGAGCCTCATGTCTTTCTATATGTACCACAGCTTCATCAAAATATCAATTCATGACAACATTTCTGAAACTGTTGTAGAAGCCCTCTTTTGAGGGCCAAGAATATCTTTAACCTTTGGACTAGACTTAATAGTTGCTACTTTAAATAATATTATGTGTACAGAATACTTATAAGAAGACATGCTACAAAACCCTGCTAAGATGTACAAATTTATGCTCTTAAATTGAACTTAACCAACATTCATTCTATTAATTTCAACACATAGAGTATATTTCCTAGTAACGTAGAAAAAAAATCAGTCAATATTAATCCTGGTTAACAAATGCAATCCGTGACTATTGACAGTGATAATTCAAAAGCTTTTACAATTTCCAGCATGTTTGCTCATCAGACAGCGAGATAGGCTCTTGCCAGTGTGATATCCAGTGTGCAAAGCAAAATTGAGCATCAAACATTTTTCATCTCATGTTTTAATCAGCTTTCTAAGCAAGACAGAAAAATAAAGACTTCATTGAGTTCATTTTGACCTCTGATTGTTGTAAGCAACATACACCAACGTGAATTATAATGATATGGTCAGACCAGGTATTTACCTGTTGTAGTTTTACAGTGCAGTTCATACGACAGGATCAGGGAGCTAGTTAGTCAGGTAACCAGCAAAGCAACTTCAGCTTCAAAAGAAAATGAGTGCTAGTACTCACTAGTCAAGATGAGCAGAGTGAATAAGAATATCTTAATAGAGATAAATGAAAATGTTCTGATTTCGTAGGTAATATGATTGGTTTTAGTATGTGAAACAGCAGGTTATAAAGAACTAACTTCCCAATGTCTTCATGAACTTAACTGTACAAGTTAACAGTGTGATATTTAGCTTAAAACACCACACAAATGCAAACATTTCTCATACCAGTAGTTATACACAAGCATTGTTTTATTTATCATTATAATGTAAGGTATCATACAATCAACAACTTTCAAATCATAATCTCAAAGTTGCCAATCTTTTTTTCTAGGACTTAGGTGAATCATGCCACCAAGACAGCTAAAAGGTATGACAACCATGGCAATCCCTTCCTATTATAGCTGATTAACTTTAGTTCCAATTTGTTCTAATTGCTGACAGCACAATTGCATTTATTAACCAAATAATAACAAATTAGTAAAAAACATCTTTGACTTTATGCCCTAACTTATAAACAAACTGGTGTCCAGCAGCTAAAACTCACTTTATTTATAGTATGTTTTGTTGGAACAGTATAGAATTAATCACACACACAAACACACAAACTGAATTGTTACCAGTCCAAATAACCTCCATTTTAGCCTAGAGAGGTTCTACCTTGCGATGCATTGTTTTTCCCATCCCCCTGTCTTTGTGTCTGGGGAAAGTCACGTGGCTGCTGGGGAAACAAATAATTTCATTGGCTATATTCAGAGCATGTTTAAGAAGAGCACAGCAGCATGTCTTGGGAGTCAAGAACTAGATGCAATATCTTCTGCGATGGGATGGCCAACACAAATGGGCTGGCACACCTGTCCAATTAACACCCTGCCTGCCAATCCCTGTCAGGTCACACGCTGACTCCCATGGCATGCTCTACCTGTCTCTGCTGCTCTCAACACATGCCCAGCTCCAATATAGAATTAACGCCACTTTTCACCTGGTCACGCTGACATGCCATAGATTAGACTGGTGCAGCATGGAGATATGCTAGGCACTCCAAATGAGGGCACCTGGGGTTAAGATTTCAAATGCAGTGGGGCTATTGTTTTGCCACTTCTTTAATATTAATTAAACTCTGAGGTGAAAATGTTCTTTACCAAACTACGGCTTAATTCCTCCACAAGTGAACACCTGATAAGAGATTTTATTTAATGACCACCTGGATGTTACAACTTATCACACCAGTTAAGACCTTAATAAGACCAATAAGCTAGGGGCTAAGAGGTTCTTTTGTGTTGTATAATATGCATTTTTTTACAATACCGCAAAGGCAAAGATTAATTTTTTATATATTTATTTGTTGCTTCTGCTCTAATGCCTAAACACAACATAATGCAAATGATTAGTAGTCCAGTGGAAGAAACTGGACTATTCTGTAATATTTCCCTGAGATCTTGACAGCACATGACAGCTAATTTGTGCACGTATTTTTGTATCTGTAGATTTATTTGTTTTTTTTGACTATTCATGGTTTTGCATGAAAAGTTAATCTATATAAAAGTTCAGAAGGGTGAGTTTAACATAGTTGAAGAAGCTATATCTCATTAATTGTTTAGTAACCCTATGTGTTAGTGCTGTTTCATATTTGCAAATGCCATTGTGGTATATTGTAGCTTGCATAGCATCTGTTAGATGTGCATTATTTTCACCCTGAAGATAACGGAAATTAAGTTTGGTTATAATAGTGAATAAATACAGCTGGAAAGCGGCTTTTCTGGGGGCCAAACAAAAGTGCACCAAGCAGAGTACATTGCAAACTGTCACATCAAGGACAAGTATGGCCCACTTCCTGCTTGTCTTCTCTGCCAGGTTTTAGTCCTCTTTCATATTAAACTAAATCATCACAGTGATATTACTGTAATCTCAAGTGTCTTTTACATTTAAAGGTTTTCTTATAAAAACATATACATACAGTCTGCGTTCTTGGTCAGAAGTTTCTAAATATATGATGAAACAGAACCATGGAGGACTCACCTGTGTTGCTGACCAGCTGGTGATGTGCTACTTACCTGAATTGCCCTATAGTTTTAGTAGAAATAAATGGAACTCATTCTCTAGTACAGACTTTTATTGGAAGAACAATTCCCAAACAAGCTGACAGACACACAATTCTAACATAATCACCTTTTAAGTTGGAATGACTTACTTGTTAGCAAACATTTGCCTATTTAGACATTTTGCAAACATGGAGCAAAATTGTAATCCCATTGCAGTGGTGTTTCTGGCCACCCAACAAATGTGAATCCAATATTTGATCGTCTTTGACGAAAGAGACGATCCTCTTTGCTTTGGTTTGGTCTCCACCAACTCCTGAGAAAAATATCTGGGTCTTGCAAGATGTTTGACTTTGTCCACCAGATAGTCTTTGGACAGTGGGTTTATCAGAGCTTGTTTGTTGAAAACAGCTACCTGCTGCTGCTGCTGCTGCTGCTGCTGCTGCAAAGGAGTTGATGAGAGCTGTGAGACTCAAACATAAAGTAAATGCAGGCTATAAAGGAGGATACTGGCCAAACTACATGCCATCTTGGATAGTGTCTCCCACCCACTCCATGACTTGCTGGTCAAGCAAAGGAGTACCTTCAGCGGAAGACTCATCCTCCTAAAATGCACCACAGAGCGCCACAGGAAGTCATTCCTGCCTGTGGCCATCAAACTCTATAACTCCTTCCTCTAAGTGTTAGTGGATATGACCCTAAGTCACTAAACTGGAAACTGATCATGAACATCTCTGCAATACTGGAGATTATTTGGGAATATTCGGTGCTTAAACTACTGTGCAATACACCCTGTTTTCAATTTAAATTGTGATACTTATTTATACTTCTAGTACGGCTGTGCAATATCCTGCGTCCCATTATATATTGTTAATAAGCTACACGTAACTTGACAGTTCATGCACTATTACTTTATATCGTAATATTAACATCAATAGGTAAACCCACTTTGTACCTTATACTTATTTAAATTTAAAATTTATTCTTATTCTCACTTTGTACTTACCTGTATTATAGTGTATTATATTTTTGCTTTTTGCCTTGCTTAGTACTTCCATTCTTGTGTGCACTGACATGATATTGATTACAAAGAGTCTCCCCTCGGGGATTAATAAAGTATTTCTGATTCTGATTCTGATTCGGAAAATCAAAACTAAAAGACGCAAAGCCTGACCAAGCCAGACCTGTGCATGGTAATTCTCTGTGGGTCACTGAAAGCAACCATTACATTATATGTATCCATTTGATTCAATGTGAATCTGAACACTATTGACTATGCAAGTTCAAACAGTATACCATATCTAGTCACAGTATTATCTATACAAGGTCCTGAGTGTATTAAAACACTTTCCTTACCTCTACACAGAGGTAGAGGAACTCCAGAATTTATAAATCTGCAGAAGAATATAAAACTGAAGCTAACTTTGGATTCCTTAAAGGTTTCCCACTCCATACTCTAATTGTCAAAGAGTACAGAATATAGTGTGCAAATACAGAACTATGTACCAGACACATCGATGATTTTGGTTGCCTCGGGTTTTCATATGCTTAGTTGGGTCCAAATTATATTTCATTAATTCAACCTCTGCCAATATTTACCCTCACATAGGTGGGTGTTTCTTGCTTTCACAAGTTAAAAGCATTTTAATGGGTTTATAACTAGAGCAGGAGTGATTTCCACCAATCATCATGCTGTGTGGGCTGTTGAAGGGCTTGTGTTCATATAGCATTTTTTTCTAGCAGAAAAGCTCTGGCAGGGCGTTGCGATGAAGCGTTTGTGCGAGTGTGAGAATTAAACTATTTTACCTTAACAGGAGGGGTGGCTACACAGGTAACAACAAGCTTACAAGCTCACCCTACGTGTAGGGTGATAAACGCACTCAACAGCAACATTCAGTGTCTAGCCGATCTGCTACCACAAATGTGTTTTCTGTCTCTGTTATGATATTTTCTGTCTGACATAGACATCGTAAAGACAGATAGACAGACATAGCCAGAACAAGCTTCTCCTCCATTTTCTTGTCCCATCCCATCTAATATATGATTGGTTGCTTGAAAAGAAACAACCATGACAACACCAGTGCCTTTCTAAAAAGTTTCACCTAGAAGCACTTGGAGAGGCAGAGCAAAAAGTCAGAGAAAAAGATGTTGGGTGCAGGGCTTGCTCTCTAGGCGGCTGCATGCTGCCGCATACGCTCTCTCCTCTTTGGGAACAATTGAAAAAAGCCGCTGGTGCTCAGAAAAAAACGCTGTATGGACACAAGCTCTAAGAGTGTTGCACAAAGTTTTCAGTAGGCTATGTTAATGTATGATGGAACATACCTGTGTTGTTTGTTTAATACTTCAAAAAAAGCAAAATAGGGGACAACTCGCCCATAAGTTTGTGTTAATAATATTAAATTCCAACATCCATAAGTGATATCAAACCAAAGTGCACAATGAGCATCTTCTGTCGGTCAAAGATATGATAACTTAGTCAGCGACTTTTTGCAATCAAATTTGCCAAAATAGCATAAAGCCCAGGTGTGGCCATGTGGACACAAACAACAATGCTTTAGCCATGCTAGCAGCATGGTTCTAGGGATGGCAATGCCAGCCTGTGAGTCGGTTGGTCGATCAGTCCGTCACTTTGGTCTCGACTAAAATAGAGATGATATTTTGTGCAGACATTCACGCGCTCCAGAGGATGAATCATAATGAATTTGGAAGATAGAAGATAGAAAGGGCCGCAGGCTGGATTTGCACCCCAGCGTTGCGCTCTCCAGGTGAGCTACTTGGGCAGCCCAGACATTTGTGGTTTTGAGTGAAATGTCTCAAAAACTAGGATGGAAGAGAAGATTGACAGGTGGATCGGTGTATCTTCCGCAGTGATGCTGTTGATATACCAGTCCGTTGTAGTGAAGAAAGAGCTGAGCTGTAAGGCAAAGCTCTCTATTTACGGGTTCATCTACGTTCCTACCGTCACCTATGGTCTTGAGCTTTGGTTCATGACCAAAAAGACAAGATCCCGGATACAGGCGGCCGAAAAGGAGTTTCCTTCGTAGAGTGGCTGGGCGCTCCCTTAAAGATAGGGTGAGGAGCTCGATCACTCGGTAGGAGCTCAGAGTAGAGCCGCTGCTCCTCCACATCAAGAGTAGTCAGGTGAGGTGGCTCAAGCATCTGTCCCGGATGCCTCCTGGACCCCTCCCTGGGGAGGTGTTCAGGGCATGTCCAACCGGGAGGAGACCCCGGGGAAGACCCAGGACACACTGGAGGGACTATGTCTCTTAGCTGGCTTGGGAACGCCTCAGTATTCCCCCGGAGGAACTGGAGGAAGTGTCTAGGGAGAGGGGAGTCTGGGCGTCCCTGCTTAGACTACTGCCCCTGCCACCCCGGATAAGCGGAAGAAGATGGATGGATGGATGGATAATAAAATAAATTGAAGTATGGTTAAAGTGGAGTAACTAAAACCACATGGTTGTTGTTTTTTAGTGTTCACCATTCACCAGCCTTCGCATATTCAATTTTTATCAATTTAAAGTTTTCTGATATAACAACAGTCCCGCACAAAAAACATGAACACATGCAAAATTATTTTTTATTAGTCAATTTGATATTAAAAGATTAAATAAAGAACATTCGGACAAGTCATCAACAGAGTGTCAGTGTACAGTTCATTAGGAAATGTATACAACCTCAACATAATGTGACCATTAAGTGAGATGTAGGCAATCCAAACTCAATGCTGGTCAAACTGTGACACAACTGTCTCAAAGGACTAATATTGGTAATAACAATATCCCCAATATACAAACATATACAATACATACAAGCAGATAATCAGGATACGTTCCTGACTACAGTTCTACCAGCTTGGTTGCGTGAGTTTCAACAAAGACGCTTGGCCATGTTTACAGGTGGGAAGCTGGTGAAGGATAATTTCTCTGCATTAGCGATTCCTATTGGCTGGTAAGGGTGACTTCACAATTGTGGGTGAGATCCGTGAGTAATAACCTCTGCATGTGTTTTTGCCTTTTGGTGCAACTCTTCTATGGTGGATGAAAAGAAGCAGCTGATGACAATAGTGAAGTTAGCAATGGTAAGAACCACAGTACAGCGGGATAGGAATCGTTGTCCATCTACAAGTGGTATCTCCTTAAACTCAGATGACATGACATGGTTACATAGATAAACAATCATCAGTGACTCTGGTATTATATAACACTATGTATAGCATTAAATAGAATTTTATTACGGCTTCCCACCTGAATTCTAACTTTTAGGACAGGTGCCAAACATCCACTTTAAAAATCATAAAAGTTCTTGATGAAAAACTATAATTCTGTAGACAGAAGAGCATGACAAGTAGCTAACAGCAACAAAAATTACAAAGTGTACACTACAAGTTTACCAAAAGCTTGTACAGTGCTTGCAACTAGTATCTTAGTGTTTCCTGTCATCACTACATTCAAAGCCAGATGAGTTTGCAGAATTAGGTCTGATTTTATATCAACAGACAGTATTCAACTGAATGGATATAAGTAAACTGAATCAAGTCACACACTGAAGATGATTCTACTGCCAGGACCTTTTCTGTGGGGAAACTCACAACATGTTGGTTGCAAAGATTATTTTTACAAAGCCCACTCCCCAGACAGACCATTGATATTGGACAATTTCTCAAAAACCCAGATTACGTTCCGTGACAGCATTTTTGAGCATTCACTGCCAACATTTTTCAAATGATTATTCCTAAAATATCTGCTCATGACAAATACAATATGGTTAAGATTTGGTTAGGTTTACGCAACTACACCTACCTGGTTTAGGTTATGGAAAGGCTGATCATGGCAAATAAACTATATGGTCAAGGTTAAATAACAAAAAGACATAGTTCTAGTCATCATTTAAACTCTTTTTTTCTCACTCTCTAATCCCACATTTGGACCAAGTGGTTTTTAATGCAGTATCATCATTGTTACCAATATACAGGAAATAGGATCAACTAAATATACTGTAGATTTGAATAATTTGGTTACAGTCTCATATTGCCAGTATTAATTCATTCTCTCCGTCTTTAAGTACTTCATTTTTAGATTTTATGTTTCAATTCAACAGCTACTGCTTGTAGACTGCTACTGTTTATGAATATAATTTTGCAGATTTTGCCTTAAAAGTTCACCAAAAATACTTGAACCTTTCAAGGTACAAGGCCAATAGATGCAATGGTAAACTAATAATTAATGAGATGATCAGCAACAATGTCTATGGTGTATACCACTACTATAAAAAGTGATTTTTGATAAATGATTTATAATTTGGGCAGTTGACAGTTGTATTGAACAAGAACATTTTTATTAAATACAATTTTATAACTTTGTTGTTTGGTTAATATTCAAGTTAAAGACAGACACTGGAAAAGGAAAAGGTAAAGCAAGTAATCCTCACCCCCAAACCCCATCCCCCTAAAAAAAAAACCTCAGGTGGTCTTCTGTGCAGATAAGAATTTGATACATGACTCCCTGTATGCATGTGTAAAAATTCAATAATTCTTTAACCATAGCTTTTCTCTCTGTCAACTTGAGCAAGGGAAATAGCATTAAGCTCGGTTTGCTAGAGATAAATGTTGCTATCTTGGGATGTTACAAACCATTAACATCAAGCAAAGACTTATCACTTTCCAGGACTGAGTATAGTATGTGAAAGGCTACACTCACCTCAGTGGATCCCAGTGGATATTAAGCTAACAGTTCTGGATTCCAGTGGGCATCTTAGCAAAGAGATCCTCTTTATTACTCTGTAAGTCAATGGGACAAATATGATCTGGGTAATGTGAAGCTTTTTAGAAGACTCAACCGAGCAGCTTTGGAAGAAGGGGTGCAGCTTGTCTACACTGCATGTAATTTGCAGATTCTTTACACTGTATTGTGTACACTGACAGGTTCGTGATTTGTTTGCACTTCATGGGTGTCTAATTGATTAAGATTAAAGGAGGACGGTCTGGCTGGCTGTTGAAGAAAAGTCCTGGCTGATTTGTATTTGCTGTGCCCCTCCTTTTTAAGTGCAAGTAGACCCTCTAACTACACACCTAACATGAGCCAATACAGGCCACATGCTGGTCTGCATGCTGGTTCACATGCACCACATGACACAGCAGCTGAATAAAGCCATCACTTACTAAACAACTGGGCTTGTGGCGTTACGGTCTGTTCCAGGGAGCTTTAGCAATTTTGTATGCACTCAAGAAGTCCGACTGAACATATTCTGCTCTTACTGTTATCTACAAAATTTAATTGAATAGGAAAATATCAGCTTTTAAAGGCTGTTTATATATGGAATGTATTCATCCTTAAGTTCATTCCTGTATTTAAAAGGAAATCCAATCATAAGCAGAGATGAAATAATATTTAGGTGGTGAATCAAAATGAAATGGCATATCTGTTTTTTTTTATCATTTGAAAGTAATTGTTTTTCTTGACAATATTCACATTTGCAGCTCTGTGATGTAATTATAATTGAATGGACAAAATCCCTGAAACTGTTACTTGTTTTAATTAAACCATACATTTGAAAGGTAGAAATGAAGTGGGTTGAATTACAAAGGAAAATATTATGTCAAAGTCAGAGGAGAGGTTTTATTTTCCGCTGCAAGCTGAAGCTAAACTACAAAGTACAAGAACTGAATCCTGTCCTACTTCACTTGCTTTGATAGTGGACCACCATGTTATAAATAATGTATTAAAGGATTTACAATGCAGAGAAAGAGAGCTGCTTTCAGAAGAATGAAAGTTCCTTTACTAGTGAAAAAAACATGTTAACTCTTTGCAGTCCAGACCCAATCTGAGTTATAAAAGACTTCATATATTTTCTTTTTGTATTGTCCAGGTTAAGAGAGTGTTTGGTTTCCTTTTTACAGTTTGTGGTAGCTTATTTTTTCTGCCAAAAGGTGTTTGAGGCCTACTGGGACCACTTAAAAGTTTATGCAGAGCACTAGCCAAGTTGGACAAAAAAGCCTTGAAGTATACACACACTGGCCCCTTTCTCAGAACCTCTCAGCTCTGGCTAGGGGGAGTGTTGTTGGTTTATGAGAGGGAAAATAGCCCAAGCCTTCTGCAAAAGTGAAATGGGATTAAGGCCTTTGTTCGGCCCACAATGGTGAGGGGAATTAGCAATAGTTGTAGGCACTTAGAAGAGCTCTCACACAGAAGCTTATCCCAGATTTTGCACAATAATCATTTGAATATCAACAGTGTTTTGCAACTACAGCGCTAATGTATAAACCTCTCTCTTTTAGATATTGAAATCACCAAAAGGATTTTTATCAATGGCCATATCACAGATATTTGCGCTCTTTATGAAGAATCATATTTTTGAGTATCATTGCATTTCATGTAGCAACAAACCACATGGCATTTTAATTAACAGTAGTGAGGATAAGTTGGAGTTTGGGACAGACATTTATAACATTTTTAACATTTATATTAGTTGTGAGGCAAGCATCCTATGTTTGTTTGTTGACTTAAAATGTCATCAGAAAAGGCACTAAAGGCTATGTCTTATTGTATCCACTAGGTCTAATGTTAAACCACTGATGACTGATGTCCATTTTACAATCTTTCAGCATTACTACCAGTTTATTGAAAATGTCCATCATTACTGCTTTATGTTTGCAACATTTCATAAAAAAATTCAATATACTGAACACTACACGTACATTATTTATAGTGAACTTTCTATTCGTTGAGTTTATTACTGACCGTCTATTCAAAACAAAATAGAAATAAGTAGAAATATATTAAAGATATTATAAAGTTCAGAAGTGCAACATAAAGTTGAAATTGAAGTGTAACAAAAAACATGTATCTACATTCACACTACTTATCCTGCTTCAATATGAGCTTTATATAAAGGAGTGTTTCAGTCATGTAGAAACACAGGACACCATACTCTGACTGCAGCATTAGACTTATCTGGGATCAGGCGGATCCACTGACAAGCATAACTGTCACAGACGAGGAATAATTCAGAGCTTCTGCCTCAGTTGAGTCTCACAAGACTGGCCTCAAGAAGTGTGATGGCCTCAGCATTTTTGCCCACACAGTGAAAACGTATTGTCCAAATCACAAAACATTGAGTGAGATCAGCAGACTTGTCAAGAGGCCCTGGCTTGAATATGAATGATGAGAGAAGAGCAGGGTGGTCCTAGTGCTGTTTTGGTGTTAGGCAGGTGAAAATAAGCTTAACTGTCCCCGCCAGCTGCCCATCGCTAAATCAGAAATAGGAGAGCAGAGAGTTTACCAAATAAAAAAAAAAGGAAAAACATAGCTGTTTAGCACTTACATGTAAATTAACTCCAGTAACATGCAGAAATCATCTGCAGACGTTTTTGTAATTGTCAAAATGTACTGAATTTCTCTGGCACGATTACAATATTTTAAACCCCAACATATAATCACAAAGACCACCTTTCTCAAATGTAATACTTCAGGTAAACTGCAAGTACTCATACTGAAATGAAAAGGCTGAAGGTGGCTTTTCAAAGTGAAGCCACGCATGCATTTTCTGTCAAAATCAAGAAATTAAGACATAACACCTCCCCTTCTTTCCTGTCCTTAACACATGCACGCACGCTAGTTCAATTCACTCGAGTGTCTGCATAGTTTCTGCATTCAGCTGGATACAATGATGCACAAGATGAATAAAGTTATCTCTGCAGCTGAATGGGATGTTGCTGGTGGGAGGGAACAGGGAGGTTCCCTGTACGCCTGAGTTGAAAAGAGCTCAGCTTTGAGGGCCAGTGCTGCAAGGGTCAGGGCCCAGCTGCTTTTAGGGGTGAAAGGGACACCAGCGGGCTGAACTGACTCAAGAAACCTAACAAAACCAATCGTTTCAAATAAAGACATCCCAGATTGGACGTTGACAGATTCCTTCCCGAAGTTGCTGAACAAACTTCACACATTCAAACTTTGCTCTGGTTTGTATCATGTGTCCCAGTCAGAGTACCATTTTACTTGTTAAGAGTCTAAAATATAAATCTTAAATTTTTGTTTGTTTTGCTTTATTTTGTTTTGGTTTTTGGGTCTGAAATTCTTCTACACAGGTAGGCTATATTTTTTAATCATTTCATGGTGCCATAATAAGGGAACCTCAAAACCAACTTATAGTCATTCGTCTTTGTTTTTAACTTATTATTTGTCAGTAACTTTCATTCTCTTAAAGATTTATATATCCTTGTTCAAAACTAAGATTCGATCCTAGATTTTGAGCATTGGATAGGATGGTTTCTCATATATTGGAAATTTGTGTGAAGCTGTATGATTGCACTGCTCTAAAAGTGCTTTGTTGACAGGTTTTACTTTGGAATTGCTATGTTTGTGGTGCTTCTATTTGACTGTGATTTGAAAAAAATAAAAGACATAAGGTCCTTCCCTGTCTGTGAGTTTACAGATTTCAAAGGGTGCAGATATTCACTAAGTTTGAATTTGTGGGGGGTAAGTAGGATAATAATCAGGCCACATTATAAGGAATTGATGGTTCATTGTCCCTGTCAGCAGTAGAAGAGCTTTGCCCAAAGATGTGCCGACCTGTGCAGATGGGGTTCAAAGCCAATTTCCATGTTAAAAACTCCACATGGTTCAGAAATCCCTCTGACTGACTCTTGTTGATCAGAGTATGTGACAAGCCTGTCTTTTAAAACTGGTCTGCACATGTAAATAGATGGAAGTGTACAAATGTACAACAAATAGTCTGGCCAGGTTTGAGTGTAGTAATGGTGTTGTTTTCATGCATACCCAGAGGCAATAACATAAAGACAAAAGATATATCTGGAGTGTGCTGTCAGAATGTAAAATATGGCCCATTATATGTGTCATACAGTAATTACACAAACTGTAAAAAGTAGTCCTTTTCATTTTTTTTTGTTTTATTCTCCCTTTCATCAAATGTGTGTCAAGTGTCGTTACAAAGCTTTAATTCTTGCCAGAAAATCAGTTGAACCATTCATCATCAACTCACATTTAAATTAATTTTCCTTCAGGCTGCTTTTTTTTTGCCTATGTGCCGAGTTTACTCAGAGACAGGAAATCTGTGAGAAGAATAAAGGGATCTCTGGCATGGGGGGAGTTTGTCTGATGAGTTATGAGATGAACCAATTTAAAAAAGGAGAAAAATGCATCTGCCAAGTATCATCCTTAGTATCCCGAGGAGCGAAACGTTTACGTCACTCTTTTTCTACCGCTGCCTGAATGCTGTGTGTTTGCACACATGCACAGACACATACTTGTAGTGTGCAACGTGCAGGGAGGGACAATTTTACTCCTAAGTTCTGCACATAATTACCATGTCCCAGAATTGCCTTTTTTTTTTGGGTAAAGCCATCTATCTTAATTGCAATCACATATACTTCAAGAAGAGAGGCAACTGGAGAACAGTCTCATTTTTTAGACTTTGTTCTTTGTTCACTGTTATCACACGACTCTGTGTAATGGTGTCTGTGCTATAAGCTGCTAGCCTGCGACACTGTGCTGGATATATTATATCCATTGAAATGCCTGCTGGCTGCAGAGTATTAAGTATGGTGAAAACACAATCTTGGTGGGGTGTGTGCGACTAACAATAGATAGAGGCATGATGACTTATTAAACATAGCCAACCAGCAGCATGGCTTTTCTCATTACCTTTTTCAATTCGCAGCCTATAAAGCCTTTGGGTCTGGTGACAAAACTCTTGCCATGTAATTCTCTCTCAGGCTGCTTTCATCAGTCGATTTCGTGAAGAAATATGAAGCAGATTTTATCGTACTCTATAAATTCACAAAAGGCCCTCAAGTTGCCCCCATGGAAGACATACCTCATCTCAGTGATGTGCCGCCACTATTGCTGATCCCAAGCATTTGATAACAGTACCTCTCCCTTTTAATGATTTGACAGACATCAGACATGAGCCCTATAGACACAGCATTTTTAATACACGTTTCTTTGCTTGTTTACACCAACCTGCTCAGATGAAAGAACATATCTATCATCTCTTTCTCGCTCAATAAGTGATATATATTAAAACCTACAGCAGCTTTCCGATTACATCAGTTGTGCACCAGTTAAACACAAAAAGGTTTTGCAGTTGTCAAAATAGTGAACACTTTTAGTTCTATAGCTTCAAGTACATTTGTTTTTATAGAGAAATGTTTTAAATATTGGCCATCATGCCTGTTTCATTTCATCAACACACATATAAATCTCATCCAGAGTGCTCCAAAAGTCTTTGTTTCTGCAGAAATGGTTTCATTAATACACAAAACAGGTAAATAATAACAATTCACAGCCGTCAAGTTGGTTGTAAATAACAAAATGACATATTACACAAAGTACAAATTAGAACCAGAGGAAAATAAGCACTAATAAGACAGTTACTGTCATATACTGTTAGATTTTATGTGTTTGAATTGCTTCTGTTTTACCCAGTTGTATTCACTTTCCTCTTATCTAATTCTCTCATGTGGTTTCTGGCACATTTGCAGTATCCTGGCATACAGCAGGGATTGTTTCCTTTGAAATGTTTTGACTATGGTGTCATTTAAAAAAACTTTCATCATGCATGGGTGCCTAATCAATTGAAATTCAGCTGCTTTAGCCCCAAGCTTGGGTGTAACTTAGACCAGCTTTCATCAGCTCAGCCTTTTAAAAATAGAAATCCTGCTATGATGAAATTTTCAGTTTGAAATAGATTTTCAGCTTCTCCACTGTGCTGTAACTGTATTTAAAATGAGAGTGATTTATGGAGATAATTGTAAACAAAACTGATAGGTTTTATACAGTTTTTATTTGCACAATTTACATAATTGAGGACTTGATTGTCATGATGGTTAAAATTAGTGGAGACGTTTGTGTTTTAATATATTTCTGTATACAAACGTTAATGCTTCATGTGTCAGTCTGTGGTAGTTTACAAAGTGTGGTTTTGATCAGTGCATCTCAGAGTAACACCCCCCCTCAGTCTTAATTATATATTTTACATTATAATGTTTGATAATGCCTCAAGGTTTGGTCCCCTCTATCGAAACATTTCTGCAAACGTTCTCTCCTGTTAACTCTTTGTGGGCCTGCATTACATAATTATTTCATATTTGCTATCTTCACCTCCATAGGGAAAATATTATCTGCAATAATCATTGTCATCATCGTGATTCTCTTCGTGGTCTGTTGGCTCCAAATAAGTAATTTAGTTGTAAAGCAGCTTCATTTATTTTGCCTATTCATTTTTCTTCCTATCATATATCTAAATACAAATCTTCATTTTATAACTGACAGCTTATTACCTCTGAGCACATGCTGATAAATTTAATTCCAATGAGTTAGCTTCCATTTTCGGATCCCATTATCCACTAATGTGGCAGCAGCGTGTGGGAGGAGAAAACTTACAGGACAAGAACTTAGAATATATGTCTTTACATATAAATTTAAATGTATTTTAGATGTTTATTATTATTAGTAGTAGTACTAGTATTACATGTTGTTATATTTAACATGTATTTATTTAAAATTAACAAAATCCATTCTGGATTTATTTTATATCATGAGGTTACAACTATTTTGATTTGAGCTTGAGAACATTACTTTTAAAAGTGTACAAGTTTCAAATACAAAAAGCTGTGATTTTTAAATGTGCTGGCTTATTTTCTCACTGACTTTTATTGGGAGAGAGACATTTTTTCCTTCGTCCAACATGCAGCAATGCAGTTCTTCAAATTGCAGCAGAACTGTGAGTGTGTGAAGTGAAACTGTTAGTGATGAGAGTGTTTTTTAGTTTGTATGTCAGTTCATTCTGAAACATAGGTCCCTTTATGAATATATATCCTCTAAGAGAGCAGCATTATGCCACAGTTGGGTCTATTTTGGCGAAGTAAGGATGTAAGTAAACAATTATTATTAGCTTTGATGTTGGCCTGAATAGCACTCAATTAACAATGTGGCTAATGAGCCCATTAAGGATGAAAGTGTCCTCAACAGGTATGAGAGGATACTGCTGTTTTTGGAGTCTCAGTTCTCAGCATTGAATGCAGCATGAATAACGGTGCTCTATCTCAATCGCTTCAAAGGCCAAACCTCTACAGCTCAGAGAGCAGAGTTAAATAAAGGTTTGCTTGCAATTGGAAAAAAATATAGAGGGATAAATATGTCATGCATAACACATTTCAGAACAACAACAAACAATTCTGGAAAGTCATGCTAATATGGTGAATAAATAAATTCTCTTTTGATATTTTTGCAGCATGAAAAAATTAAATCTTCTCTAAAATGCTTCATACAATATCAGAAAGCTTCAAATCAATTTGTGTATTTTTTAAATTTTAGCAAATTTTGTTTTAATTACATTTAAGTTAAAGTAAATACGAGTTGGCTTCAGTCTAATAGTAATTACGCCGCAGTACAAATAGGGCTTGTCTGTTGCAAAGAAAGAAAACTGGAAGAAAGAGAGAGTGTGAGGCTTTCTGCAGCCCCAGCGTTTCCTCTGAAGGACTTCCCACTGAAATGCCCTGAAAGCCTCACGCGTGGATTATTTCAACATTATTTGCTGCTGGATTCCAAAAGTTCTTGTTAACTAGCAACAACAATTCTTTTATACTGACAGTCTTGTTTGACTGTTTGGAAATCCAGGAAACAATTTTTTATTTATATTTTTTCAATCTCGTTTTACAAAACAAAATGAAAGTAAAAGGAAATTTAATTTTCCCTCTTTAACAGTAAAAATGTGACCTTACAAAAATGATCTTCCATGTTGTGGCAACATTTTGAGATGGTATTTAATGTATGTGTGATGAGGGGGGGAAAAAAATTCTGTGTGACTTTTTTATTCTCTGCTGTCGAGCAATAAACAACCTCCTTTCAGCTAAATATTAAAATCAGCTTTTAATGCACATGCAGTTGGAAAGCAAAATAATTTGTAAAAGAAAAAAACAAACACTGCAGAAAAAGGGCAAAAATGTTTTTTAAAAACAGCCACTGTGCAACACCAAATGACAATAAGTAAAGAAAATGATATAACAGTATGTTGAATGAATTTATCTATTTGTAAAACCTGCTTGTCTGCAGAAGTTTCAGAATGTTATCAGTAGTTTCAGCTCAAGAATAGCTTGAGGTGTTTTGAGTGTAAATCCGTCTAAAGCTGCCAACACTGACATACACAGCATATGCTAAATACAGATAAGAGTATTTTTAATAGATCTGCAAAAAGTCTCCCCACATAGCTCAATGGATGTGCTTTGAATGTAGTTGATAAGTTGGCTTAAGCTGAATGCTGTATCCCACTGCAACATTGTGCTACTGGGTGAGCCCATCACAAACTAGCCTTCCAATAAAGACCACTTCCAGGGGAGGGATTATAGAAAAGCCTTCGAGATCAGCGTCATGTCTTACTAGAGTTTCTGATTATAAATAGTGCTATGTTACAGAAAAAAAACTAGGCATTGCCAAGGATCATATGGCAAAAAATATCTTTAAGCCATTTATTTACCTACAATGTCAAACTAAAAACAAGGAATGACGTGAGGGACATTTAAATATTTTGCAGAATTTCCCTAAAAAACCATTTAATTCTCTTTTATTCAAAATTCTTCTAGTTTTGATTGTTTACTATATGTTTTTCTTAATTTAAATAAATTCATAAAGCAACAAAACCTTTTTTTTAATGGAAACATGCAGTGTGAAACTGTGAAAAAGAATCCAGCAGGAATAAGTTCCATAATACCCATTATACTCACAAAGTACTATATGGTCCTGTGTATTAATTAATTGATCTGCACTCAAAGTTGAGTGAACTCAGGTCGTGAACTTTGCCTCTTATTTTTTTGTAATTGTCAGGAGGGAATTCTGTTACTTCCAGTTGTATTTCTTTACAACAATTTGTCTCTTCGAAGTCAAATACAAAATTCAAAATACAAAGATAAACTCTCTGACATGATGAAATAATCCACGTTTACCATGGAATCAACAGAGAAACTAAATTTAAAAATAGATAGATTGATAGAAAGAAAGGGAAGTAAGTGTTGACTGTCGTTGTTTCTCTTTAGCTCTCCTCAGGTCATCTGATTATGTGGCTGAAGAAATGAGAGGGGGAGATAAGCCTCTTTTATGTTTCCAAGCCACTTAAAGAGTTGAAGCACCAGCTTCTGTTGCTACACGGCGAGGGAAGAAAACAAGTCATTTGTGTACTACAAAATGGCTCCTCTCTAAAATGCGTTCCCTCAAATCCTAAACATACTATGAGCTCTGGCTTACTGCTTTTAAACTGTTCATATATGTATTTTAGAAAGTGAAGTTCACTTTCATTGCAGTTAAAAATGACAGTAATATTTGATAATACAAAATAAACTCACACGGTGTGCTCCATTACATTTTTATTCAGTATTTATTTCTACACCAACTTATTTGGATGTTTCAAACTCCTTTCATTATAATGAAATAATCTTTGGACAATTTTCTTTTCTTGTATTATTTCTAAATTGTGAACTACAGAGTAAATGTTTGAACAGGCAGAATTTGTATTGGATTGACTTTTCATGCACAGCAAATAAAATAGAATATAAGATTGTATTTTATTCAGTAATATGGAAATGTCCTCAGTTCCTGCTATATGTCACGAGGGCATCTCTTCTCTGCCTTCTTAATAAGGTAGTTCTGCAGGCCTCTACTGTAATATATTTCACCAATAAAGCAATTCCAAAGCCAGCCTGGCCTTTTGACCACCACTGAGAACGTGGAAAGCAGCAGGCCGCCTTTGCTAACTAGGCTTACTCTCTAATATTAGATACCTGTCCCCTGGCTTTTCAGAGGGGGGCTTAGCAGTTGATATTTTCATTTGGTCCTGCCAAGATGCGACACCCCCGCTTTAATCTTGTGTTTGACGTTAAGCGCTCTGTTCATGAAAAGTCTCGGTGAACTTCAACCTTAGGGTGGTGCTGTCATACAAAAATGATGTGGTGGGGGAGTGAAACTGGCTGGTCTATCCTTGACCTCTCCCATTGGCCTGCCAAAGTCTTTCCCCTGCCCTTCTTAATCAGGTGGGACCCTTCCCTTTTGAGTGGAAGATAGTATATTCTCTGCATCTGCGTCTTTTATACTAACTGGCACAGATGTCCACAGATAAAGACATAGCAGAGAAAATGTGATGGAAGAGAGCGATGCTGCTCTGTACTTTTTATTGGCAGAAAAATGAAAATCCGCAGAGGTCCATGAAGAAAACTGTGGATCGAACATTTAAAAAGTCAGTAACCGAAATTCAACATCAAGAAATTAATTTAGAAAAATAGTGCATGCTTCCCTTTGATACTTTAATTTCCCCATTATTGAACATCTCTGTGACATCATATATTAACAAGGGTAACTAAATCCAACATTGTAGTGTTTAAAAAATATTGTTGATATGCAAGATTATTGGTCTGAATTGCAAACAAATTTCATTTCTGTTGTTGAGAGGCAATTACTTTTTACCATTTCATCTGAGCTGAAGAACATCAGTATACATTTGCAGGTATTTAACATGTTTGGAATCAGGAGCAAGACACAGTCAAAGTAGAAGTAGACTAATGACTTTCTTATGATGGGTAACTACCCCTTCATTCAACTGCAGGTATTGTGTGCTGCTTCCGTGTTAGCATTTATCGTGATGTTGACGACAAACAAGCCACTTCTCAATCGTTAAGAGAGTTTCGCTACTGATTGATGTGTGGAATCAATTGCTCCCCATAGCATCCATGTCAGTCTATTACCACACTGCCTGGTAAATGATAGGCTGTTCTCCACAAGATTATAGAGCTCTGTCACAAAGCAACAAAGACTTGCTTCCCTGTGTCTGACCTGGTCTGCTGTAATTGGGAATAGCTTCATTTTTACTCAGTAGGTAAACAGGAAAAAAATTACAATGTTGATGGAAGACGTCTATTAAAATAGTGATTTTTTTGTGCTGTAATGCAAATTATTACTGTGATGGACTGAATAAAAATTGTGTTTTTATAACTGTGAGCCTGAAAACAATATGCATGTATTCACAATTTTAACTTCAGGAGTTTTGCTGAAAACTTGTTAAATTCATATGAATTTGAAAAAATTTTCAGAGATTGTTATATTTGCCTTGATGTTAAAAAAACTTTCTCAGCAGTCAGGATCACATTCAAAGCATACCTCTGATCAGAATTTTGAGTCCATGCTTTCCAATGCAAACATATTTGAAGTCATCAAAACAACAGGTGTTTTCTCCTCGAAATACCCCTCTGTGTAACTGTCCTTTTTCTGTCATGTGAATACACCACAGCTCTCTTACTGCCAAGCTGACTACCATCCAATGTAGTAAGTGCCAGCAGCATTGCAACTCATTTAGTTTGTGGCCCATAGATGTACCACACAGCCCTGATCCTGATTACACATGATCAAAGATGAGTTCTTCAACAATTTGATTAAATATTTGAGCTTGAATAAAATCGACGTGCCTGGGTGCCTCTGAAATTGACTAATTGACAAGACTTTAGAGTTTTATAAAGGTTTAATACAACAATTGGCATTTTCTTCAGGTTGACCTCAATCATTGGAGTAGGACTACAGTATGTGCTGCATTTAATTATCTAGAGTGAAATTTTATTATGAGAAAATATGGTGCATATCAAGTGATTCCCTGCCCTAAGTAATATTATTCTGTATAGTTAGAGTTGGAAAAAGATGACATGGGAACTTCAGTCAAGACAAAAGGCATGAGCTAATGAGACTGGTTAGTGATTCAAATTTATGGAAATTTTATTAATTACTGACACCTATCTTTCATCTGTACCATTTGGTGGTGAAGTAATTAAAACCAACAATGACAGTCCCAGCAGTGGAAAAAGCAAACAAGATCAAAGAAAGCAGCGCAGTCAGGAGAAAGTCCCGTATATACTGAACCGGGCCTGGCCGCGGGCAACGGGGCCTCATTAAAGTCAGCCCGTGTTGATCATCAATTAACCTGCTTTGTTTGGCTTCTGATTTTAAACTTGCGTAACACCACTTTTCCTCTGCTTTTCAGTGATGAAGGTTTATGCATAATGTTTGGCTGGAGGTGAGCAAGACACATCACATAAGTGCTGCGTTGTGTCATGGAGAGACAACTTTGGATTGGTTGGTTGAAAAGGATTGACCCAGTGGAGTTAAATACATAATATGCATAAAACAGCCTAAACATATCTTTAGGCTTGCCTTAATCAAGACCATCATCTGCTGTTGATCTTATTTATTATATGTAAAAAACGTGTAAGAGCGGAATTAAAGCTCTTTGCTTTTTTACCTTCCTGTTTAGCTGATTTTGCTCATCTCTGCTCCAATAAACTTAAAATAAAAGCAAAGGCTCTTTGAGGCAAATGAAATTGTTACAACAAGATGATGTAACAGCTGATTAAATTTGTTTCTGATTTGATTTCTGAGTTAAGAAGATGTAATCATACATTTAGTGGTAGAAATTATTTCAGAATGATAATCCTAAATGTTCAGCAAACCTTCAATTTGTCTAATGTAATGCAATTCTTAGTATTGTTCTTATATTAGCTGCATAAACCACTTTTTGCAACAGCAAAGTCAGCAAAAGTTATCGCCATCACATTTTCTTTTGCACTGTTGTTTCTGTATTTTATTATTACATTTGTATTTTCTATATTTCATTTAAGGCATGTCTAATCATGATTTTAAACCTTATAATGGAAAATCCTTCTGTGTTAAAGTATGTAAAACAGAGCACATATATGTTTAAAAATACGATTTTTCTTAACTGAGCACTGAAAGATCAGGAAGGGTATGAAAATGTTCAAATCAACCACTGAAAGATATGTAAGTTTTTTAACTGACTCAAACTCTGAAGTGAAGATGGCCACTAAAAGCAGAGGAATAGGATCACAAAATCTTACTGCTGACAAAGAACCACCAGAGACCGCATTCTGCATTGACAACTAATGGACGACCAGTCTTAACTTTTATTATGAGCAGTGGAGGTCATATTTAAAATGAGAGATTAGCCGCTCATCACAATATTGGTGGATTATCAACTACCTGCAATGAAAGCAACCCCTGGCTCTGGGTCGATAAGAGTTTGACTGCATTTCGAATTAATTTTCCTCGGCTTAGCGAGCCGGACTCCTATCTTGTTATTGATCACAGCGTTAATCCATAACCAAGCTCATCCTTTCCCCATGGAACGAGCAAGAAAATATAAAACAATCACTGTGGAGGACTCTTGACTCTTGACTAAAAACTGGAACAGACTTAGAAGTGATTAAGGTTCATTATTTAAGAATAAGTTCCCAGACTATTGTTTCACGTGTCAGTTCCTTTTTTTTTTATTGATTTGTATGTTTTTATTGTTCTTTTTACAATTTTCTACCAACATTTATTCTGCTCTGTATTCCTTTGGTCTGGGTTGTGTTTATACATGACGACTGATTGATTTCCCCGACAGCAGGAACACTTCACACCTCAGCTGCTTTCTCTGTTTGTCTTTTCCAACAGAGGGACCTCCACTGTGGACGAAATTTAGCCTCGACCTCTGACCTTTGGGTTCAGCGTTTGTCTCCAGTCCAGTGACCACAAACACCTCCTGGATTGCTGTAAATGTCCGCTGTGAACCATAGTGCTGCACTCAACCTGCACTAATAGGACACTTTCATGAGAGAGCCATTATCAGTTATGCTGTTTTTGATATCTCAGATTTCCCCCTTAAGGTGCCTCTATAAACTAAACGACTGTCATCAAACAAACACCAATAAGGGTCTTTTTGTTCCCCACTTTTTTAGGCTTTCTTTTATTCAACTCTTCAAAACTTAGACTTGGTAAAACCCAGCTTAAGGCCCTTAATATAGTCCAAAAATGTGGATTAATTTAATAATTTACATTATATTTTGAATATTTAAGATTTTAAATGCAGAGTTTAAAAAAATATTGCCTAAAGAGTGCAGGATGGGCTTCTGGAAGTGACCCATTAGCACACAAAGCAGCTGGTACCATCTATCATAAGGCTCAGTTATAATAGATTGCAATTCATGTTCTGAAGACATTGGTTGTAATGCATCCCATTTTGAAGCACTTTAGTTCGCCCTTCCCCCACCCATAAACACACACGCTCCCTTTCTCTCCTCTCTGGGCCTCCCGAGGTTGGTGTCTCTGCGTTAGGACTCTATTGTTGCCTACTGCTGGATAATGCCCTTATTAATTGTACCTCTTTGTAAGGTGTCAGCTGTAGCCTCAGATTGAGATGGATGGATCTCTGGAGTCTGCTCCCTGGCCCTCCACAGACGCTCTATCTCTGCACAACACACAGATGCAACAGTGAGCGCTGCCACACTATGACTAAAAGCTGAGATAAAACAGGCATTTTTAATTATTCCACCCAAAAAAATAATAAAAAGAAACATGTTTCCAATTTGAACAAGCCTATTTTTGTCATTGCTAAGGTGAGCTAGCATGTGATGTGTTTTAATTATCTGAATATCTGAGCATGCAGTCCATAGCAGTGTTGAAATATCTTTTTTTATTGATTATTTTAGTGTGTTGCAGAAATACTGGTTAATTAGGTGGATTGAAGCCTCCGTGAGATCAACAGCATTAACATCAAATCCTTTCCCTCTCATTAAAGGAAACAGAGTCAATTAAATTAATGCATATTAATCCCCACTGATGCTCATTTTAGCTTAAAAAAAGCATGGCAGTGTGGACTTCAGATTCATCCATTTAAAAAAAATCCTGGTTTGATCTCATTCTGCATCAACATTACACATTATACACATTTTGATAGCATTTCTCTGGAATCTTTGAATTCATTAACTGAATTGTTGGTAAGGACATTACCTTTTGACATGATGGCCATTTTTTCAGTTTATTTATTAATGTTAGTTGGTTTCAATTAGGGCCAGATGATATTTAAATAATATAGTTTATCGTCTCGCAGTGTAATCATATAAATAATGAAAGCTATTGTGGTTCACAGTTCTTGTGTCTAAATAAATGATAAGTAAATTGGGAACATACAGTATATTTTTAAAATTATAGAATTTAATTAATTTGCCTTAACGGGAAGAACTTTTTTAAATGTGATTTTCCAAATTTCAGTTTAAAAAAAAAGGTAATACACCAAAATCAAGATAATAATCACCATATTGATTTTGTCCATATTATCACCCTGTAGTGTCTATTCCACTGATATTGAGTGGCTTAATTTTAGTTTGAATGTTCCCTGCTGTTAGCTCTCTTAACACGGCTTTATGAAAGTCACTGGATGCGACTTTAACTGACCCACTCATTGTGATCACACAGTTAACCAGGGTTGTTTAAGTTATAATAATGAGTTGATCTGAAGCCCCTCTGACAACAGGTATTGTAATAATTTCCCAGAACAAACCAGCTTATAGCAACATTTTCACAGAAAGGATCTTGCAGGGGCTTTGAGATATTTCTAATCAGTACTACTTATTTTTTAAAGAAAAGGGGGAAAATGCTATTTAATATTCTTGATTCAATTTCTCAGTTTGTATAATCTCACAGGAGTCCTGTCATTAGACTGCTCTTCAAGTTGCAAACTGTCTTAATGCAGAAGAACTAGACATCTTCCTTTTTCCAGCCACTGTTTCCTATGTGCTCTTGAGCAAGGCGACACTTGCCTACACAGCTTGATTCAAGTTGTCTTTTGTTATCCTCCTCCTGAGCAAGTCTTCATTATCAGTGTTCTAAAATTGCATTGGAAATTCCAGTTGATACAATGAATTAAAGCAAAACATTTGCTTTTATCGTCACTTTTTATGATATCCTCATATTAGTTAACAGGGTTTTTTTTCTGTTGTTAAAACAAATTGTACAAATCTTTTTATGTCCTTCTTTATATTTAACAAATTCCATAACACACATATATGTATGTATAAATACAATATATACGTTTATGCATACGTATATTTATGTATATGTTTTGATGTGTATACAAACATATATGTGTGTGGGTTTATATCTATTTATGTATGTGTGTGTATATATATACATATATATATCTATATATGTATATATATTTAGATATATATCTATATATATATCTATAGATATATATCTCTTTATCCACAGTTCTTCTCTGAAACAATACGGCCGCACAGACAGGAGTCTGAAGTAGGAGACAGGAGAAAGAAAGAAAAAAGAACAGACCAGAAAATGGAGCTCCATTCCCTTCAGATCCCATTTAGAGAGGCCCTGCACATTTTTAAAGTGTCAATTGTTTTTGTCTCTTGAAGTGTAGATGGAATGTTTGAATTCCAGTATTAACTGTAGTGCCTGCTGAGTTAAATTATGGTCCCTGGGCTGTGGGGTGGGAGTAATCAATAAGAATACACGAGGCAGTGTGTAATGTGTCTGCTCCTAGCAGCAGGGACACTGTCCCCCTTACCCTGTCCCCCAGCAGGTTAGATAAATATGATACTGAAACGGGGCACACTGGATTATATGATATCAATGTAGAATCAGGGAAGTGCTATTACACTCCCCTAGCCCACTGTGAGTACTATTGACAAGGTTGGCTTTGAACACAGTAGTGTATTGCTCTCTCTCTCTCTCTCTCTCTCTCTCTCTCGCTCTCTCTCTCTCTGCCCCCCCCCCCTCTTTCTCTCTGCATAATGTGAAGAATCACAGGAGGAAAGGGATCTATATTTCACTTGTATATTTTTTTTGCATAAAGAGTCAATAATATAATGTACAATCAATATACTGTGCAATTGATTTGATTTTTAACGCTCTGCAACATAGTACACATAACATTTTCTCTTTCATATGCTGACCCTGTCAAATGTCCAACCAATTAACCAGTGTGTCCCTGTTGTTGTTTGGCTGCTTACTAGTTGCTCATACAGTAATCTCATATCGCTGATGTACTCAGACTATTGATTAACTCTCCTCCCTCAGTGGTGAAAGGATCAAACCTGGCATGTCTAAAAGGCCATTATCAGCGTCCACTTCAGATAACCTGCTACAACCTGATACAGCCCTTTTCACAGGTCGCAACCTCTCTGCCCTCTCCGGCCATCTATCCGGCCTTCTGCCCCCTGCCCCCGCCACCCCCAACCGTCATTATCATTCTTGTGTTAAATGGCATACAGATCAAGAAAACTGCACCATGTTGAAGTGTCACATGTGAATAATCCATGTTGCTGCAAGACATGGCATGCTTCTGGTTTATCGGGTAGCATAAAGGCAAATGACAGTGTGTTAAAGACAGTTTAAGGTGCAGCACTTTCTCCAAATTAAATGTAATAGACTGTAGGTGTGGTTAAATTTTCATACACAGTGCAATTTTTGAAAACATGTCAGCTCCTAAATATCACGAAAGTTTTTAAGAGCTTTGTTTCGGGGGGGGGGGGGGGGGCTTTCATAGTAGACAGACAAATTCAATTAAGGGTTATCTTCATTTGTACACTTCATTTAGACATTCAGGCATTTCTTTATTTCAATTAAAACCCTAACAAGTGTGCCAGGGTCTGGATTTGATGCACTGTTACACTTTCCAAAGTGCATTTTGCATTTTTTTCTGAGAGGAATCTCGATATTAAAGCATTTTTTGGGCCAGGTATTAGTGACATTGCGGTTGCTTTCACACAAAAGATTTGGCAGAAGCTAATTTGCATAAGGTCAGAGTCAAGCTCCTGATGGAAGTTGTGCAGCTTCCCTGTCTCTTAGCAACACTCTTTCTCTCTTGGTGTCTGTGTTGAATTGACTGGTCCTTGGCACTCATCTTTCACCAAGAAAATTCAGGATGAAATGCCACCCGACAACCTGCATCTATCACCAAGAGACACTCCTCACTTCCCTCTTGGATTGGCAATACTTTTACACTGAAATTAATAAATCAGAGCATTGTTTAATGGCACCGCTATGTGTTCGCTCTCACTCACATTTTCAGGGACTTTGGTTTTAGGGTGGGATAAACATGTTTATTAAGAATTGTGCCAAGATTAGAGGCAAATTAGCAGGTAATTGGAGACACCTGCAAAACAAAGGGGGTGATGGAGAGGTGGTAGTGTGGAGAGTGATAAAGGAAGAGACTGGGCTTCTGGGCTGGCCTCTACCCATTTATTGGTGGGGGAGGCATTTAAAAGGAGGGGATTTGGTATGTTGAGAAAATGACTTTTGTCCTTTTCCATGTTGACAGGATCCAGATGCTGCCAAGAGATGTTAATAGAGGGTCAAATTTTGGACAATAGTATCCATCATTGCTTTCACAACTCCCACCATCCTCCAAGCTGAATGCTTTCTCTGCTTAAAAGAAGAGATGTGCTCCAATTACAGTTTTTGGCAAAGGCAGCCAGCCATAAACTATACTGTAATAACCTCTCTGCTTATGATTTCTATTACCTTGGTCATATGTGGTCATTGCCCAGCACATTTAAACTTTCTGTGAAAGGTCAAATCCATACACATTTATTTCCCACTTTACATCCTCCTCTTCCTTTTGCATGGCGCAGGTCTTCCTCTTCTTACTCTGTGCCGTGCTCATCAACAACATCCAAGTCATGACAGGTGCTGGGCGGACATTAAACCTGCTGTTTTCTGTTTCCAAGTACGACGTGTTTCACCACTCATTTCCAGGCAGAATCTGGCTCTGAGGGACTCTGCCTGAGGAAATGTCCTCTGTGCACTGGGAATTATTTCAGCTCTCCCGGCTGTTGCACCCAGATACACGTGCACTCTTAAACGGGCTCGTGGCACTGCAATACTGAAAATGGAGCAATTAATAATAATAATAATGATACGGATTAGTATTGTTGTTGTTATAAGTATTAGATTATATTTATAGTAACATTTTAATATTTTGGAGCATACATTGTTTGTGTCAGGCTAAGATCTGTTAGATTCAGGTTGAAGACTTCTAAAAAATAAAATTAAAAAATAAATAAATAAAGACTTGATAAACGGTTCGCTACAGGAAGCTGTTACACCAAGACAAATTATATACTTGCAAGCTCATCACGTCTCTAAACTGTGATACCTCCGGATTTAGATTTACCACAAGGTAAAACTACTGAGAAGAAATGTAGCTCAAATTATATTTTTTTAATATCTGGATTATTGTCACAGGGTCTATTTGAGCCTTGAATTATTTCATGATTCACAGCGATACATCGACGGAATGCCCTTTAAACATTCTCTCGCGTATTTTATTTTTTTTTTTTAGATATTTCTCACTATGTCCGTCGTAACATTTACAGTCTCTGTGCATTGTTCAGGCTTTGCGGCTCTGTATCCGACAACATCAGTCTGAACGAGGAGGGTTTGCTCCTCTCTTCGTTTCCCCACTCTGCTGTTTTCCGCTGCCAGAGGTCGTTCAGTCCTGTCGCGCGGCTTCAGTGACTTCAACATAACCAAACGACTAATTGTAACGCTTTAATAGCAACTTAATTTGGCCCTCAGGCTCATATAACGCTGTGTAAAATTGTACCAACATAAATTGTTAGAAATAATAAACCTTTTGTGAAGCTTATTGATTGGTGCGTGCGTGTGTGTGTGTGTGTGTGTGTGTGTGTGTGAGAGAGAGAGAGAGAGCGAGAGAGAGAGAGAGCCAGCCAGGGAAAGCACCTGCCCTATCTGTCCATCTTGGGATCATGGACACACCAAGTAGGTCTAATTTCTGAGACATTCAGTTGGGATATGTCTCAATTGGGACTGAGATCAGAGGCTGTGATTGTCTATTGGTTTAGATTGGGTTGCTCAGTGCAATTCTGGGAACTTTTATTGCAGCCCACAGATTGTAATGATGGAGAGCCCTCGATGTGGCAGCACTGATTACATCAGCCAGTCTCTGTGTCTACCTTTCATCTCAGGTATTTATTCGTTCTGCGCGAGCCACAAATAGCTAGAGCTTCTGTACGTCCTTTCCATTGTTCATATAGGGGCGGTCTCTCCATTACAGACGGTAAGATTTACAATCTTACTTGATTCATTGCACTCATGTATTCATTCATTTATTGATCTTAGTACGTAATTAGAAGGAAACATCGCCGTCAAAACATATCCAAATGTTTACATTTTGCGTTAATAAATTTCTCATTGGCTGCAATTGGTGATCATATACCAAGTACACTTTTTTTTTCTGAGGGGAACTAAAGGACAGGAGGCTCCTCCTCACTCATTAGTCTACTACATGATTTTTCCATGCAAAGTTACCAGTGATGGAGGAAGTCTTCAGATGCTTTACTTAAGTTAAAGTAGCAGTACTGCGACATAAAACCCTACAAGCCCTGCATTGAAAAGTCCAAATATGTAACTTTACGTGTAAAAATGTACTTTAAGTACATTAGCCAAACATAGCCTACTTAAAGTATCACAATTCAGAAAAATGACCCCTGTGAATGTTATATTATTATAGGGTAGATTATAATATTGGATAGTTATTACTGATTCATGAATGTGTAAGTATTCTACTATTGTAGTTGGTCGAGGTAGAGCTGATTTTAATTATTATACTGTTGTGTAGTTTAATCGGTAATGGTGCACTCTGTTTTTTAAGAATAAACATTTTGTGTGTAAATTCTTAATCTGTCAAGAAATGCAGTAAAAAGTACAATATTTCCCTCGGAAATGTAGTGGAGTAAAAGTATACAGTAGCATGATTGCACTTGTGCACAGTTGACTACTTGAGTAAATGTACTAAGTTACATTCCACCACTTTTCAAGTTACAATGTAATTTTATGCCATTAAGTTAGTGTATGTAAACTGTGTTTATGTAAAATCTAATTCATTTCTTTTTTTTCTTTCCTTTCTATTTACTGTTTAAACCGTTCTTATTCTTTATCTTTTCTTAGATAAAAGGATGGATTCCTATACACATTTCCAGTAAAAATTACCAGTGTTTAGATCCATTATGTGAGAAAAACGTATACAACAATAGCAACACAATGTCAAAACACTTTATTGCAAGTAAAAGTCCTGCACCCAAAGTTTATTTGACGTAAGTAAAAGTACAGAAGTATTATGAGCAACATGCAGTAAAATTACTCATTATACTGAATTGCCTTTTGCAGAGTGTCACATTAGGCCTATATATATCAAGTTACCTATTATATTACTGGATTATTATCACCAATACATTGAAATTGATGCAGCCTTTTCATGTTGTAGTTGGTTTAATAATGCAGCATATTATACTTTTACTCACGTGTTTTGTTTGTAAAATATCCATCTGCAATAGTGAATAAATGTAATGGAATAACAATATAAAGTGGCATATAATGATATTCCATCCTCAAGTACAGTACAAGTACCTGAAAAATGCACTGGAATACAATACCTGAGTAAATGTACTTAGTTACTTTCCATCGCTGCAGTGGACAGTAAATCACACTCATCTGTCCGCAGGCTGTGATCACTATCAGCAAGTGATTTCCAGCATGTTCTTATGAGAACCATCTCTGTGACATATGGAGATGCTTCCTCCCACAGCCACACCTGACTGACCCTCTCCTCTCTCTGCACAGATGATATCACACAGCTAACTGTGACAAGATTCCCAAATGGCTCTCCTTTACAGTAAAACATGTCATCTGACCATGTCACCCAGTTAAACCCAAATATTGTGCATTGTTGGTAAAGAGAGGTCAGGCAACTTGTGAGTTGGGTATTTCAGGCTGTGTTCACTAATTAAGTATTCATGAGGCAGCAGTGGGAGCAAAGTATAGATTTACACGACACTGGTGGTTACGACGACCCCCCATGTGTAATGCTCGGCTTTCCAGCAGACAGGCCATCATTCCTAGTGTACTTCCAGCAATGATATCAAAAAGGTTTTTTGGTGAAGCCAAAGAAAGGTCATTCTAATAATACCCAAGGTCAGTGGTGGGAGCCAGCGAGTCTCCCAGTCATTATTCATTTGTTCACAGAGTTAATGACAGTTGCAGGGGGACGAGAACTTGGAGCCAGTAGCCATGTGATGTCACCAACACATGCCAAGGGATTAGGAGGGCACGCAGGGGACAAGAAATGTGGATTATACAGAAGAAGAAAAAAAACCACCAACCTTTACTGCTCCATCGCCCAACATGGAGATATGACTGTATTATGACAAGTGGCTGATAGTGAAGGAGACAACATTGCCAAATAAAAGGATCAAAGCTGTAAATGATTTGTTTTATTTATTCATGTCCATCATGTCCAACTTGAATTTTCCTTTGGGAGATGTTTAACATGTTTAATGTCCTCAGTTTGATGAGAGAACATGTTATTAAACCAAACAGCAACATTCATTTACAGTCTTTTGGTAAATTACTGTAATATTGTGGATGTTTTTGGTATTGTGGCAACCTTGTAATTTACTTCCCTTTACAAATGACTTACAAATGATTTCATAGTCACCACATTATATACGATGCTGTAGTTAAGCACAGTAACAACACCGAGGCAAAACTGGAGCCCATGGCTGTCACACAGAGAGAATGAACAATGAACACACCTTATTCAGTCATTGGGCAGGCAGCGCACAGTGAACAATGAACCCCTCCCTCCTGTCTAGCACCATGTCTGATAATGACCACATCCACCACCGCTGATAGCGCTCTTCTTTTATGACCTACATGAGCATAAATATGGCTCAGATAAACCATTTCAGCAAGGATATTGAGGATATGATCAGCTGTGGACGTGTAGCAGCAGAAACGGTGTTTTTTCATGTTATAATTTTATAATGTCATATGAAAAAAAAGCCACATGTTGCGTATGTACTTGCTGGTCACTTTATCCATGAAGTGAAACGATGTGGTTTTGCTTTCAGCACCAAACAAATGCTCCATATGTTGTTTTGTCTCAACGACATTTTGTCAAACTCTTTGTTGCAAAGCAAATGTTAAAGGACTGCACTCCTTTGGAGTTCCTCTATTGTTCTTTCAGTTACATCTGCTGAATAATTAGAAAGAAAATAACATGCATTTTGACAAATTATGCTGCAGAAATCCACCATGTTGGCCTTTGTCTAAGCCCATAACATGTAGATATTCCTAAAGTAGATTCCCTGTTTGAGCATAAGGTCAGAGTATAAATACGAACTGCATTTTGCATTACTTTCAGATGAGTGAAGCTGTCAGACCAATAATATGAGCTTTCAGTCCTACTTTCTGCCACTTATCCCCCATTCAAGGACCAAGGGGTCATGTGAAAATTGAGAGTGACAGTCAAACCAGCATGTTGAACAGACTGATTGGACTAAGCTGTCATGGCCCAGATCAGAGCTCTTTAACACCAGGTCTATCAGAGGTCTTTCTGTTGGAGCCACTGGATCCCAGTACACGGCCAGTTTATATTAAAAATGAAATCCTGACAAGGGAAAGAAAATATTATGAATCCATTACAGTTCAGTTACTGGAAACATAGAGCCTGAAGACAAATACAAGATTGTGTAAGTGATTGATGGAATGATCAACAAATGTAATTAACAAGGAGGACAAAGTTTTAGTAAATTGTCAGAAAAAACTTGAGGAACACTATTGACAGCAAAAATAAAAGCGTCAGAGTTCACTGAAGAGCTTTTCTCTCAGACAGGATTCAGCTCTCATTTCCAGTTTTCAGATGAATGAAGTCCAGTGGTTTTCCTTTGTGGTCGTTTGAATGAAAATGCTTGTATCACCTGTTTTGCGGATGATTTAATGAGCACATGATGCTGTCACATGAAAGAATTTTTACTTCATCGAAACCGTTCCCTGTCAATTTATATTTTGTTTCATATGTGGCATTGCATGAAGCTCCGTCAAAAGCAATCAGCTCGCCGTCATCCATTCAGATGATAATAAATCACGTCATTATCACTTTTACTTGGGTCCATCTTTGAAACAGAGGGAGTATGAAATATTTTTGTCAGGTGGAAGAATAACTTATGATCCTTTTATGTCCTGCTGAGAACCCTTGAAAATAATAATACACCACAGCAGAAGCACATGAACAACTGAAAGGCACCAAGTGTTATAAATCTGATGGGATTTGCATATTTTGCCTCCCTAGCAAGAGGCAGGCAAAAGAAATCACATGGCATATGAAAAAAGAAGTGGTTACAAAACACACTCAGAAGTTAGGGTTCATATTAAGAAGGATATGTTTCTCCAGAACTCACTTCTGATTGAAAACGTGGAGATTTAAAGGTAAAAGCTTCTTGAAGAAATTTTTTTTTATTCTCTGAAAAACTCAAAGGGAAAATTAATAATCAAATAATCTGTCATATGTGCTTATTTGACATTTGTTCCTTTTCTTTTTGAGTAAAACAGTTTCTCTTAAGTTCACTTCTCTCTTATTTCAACAGATTTACTTTATTACACGATGGACAAATGCTTAAAGAGCCTCTAAATACACTGAAACCTTGGCTGTCAAATAATGTTAAGTCCTTGTTTAGGGACCACTGTCAGACAAGTTAGGAATCAAAGTGTCAAATCTGGTCTCTCCTGCTGTGGGAGTTTTTAGAGTAGGTTAAGGATCGGGTTGTTATGTGTTTAAAGAAAATGTTGTCAAATTTTGTCAATCTAAGTTAGTGAATGTATTGATGTGAATCATGCTTGTAGTAAGTATATTGTTGTTGCTGTAGAGGAGGAAGCCAGAAAGACTGACCAGAATCATGTTACTTCAGGCTTTTCCAGAATTTGTCTCCAAAACAAATGTTTAAAAAAAAAAGAACTTTGCTGGCCTACAATGCCGAGCCTTTATGTGGAAAAATACAAGCTTCCTTCGCATTTAACAGTCTATAATGTGTATTTTTAAGATGCAAAAAAATCGTCATTTTTGGTTATTGTCAGACATTGCTGTGCATCCACCATTTCCTTCACACAGCAGTATGTCAACAAATAAGTATAAGATACTCATATTCAGTTGGTTAATTAACTCGTCCACTCCTTTCCTCTACTGCTTAACTTCAACGCTTGAAACTTGTTCTTGTATATAATAAAACAACTACACAATCAATTCAATCATCTGAAAACGTTGAAGGAAAAAAATATAGTTTGATCATGCAGATAAGACCCAGAATTCGCAAAATATCAACCTAGCTACAGCAAGACATTCTGTTTGGCTCAGGCATCAGAAAGAGATCAAACGTTCCTCAAAAGCACAGCAAAGTAGCAGTTAATGTGGTGAGTTGTATCCTGCAAATAATTACTAATGAAGTGTATACCATTCTTAATTCAATTCCTTCTTTCTTTTTCCTTGTGCTGAAACAGTGCCAGATTCACAAGTGTTCTATGTTGAAAAGGGGATCTACGTTTTAATTATAAAGGTTCTCCAACAGCAACAAACTGAATCCATCAAAGAGTCATGAAACATTTCGGAGTTATTTTCCTTCACTCTTTCTTTCTGTCGACACAAACACAGCAAATTAGAGGAGAGTGCAGAGCAGGTTTTATACATTGAATTTCCTCGAACGCACAGAGACATTAGAGACACTGTTGCTTTAATTGTGTGATACATGTTTTAATGTAAGAACAAAAACTTGGGCTCTCCTCCTTCCTCTAAAGGATCAGGTAAAAGGCTTGTTTGTCTCCTGCCTTCCAAAAGCACTCGTCCCGTGTCCATCCCAACATCAGAATTCTCCAACCCATGTTCTCCTTTTTTTCTGCTTCCACTGATCTGAGCTTGAAATGCGAAGACAGCAAAGCACTAAGCCTTCAAACGTGTGATTTTTTCAAAAGATCTCTAGAAGCAATCTCTGCCTGACTGACCCCTGACAGCTGCAGATCTCTTTATTTCTCTCTCTGCTGGCACTTCATTTGGTAGAAAAGCTCTCAGATTCACACCTCTATCAGGCAGCACAAGTGTTTATTATGTGCATACACACAGAATATCCCATATAGTGCACACCTCAAAGGCATGCACTGTACAGTCTTTTAACAAACATCCTGGAAATTCTGACAAAAAGATGTTAGTCATTTATTCCTTTTTTTCTCATGTTTGTTGCACAAAATTCTGTAACATCCTATTTCTTGCTAAACTAAAAGTGAATAAATATAGTCATAGACACACGGTTGGTATTTATATTCTTTCCAGAGAAATATGAAATATGTTTTCTAAAAACCTAATGTGAACCTGAACTGTGTCCTCTGGCTTATCTGCTCCTCAGTGAAGACACATCAGGTAAAATGGTTTGACCCCCCCCCCATGTTTGCATTTCTTTTTCTTTTTTTTATCTGAAGATATTTCCCAATCAAAACCAAAAGATTTTACACTTGAAATCACTATAACTCCAGAATCAACCTCAGAAGTGATGTCCAAAGAAGAAGGGGAAAAAAAAAATCTAAATTTGCATCATTGTATGATAACAGAGATGATCTGCAAAAATACATAGGCCCACATACTGTAAGTAGCACTTACATTTAAATAAACTCTCCCATTTTGTTAGATTAAAAATATCCACACCACAACAAAATTACCTGAACAATATATGTGCAGTTTGTCTTGTTTTTATTATGGTAGCTTTTTCCTCCGTCACTCAGAGTGCAGGGTTTGCTGGTGCCTCCTTCTCTGGAAATGAGACTGCAGGCTCTATCATTAGATCGGATGGCAAGTCTTTATGCAAAGTGTTTTGCATAATTACATACCAAAGCCAGAATAGCCACCCTCAAATTTTATGGGTCACAAAGCATCAACAATTGCCGCATTATTGTCCACCAAAGTCCAGCCCCACCAATGACAAGGGATGGGGAAAAAAGAAGAAGAAGCGAGAGAAAAAACTCGTCTGCCTAATCTAAGCTTGGGAGATTGCATTTTCATTCCAATAAAAAGTAAAGAAGATTATTGCCGAACTGACAACTTGTTTACATATAGTTGTAAAAGTTCAGAGGACTGGCCACGGTTTCAGGGAGCTTGATCACTGATGCGACAACACGTGACAATCATGACATGGCTCCAGTTAAGTCCTTCATATTCCTAACCTTCCGTGCAGAATTATATTTAGAAAAAGGACACTTTTTAAAGGAAATCAAGACGTTCATCACGTGATTTAGTTCCTTCTATTTAATTTCAAAAAGCATTTATGTAGTGGCAAATACCAATCGTATAGGACAATTATAGTAGGAAGTGTTTGTAAATGTAATACAGTAGCTTTAGTAAGAATACCTAATATTGTTAATTATTATTATTAAATCCGTTTGACTAATTATATCGAGCCTGCATGGGGAGATTCGTTTTGGCATCCTTCAGTTCAGAAAAACTACTATCATAATTGGAAATTTAACCAGTTTATAGACGTTTGAAGCTTTAATTTAAAATAAATATTGCTGTAGTAGAAAAAATAAAAAAATAATCAGATGAAATATAAATCCGATTATGCTAATTGCATTGCAACATTTGAAGTCTACGGAAGAGGAAAGCATGCAATAAAAAGCGAATTAAAAACGAAAAATATATCAGATTGATCTTGTTTTTATTTTCAGTAATCCAGAACAAAATTATTATTACTGTAGGAGAGGGATTCATATCAGTGCTAGGAATTAAAAATAACATCGTACTGATTTTACATTTTGTTTTATCAGCGAGTATCTGTCGTTAGCAGGCCGTTGGCATTATCACCCCCAACAGAGAGAACAGGGTCACAGATGAAAACAGAAACAAGATTTCCTAAAATAAATAACAATATGCTAATAATAATAAAGTGAATTAAAAGAGTTGAAGTAACCGGTGACAGCACAACATGCATTTACTTGTACAACTTGAAGAAAGCCGCGACAGAAGCCTACGGAAACTCAGTGGGCTAACAGGTCAGATTTTTCGATGGTTTTGAGGATATACTCTTTTCAATGCACACATAAAGTGTTCGATGGTCTTAAAAATAGATCTGTTTGGCGTGTACAATTATATTATACACTTGAGACACAGCCTGATGTGACAGATCAGGCTGTTACCACAAACTATTTGTCAAGAACTTCTGGTTTTGTTTAAAAATGGAAATATCACCAATAACGTCGGCTCTGGAGATTGGTCTATTTGTACAACACAATAACTCACTGAACTTTATCTTCACTGGGCTTTGTCACGGTGTTTGCGTTCATTTTTCTCTGCCTATTATTGTTTTCTATTAAACACATCCTTCATTTAATTGAACATCAAATATGTGACAGAATACAGTAAGTCGTTTTCTTTGAGAATGTCTTTGTACAATGTCATTTCAGATTGTCAATAAAATAATGCAATTTCCAACTCAAACTGTCCCACAGCAGTACCGCACTGCTAATGCGTGTCTAAAATATTGTTTAACATTTTGTGATTGAACCATTTCGCAGTGGGGGGGAGGGGGGGAACCTAGTTAGACACGTAACCCACAGCCTTCAGCCAGTCGGAGCACAGGAGCACAGCTGAGGTTAAACGTGCAGAATAGCGCCATCTCGCTGTTGCGGCCAAATATTCCCTCTCGTTTTTTTTCTTCTGCAAAGACCCTCCGTGAAGATTTGTCCTCTCTTAGGGTTGACCGATTTCTGTGTGCATAGCCAGCTACGACAACAGCCTGCATGCTGCTGTCTTTTGGCGGCCACCAGTTATATGTGTTATCGCTGTTGATTAGTGCAGGGGGTCCCGGAGCGGGTCCCGGGACTTGCGGTGGGCGGGGGGGTGAAGAGCGTCCCCAGCAACTTGAGAAGTACTGTCATTGCACTGTAATGTAATGCAACAAAATTATCACAGTCAAACATATAGCTACACTAGTTCCCAAGCTTAGGTCCCGGTGCGCTCGTGGGTCACCTAGGGAGATAAATAGGGTCCTCAATAATCAGAGACATAATTTAATTTCTCTTGTGGGTCATGATTGGTTTGCAGTTGCACATTTACAGGATGTATAAATTTGGTGATCCAGGATTTCAGCTTCTCGGCTGTTATCTGCTCGTCTGCAGTTTATGGACAGTGTGTACAAAATCCCATCAAGCCACAGAAAATGTCAAATGTGGCTCCCTGTGACCAAAAAAAAAACCTTATCAAGCGGAGATCCAGGGACAGTAACGCGTAACTGCGCGCAGGGTGTTCCTGCCATGAAAAGGTGTGGGAGCCCATGAATTGGTGGCGAAAGAGCCCGAACCGTGTGGCAAGAGAAGAGTTGTTCGCACACTTATTTTCTTTATAATACTTTGTTAGAAAGAAAAAAACGCACTTCCAATATTATCTGCAGCAACTGATACATTTTACAAATTTGGGGGGAGTAACAACATCCAGCATCACTGGGGCTGTGGAGATTCCCTGCAAACTATGAGTGTAAAAAAGAGTTGCTGCATTTTATTTATTTTACCTTCATTTAAACATGTTTTATGCCCTACAGCTTTAGGGATATTTTTTGTCCAAGCAAGGTCTGATCAAAAAAGCAAATATCCAACTTCTACAGCAATTAAGGCCTATAGGTCAAATAAAAGCATCTAAAATGCATGTTAAAATGCGATCAAAGACATACACAAGTAAATAATTAACTGTATGCATGCCTTTGTATTTTCTCGTGTTTTAATACGCCTGCCTTTCTCTCGGAGTTCCCAGTAAGATGCCCTATAAGCTCTGCTCTGCAGAAATGTCAGGCGCACCCCCAGTGCCATTTAAATGAACGGTGTTGTGCGGCAGTCTGCAATATGGCGCGGAAAAAACATATATAAGTACCTCCACAAGGAACAAATCAAACTTCACCAGAATCTACTTTTGATGATAAGACTAATGATACGAGTTTACTTTTTTGGAATACTGAAAAAGCATGGAATTGTAGGAGTTACAGTATCTATTGATTTACAGGAACGGTTAGAAATAATTGTATTTGTCTTTTCTTTCGCGTGTGGAACATGTGAACACGTAGGCTGTTGTGTGTTGTGTTGGTGGTGGAAACGATGATGATGATAATAACAGTGATAATGATGATGAAGACTGGACGAAACATAACGTTCAGGGTGTGAGGTTTCTTTCTTTCTTTTTTTTTTTTGTTAAAGCACCTTTCAGTCTACCACCAGCTTCGACCAGAATTACGCCAAATTAATTTCACAGTTTGAGAGAGCTTTGCCAAGTGCGTGTTTGAAGTTTCGGCAAAACACACACACACACACTAACACGCGCACGCACACACACGCTTCTCTAGAAAGAGCATTTACAGAAGAAGAAAAGAAAAAACATCTCCGTGAGCTGCGGGTGAGGGCAGAGCCGGGAGTGGAGTGACACAAGCGGAGCATGGCAGGCCTGCCAGCCTAATTAATGCAAAATTGATTAAACAGTTAGCACTTATTTGAGCAATTTATGTGTCATTGTACCTCGGCATAAGCTAATGTCCAACGTCTTCAATATTACCATCATCACAGAGGCAAGCGTCATCATCATCATGGGGCTTGAGTTGCACACACAAGCATGCACGCACGCACGCACATGCATGTGCAGGGGGGAAAGATGAGTAAACAGACTTGCGGAATTGACATTAAGTTGACCTAATCAAAGATTTCTCAGTAACACACACACGCGCGCGCGCGCGCATGCAGTCCGAGGGGCCATGCACGTCATCTCTAACTTAATGCGTGCGTAAAAGCTGAGCTGTAGTCACATCCAGGCTCCTTCTCAAACTACTTCAGAGTGATGAGCCTGTAACATTAATCCTGCGACCCCTGGAAGACTGGCAACCACTGCGGTCCACCTAATGGGGATCTTAATAAAGTATCTATGTACCCCAAGTAACAAATCAATACAAGATGTAGGCCTATATCGATCAATACCTATGAAGTAGTCCTGATGAAATAATGCGTTAGGGTTTTGGGAGGCTGATGGGGGCTGTCTAATATCCAGGAGAGTGTTTGCGGTCTCTTCAAATCATCCCTCTGGCTCACCGCTAGCCTTGGTCCTCCCCTGTGTGTGTGATCGTGTTTATTAAGACAAATCAAACTGCATGCTTTATAAAGGTGTTGTCTCCCTGCTTTAAAGCATTGGGCATATCGTTATTTGATTCCCACCCACTGGCCAGCTTATATATATATATATATATATATATATATAATATGATAGACTATAAGCGCCAGTCATGCTTACTCAGTGGCCAATAGTGGCTTGCGATTGGATTTATTTGGCATGCAGTTTTCAAGCGATCATAGGACATGTTGGCTCACTGGCATTGAGATAGGCTCACTGTGAACGCGCTTGTGTTAAAAGAAAACTGAAATAGCCTTCTCAAAATGGGGGGGAAATTCAACATCGGGTATAGTCACACTCTTGCTCTACATCAGCTGCAGTTGTCTTTATCTCCCCTATTTATATCAACACAAAGAGCTGCACCCCTTTGGAAAGTCTGGCAGTGTTTTTTCTTTTTCTTTTTTTTTTTGTGTTCAAATGAACTTTGCCATGTTGGTGTTGATTGGTCCTTCTTTCTGCATTTTTTCCCCTCAATTTCTCTTTTCTCGCTAACCACAAATGAAAACTCCACGAAGAGGAAAGGTTTGGTTAAATAGAACATCTCCAGTGCTATAATATTCTTGTTTAAAAGGGCTAATGATCACTAGTTTTCATATGTGGACGGTGTGGTGCAGACACCTCTGTACACTACATGAACTCAGGAGGTCGAAAGCAGAGCCTATTATATTTTTTCTACAACTCCAACTTCCAAACCCGATTATACACGGGACAATAGCAAAACGCTGATGTTGTCAACACCATGATGATATTTATTTTCGCAGCGCTCTAAATCATAGCCGTGGGTCACATATGATGTGCAACAATTTCGAAAAATAATCCAAGGTTATCGCCTAATGTTGTTTTATTTTAATACAGGCCTCTAAATAAATAGATTCCTGACTTTTAATGTGAAACCCTGCTCCTTCTGACGCTCATGTTAAAAACGACATCCCATTTGGACTCTCCTCTTGGCAGAGGCGGCCAGCGGCCTTATAGTACCTTCTCCATTCACACAGACAGACGCGATGGGATACAGAGTGGGATGGCAGGTGCTTAAAACACACATTACTTGAAAAGTTACAGCCTAATAGCAGTCGGCAGCTGCTGTCGTGGTTGTGCAAGGAGGCGCCTGCGTGTGCAGCGCCGGGTCTCTTTTCCCTTTGTGTTAAAGTGAGCTGAGGTCCCCGAGGTCTTGAAGCTACAGTTCCAGGGATAGCGGGTAGATGGCACAATTTTCTTACATTTATGGGCAGAATGCAGGAAGCCTTGTGCACTAAGTAGACGTGGAAGGCGATGCATTTTGATGGCAAAAGAAAAGGTGGAAGAATGTTCATAACATAAAGTAATAATACATTTAAAATAAAGAAAATTAAAAAAAAAAAATGAATGACAAACACATTTGCTGTTGATTCAGTCTTTATCATCGTTTTACAGCAAATTTGGTAGAAAAGAGAAATGGCAATAATGATAATAATAGTAATCGTAATAATAATAATACAGTTTTTTTCTTTAAAGCCAGTGTACTAACATAAGGAACAGGTGCCCCATCTTGCTAAGCGTTTGACTTACAGGATACACTGTAAATGAGCTGCGGTGCCTCAGCCTATATATGCAATAAAGCGCATGCTGTATGGGCTAATTTGTCATAGTGATAGTGCCAAGGTGCAAATAATGTGCATATTTGTCTCTTAACTGTGCGGGCGTGCATGTGTGTGTGCGTGTGTGTGTGTGTGGAAGCGAGAGAGAGACTGCAAACCATATTCGTATCTTATTAAACAAATAGCCCGACTAATAGCCTGTGAGCCCTAAATAAGTTCTCGGCTTCAGTCCGTAAACCCCAACAAACGTCAACCACCAGCACAGGCTCTACTGTACACACGCCTCGGCCCCGCAGCATCCTCCGCAGCCTGTAGGATTTTTTTTTTTTTTTTTTTGGGGGGGGGGGGGGGGGGGTGGTGTCAAAAACTTCTCACGTCACACAGACGTAAATAAAAGCGACGTCGCAGAGAGTTACAGCTCATTAGCTTTTTGTACAATGCTAATAAATGAGCAGAAGTACAAATTACAGAGTCCAGCATATACATCACGCTCTGTCAACTAAAATCAGCCCGGTCAGTGTCGAGATCCGACCCATCCAAACCTGTTCTGAAGCTCTACTTATGATTACTGGGTGAATCCAGTGTGTGTTGGAGGTTTCAGCCCCTTGTGTGCTGATAATGTGAAGGATGGAGTCAGTGAGTTTGTTTTTGATGGGTTTACTGTAAATACTTGGTCCAATTAAATCATATTTGCTGGCTGGTGATGGGTTGCAGTGTGAAGTCGACGTTTAACTATCCTTATATGGGGCTTAGATTGGCCTCAGTGTGATATAGCCTACCTCAGAGACAGTTTGGTTGGACAGGCAGTGAAAGCATCACTATAATGGTTAAATAGCGCTTTCAACAAGAAGCCGAGGATAAAAGACCATCAGCATCCCATCATAATCATCATTATCAACAGCAACAAATCCACACACTCACGCACACAAACATCAGCAGCAGCAGCAGAAACTATGGTGAAGTTGGCTCCTATGCCCATCCTGATTAAGCCTCTATACAACAAGGCTAGTTCTATTTCAGGCCTAACTCTCAACTAAGCCAATACTACAGATTACTAACAGGCCAAAGGTTTATAGCATCACAATAGCACTCGCGTAAATAACTGGCATTTTAACCCATCACGTCCACTTATTGGATATTTACACATTTACCTATACATTACAGTTTAAAAGTTTTAATGCGGCTCAGTGATGCAGCTGGACATAAAAAGCAGACCATAATGACGCAAAGAACAGCCAGCGATATCAATAGAAAGCAATTCGATTTTCAGAAAATAATTTACCCCCAGCCCCCTCTTTCTATATGAGGCTACATTGTTTTGGGTGCTACTATTTCTGATGTATAGCCTACTATATGAAATTCACCCCAGTATTTATGTGAGCATCCAAAAGGTGAAACTTTAATCCGCAAATAAAGCGGTGGGGAAGCTGAGCTGGGTATATCTCCACTACGGTCCATGTCGCGCGCGCGGATGCGTGTGTGTGTGTGTGTGTGTGTGTGTGTGTATGTTGGGGGTGGGGGTGGGGCGGTCTACTGTTATGAAATGTTATTATCTGTTGAGGCAGGGCCCCTTATTACAACTGTTGTATCCTGTTTCTGAAGTTTGACATCAACCCTCAATGCATTATTTTCCAAACAGTCTCGTAAATTGATCGGCATTTTTTTTATAGAAAACGATCTTAACATTATAGCAAAACGTGAAGGCGTTGACCGGACCTGTTGGCTGATTGATTAATTATTTTGTAATGCATTAATCACTTTCATGGGGCAAAAGGGCAACATCCTGCCACAGCAAATTGATTCCAGTACCCCCCACCCCCCCACCCCAACCCCTCCAACCGACCACACGCACACGCACACAAGGACAAGTTCACACGTGCGTTTGGGGAGTAAAAAAAACATGAAAAAACTTGTTTTCAAATTCATAAATTATAATTTAATACCAAGAACAAATTTACAGCAGAATGCTTGTTTACAATAAGCTAACACAAACAAACAAGAATTGTGTTCAACTATAAACTTTCACGCACACTCACATATATCACTTGCAATTAATAATAATAATAATCATAAAAAAAGTATCTATACGTTATCAATACCCTGCAGTCATATATTTTTATATATTTATATAAAAACGTGGGTCAGTTTAAACTGTTCATAATTACAATCATGTATCATTCTCTGGTCCATATGTGGCTACGAACAGCCAAAGATCAGTGTTCAATCAGTGATCCCTTTTAATTCAACCACAACATGGTGTTTTTGTGTGTGTTGAAGAAAAGCCTCAAAACAAGGACAAAATTGCTAGCTTCCAAATACACACACACACGCACGCGCACACACACTCTGACACACGCGCGCGCACACGCTCACGCACACCACGGAACCTGTCAAAGACCAAAGGAGCAATAACACTAAAGTTAAAATTTCTGCTCCTTTTCCAAAACCTGCTCACCCTGTTTAAGTCTGTAGCCTAATAATGAACGTCGTTTCTTTTCTTTTTCTTTTTTGTTTCTTTAAATACAAGGGCTAGTGTACTGAATGCACAGATTATATCTATACAGTCAAAAAAGAGAGAGAGAAAACATTTACATTTATATATCAAAGGTAAAATAGGTTAGCGACCTGTGGCCATGCATTCACAGTCTAAATATACATGAAAAAGAAAACATTTGTAGTAATATGTATATACATTAAAAACATAACTTTCAGTGCTACTAGCTAAGTCTGCCACTCAATTTTGAAGACGTATTACCGAGAGAAAAGAAATGGCAACCACAGATTTTTCTTAATCACATATACTTTGTATAAAGGAAAAAGTCGTTGAAATGAATTGACCTATATTTACAAGAATACTGCCTCTAATCCGTGTTTTTCAAGTGAAACACGCGACTGAAGTTTCAAATCTAATTGTGTTCCCCCAAAATGTTGTAGGCCTACTTTAACAACGTTTTGATAAGAAATCACATCATGCTTGTCAGGCACTTAATGCTTGAAGTGAATAAAGGGTGACATTTCAGGGACGCTTTAATAATACTGCTATTAAACACTACTCTGGCTCGGCTTCAAACTTTTATGCCCCTTGACCTCTCAATTTTTTTTCTAAAACAAGTCAGTAATGCTTTAGGTGTAGTTTGATTCACTGCAAACGCCCTTAAATGCACATATAACGCATTCAGAGCAACCTGTCACAAACACCTTTATAACTGCAGGTCTAGGCAACTTGTAGCATTTTTCATTTATTTTATTTTTTTTTTTATTGTATCCAATTGGGGAACTGATGCCAAATATTCAGAGCTGGATGAAATGGGGAAGACTTCTCGGCAAATAATTTTGGAAAGCAAAGTGGATCCTGTAACTTCATATTAATAAAGAGCAAAATGTTTCCGCTGGGTCATAAAGTTGAACATGAACTCCAAAAAAACCCTCCCTTTTCCCCAGATGGTATTGGTCATCCTACGAATATAAGTGCGCTTGCAGCATTAAGCCTAGATTATAAGCCTATACTCCTATTGCTGTGGTTTTAATTCTTTTTAGAACTTTTTTTAAACGTTATTTCACCTTTTCAAAATAAGTCATTGTCTTAGAAAATAACACCACCTGTACTACAGAAATCACATAGGCCGGTTTGGAACCAGAAAGGAGGAACAAAGAAAGTACAAAACACAGCTATACATGGACACAGGACAAGTCATTTGAGAAAAGAAAAATTCACGTTTCGTATTTTCCCTTTCTCCAGTTTTTTTTTTTCCTTTTTACCCAAATTATCATTTTTAAATGCACTTAATACTTAAATTTTCCTTATAAGGATCAACAAAAATCCCTTTTCTTTCTTTCTTTCCTCCCTCCCTTCTTTCTTCTTTCATTAAAAAAAAATGAATCGAAGCGGGTTGTTCTGCATGAACACTGGGAGCTTGTATCTGCCATTTTGAAAGTTCAGTGGATGTCTCAATTTTTTGGAGAAGGGGGGATTCACAGTCATTTACGTCAGTGTCTTTCTTCATGAAAGCCAGCCCCGTGTAACAGCCGGTTGGTTTTTTATTCCTTCCACAAAAGCAGCTATAATCATTGTAGTCTCGCAGCCCCCCAACCCCACCTTTTGTTTGTTCGTCTCCTTCTTGGTTTACTGAATTGACATGTAAGGCCAGTTAAAACTGCTCCCCGAAAGCAACATATCCCTGATGAGAGTTTCAATTGGGGTTTTACCTACCAATCGGACGAAAAATAATTGTTCTATGACCGAGGAAGAGACTGTGCGAAGGGAAGGCAAGCGGAGTAACAACTTCCCAAACCGTGTTGGCTGGTTGGGATACTGGCTCCGGACATATTCCTCCAGGGCGCACTGGGACTTCTCCTGCAAACTTTCCACATGGGCCACATCTGAGAGGCCACAAGCATCTGGGAGGGGGGGGGGAAAGCAAATAAACATTAATAAAGTGTAACCTAAAGTGTTTCTCTCACTAGGAGTTTTCTCCCACTGTGGTGATACACTGGCGGAAATTGATAGCCTGTCATATTTTGCGAAAAGCAATTATTTTAGGAAATTATCCCTTTCCCATTATATGCAAAAAGTGGAGGTTATTTGTCTCGAGGCTTGTTTACATAAATAACTAGTGCACATGTTTTTCAGTGAATGAGGATTATTTATTAGCTTAATAACTTAATAATAACAACATTGCGCAAGACGAATAATTACCACACCACAGATTTTTTTTTTAAAATATATAGCCCAACACTGATGGCAACATCTATTGCTTTATCAATGACATTGCATTCGATTTAAAAATATTTATATACACAAGACAGAAAATAAAACTTAAACTCTTGAATTTGCCACAGTGTAGAAGAAGGGGAACATTTGAGTTCCCATTCCCCACTGTCTTAATTCGGTGTTCCTCCTTCAATCGCTGTTATAACTCGGTCATTTCCCTCGATAAAGACACCTAAAAGTGAACTAAATAATTAAGCATATTCGTAGCTAAAGACTGTTTTGGATGGGCCTGTCTCTCACAGTCAGAGGCAGAGCGAGGGACGGGAGGAGGGGGAGGGAGAGAGGGAAAGACAGGGAGACCTACTGACCTTTAGTGAGCAGAGATTTAGCTTGGGGGAAAAAAAGGCCCATAGCCTACGGAGTTGCAGTCATACTATACCGCCAGAGACGCATAATCGCTATCTTTGCTGCTGCAAGTGGGCGGCAGCTGAAGCTGATTATGTGCCAAAAAAACGCTTGTACGCGCATTGGTTAAGTTTGTAAAGTTTATGCATGACAACAACCAAACCCCAAAGTAGCAAAGGCGTGTCATCCGAGCTACAACACACAGCTCATGTTCGAGCCTCCGGGACTCAGGTATGGAGAAGTCAAATTAAGCCATCGTGAGCCGTATGAAGGCTTAATAATAAAATTAAATGGCCTGAAATGTGATTTTTTTGTTTTTGTTTTGTTTTTTCCATAGGCTAACAAGCCACCACGCAAACAATAGTGGGTTGCTAGAGCTAAGTGAAATGCAGACGCTGATGGCTCGCAGGTATGATATCATATCAAAGACATGCATTCACTCTACGGTGAAACCCTGTAAATCTCGTCCACACGTTTTTATTTTATTTGCCTCTTTAATGGTGTCGCTAACGTAACAAAATAGCAGGGAAGTTTGGGTCATGACCTAGCACTGGAGCAAGTCCAGAGACTCCTTGAATCCCCACTAGGCGAGAGAATATTTCTGCAAATCAAAATGAAAGCCGCCCCTCCTGTCACTGCTCACTATCACACGAGACTGTTTGATACTGACATATTTGCAATTACAGGGTGTGCATGGGTTCTACATGGGGTTTTTTCTCGGGCATGTCTGTCCCCTAAATGACAAGAGAGCGTTGAAACCTGTGCTTTGCTTTTACTGTGTACAAATGGGACATTAGGCTTGTCTTTCTATTTCTATTCCCCTCCCCCTCGGATCCTGACATCATTTATATCTGTCATTCCCCACAAACAAGACGTGGGGCATACACACATTGATAGATGGCGGAGAAAAAAAAAATCAAAGTGTAGCAATTGATCTGCAAGCTATTGGATTCTCCAAAAGTGTATTAACAGCTAGATTTGATGACGCTTAAGGCAATTGTTGTGAAGTTATCAGTCTTACTTAACTCGAGATTGTGTTGTAATGTTTCTGTCAGGCAGCACTTTTCACTGATTTGTTGTGAATTAAATATAAAATCTATCTCTTGCGTGGCCATGCCACAATCTCCAGTTTAACAATCTGTGTGTGTGTGTGTGTGTGTGTGTGTGTGTGTCTGGCAAATCAGTTGATTAATCAAGTGGTTTGTTTTAATTTAGGAGCCTAAAGCCTATCAAAAAAAGCCCTTGACCATGAAGGCAACATAGGTGAACATTTTAGCAGGGCGTTCATCTAAGTCAAGCAACAACCTCTAGCCAGTGCAGATATATTTAGGTCAGCGTTGATTTAGCTGATGTCAGTGTGTGCATGTTAGTGACATTCACACAGGCTGAACTTGGAGTGTGCCCGTCTATTGTCTTACCTGTGGTGAAGAGCACAATTGCCTTTAAGCAGCTATATTCAGCAGAGTCAACGTGCAAAGCTTTGAGCTTTTCCACTTGTTCTTGGAAGATCCTAATGTGGTCCATAAAGGCTACCACTCTGTCCGCAGACATGGGGGAGGCGTGAAGGCCAGCCGCCGCCAGGAGAGGAGCCACATGCAGGGGCATGGAGCACTGCGCGGCGTTGAGCACAAATAACTCACTCCACGTCAACCTCAGCAGAGCCACCTGGTCGGTGATCTGAAGATCTGGAAAGAAGGGAATATTCCTGGCCCACTCAACGGCGCTGAAGAGCATCCTGGCTGCTAGTTCACAAATGTTCTCGATGCCCATTATGTTGTTGGGCTGCATGCATTGACTGCCATACCGGGACGTCGGGTAGGGCTCCGCTCTCAACAGAAGCGAGATATATCCGGATAAGTAGGAATGGCAGTGCAGTGGGTCTCCATTTGTCAAGGCGAACTGACCGTGGTGTGGCTGTGTGGGTGGCACCCGTCCCCTTTGCACGGCTGCAGTAAAAAGAGAAACTACAGATATTGAAGCCTGAATTCTGCAAATCATCACACTATCACTCCGAGCTTCTAGGCTGCTGTCAAATATTATACATTTTTAAAAAAAGTGCAGCAAACTGACCGCTCACACCTTAATAAGAGAAATAAATGACACAGAGCATGTTTGCCTATATAACATCAAAACACACACACACACACACACACATTATGTTATTGCATAGGAGTTTTAAAAAGACAGGTTGCATTGATATTAACGAGGCTGTACTGAGACTAATCGTGTAGCTTACTGAAACACCAAAGATGCGCTTTAAACACGCCATGCTTATGTCTAGCTTTAAAATGATGTTATTCAGCAATAGCAACATGAGCTGGCTGTGAAGGAACACAAAGAGGGCAAGGGAGACCTTGCATGTTTAACCCTTAACCTACTTAGCAATTCATCTCTTTTTACCATTTTTACATACAGGCCTGTTTTCGACTAATATTCTAATAAATTCCTGAGGTTATGTGGACGCTGTGTGCGCATAATTGAAGCCGATGTCCGGTTTTGGACACAGTGAACAAGACATGCAGGATAGATGTAGCCTGAGCACGCTATCTCTTAATTCGACACTCGCCATAATAGCGCAGAGGGCTATATATTGTATCATCTATTCAATACGGATGTAGGCTATCGCTCATGGCTTCATCTAAATATAAATTCGACAGCCCCAGCCTGGCCAGGGGTTCGGATCTTATTTGTGAAATGCAGGACTACAATGCGCTGGAGCTGGATACTACAAAGCAACGCTAAAAAGGAAGATCCGGCGAGCCCCGTCTCGACCACAGCAGCAGACAGTGGCTCCATTGCGTGCTCCAGCCGCACAGCCTTGGAGGGAATAGTCGGCAGAGAGAACAGGCTATGGGGGCGACATAACGTGTCGTGTCTGGAAGACTCTAAACGCACAAACACATACACGAATAGGAAAACAAAAAGTCCCAATACCTTCCCGTCTCATGCCGACTTTAAGGCATTTTTTGAGGCGGCAGTACTGACACTGATTGCGGTGGTGTTGGTCGATTGGACAATTCCTGTTGGCACGGCATGTGTAAGTGAGGTTCCGTCTTACGCTCCGTTTGAAGAAGCTTTTGCACCCCTCGCAAGTAAACTGGCCATAGTGTTTGCCACTAGATTTATCCCCACAAACCACACATTCAATGTGCTGTGGCTGCTTCTCCGACTGCTGCGTCGTCTGGTTCGTCGGCGTGGACTGTGTGTTGTTCGGGGGTCCTTGGACCGGAGTCTGAGGGGTCGGAGGGGCGACCTGAGAGGCTGTCAGATTCAACTGGCCTGGTTGAGGGGTGGGAAGGGATAGTCCACCTTGGGTTTGCGAGGAAAGGGTGCCTTGGGTGTCAGCCACATCGTCCTGGGAGCCTCTCCACACTACCATTGCCATATCTATCAGTCAACGTAAAGAAACTTTTTGTCTGCCGTTTTGGTGTCGCGGTGAATAATGTCTCAAGCAAACGCGGTAAACTGTGGTTAAGAGCCGGACACACACAATGTCAAATCTAGCCTACGTTGAATCCACTCGTTGAATCTCCTGAAAACTGACGATTTATTGCTGTTGGAGACGTTACGAAGCACGTTTTCAAAACTGATGCGATGGCGAGCTGAGTCGCTGCCTTGCGCTTAAAGGCCAAGTCCAGGGGCGCTTACAGTCAGCCATCCAGTACACCCATCAAGGGGAAATATAGGCTAAATATTAAAATAATCAACCGAGGTAGCATGGACTATTCAGTGAACGATGGAGCAGGTTGGTAAGACCGTGCCTGCAGCAGCATAAAACAATTGGAGAGCACACTCGTAGCAGCTACTATCAAGTTCCAGCACAAGTCTTGAAGAAAATCACCAACTGGGTAAAAAAAAATGCGTCTTCTTCCTTTTCTTCCTATGAGGTAGCGCCAGCGAGCGCGCAGCTGAAGCCAATGTTTTGAGAGCCTGGGATACGAAGACAACTCTCTCCCCCAAAAAGCGAAAGCACTAAAAACAAAAAACAAAAAAACAAAGATCACAACCTACAAACCTCCTCCGTGGACTGAAAAATAATAGGAAAAAGGAGTAGAGAATCAAAGTGATCAAATATGTTAAAAAGGCGGAGGTTAGGAAGTGATTTGCGATTGGTAGGAGCCGGGCTGGCAGAATGCTTTCTCTCTGATCAGCTCACTGAGCTCTCTATATAGTGAACTTTGACACGACTGCTGCAACTTAGCACACGTTACCATGGAGATCAACTGCCATATAAGGAAGGAGAGTGTGTTTGACTGGTCAGAGCTCAGGGACCTCCCCCTGAACCCCATTGGCTAGTCGGCACTTGTGCTACTTGGTACCTTGCCAGAGCCAGCATGGAGGTCGAGAGGGCCGCTTGGTCCTAAAAGGAGACGATTTTCGGAAAGAGGAATCATTTCTCGTCACTCGATTCACTTGTATAGGCTATTCTCACACGCGCGCCCGGTAAAGCCTCAGCAATTTCACCAAGATGAAAAACAAAAATTGATTGAAATCAAATAATTCAAATAGCGAAACCGAATTCAACGAGTTGCCTTGTATCGCGTTGAGGTATATCCGGTAGTCCTACAGATACCAAGCAGAAACATCCCGAAGAGATTTTGTCCCCGAGACACAGGTGCACCTTCTGGACATTATCTGTGCTCATTACAATAAAACTGTCCATCTATTGTGCCCTTTTCTTAATCATTTAGGTATGTGGATACAAAGACCGGCAACACATTTGAACACAAGAAAAAAATAAGAAACAAATCAAGGAACTGACGGCATGATACTCCAAATAAAGATAGCCCATATTATTTAGGATAATTGTAAATATAACAGCATGTGAAGACTTATTTGGTCTATGCATAGCCTATGTAGGCTACACCAAAGCCAGACACCGAAAAGGGTCACCACAATGCCATGTCTTCTGAATTTCGACATTTTTCTCTACATGGTCCTATATTTGTACAGGCTAATAAACCTATTAGTGCTTCTAATCACACCAGGTACTATTCATCACAATCCACACCTCTTATAAAAATGTTATGATAGGCTACTGACATCATCTGGGCTCCCGCTGTAGCTTGCTAAACCCTCTGGCCACAAATATCCCGAACGCAGCAGGTCAGAAAGGCCATACCTGGGTCCCAAAAGTCAGATCTTTGCCTTTATGCGGTCAAAACGTGAAATGACTATAACCTTAAATAGTCACTATGTTTAAAAATGTCATTTGAGGTTAAAGGCCATACCCGTCACATTAAGGCAGGATGAAAGTTAAGCCACTTCCTGATAAACAACACTATAAACGCTGACTGTGGTCATTTAGATAGGCTACTTCATAATGTGTGTCAGATGTTACCCTATAATAAAAAAGGATCTGCAGTTTGTGACAATGACAAACACAGTGAAGGATGGCGTGCATCTAAAACGGGGATCAGTGGTTGTTCAGAGTTGCTGACTACATTGTTAATACGTTGTAGCTTGTATTTAAACAGACTGCTTTACTTTATGCCCGGAGGCTATCAAACTTGAACTGCAGGTAAAACTTCACGGAGCCCATACAGATGAACCTATAGCCTGAACTGTGTGTTAGTCTATAGAGAGCAGCAGCAGCAGCAGCAGCAGCAGCAGCAGTAGCGTGCATTGTCCCAGGATGTATTACAGTATATGGGTGCCCCCTAGCGTATGAAGTTTTTGCTTCAAATGAGATTCAATTTAGAGGAGCCATCCGAGACGGAAACTGCTTCAGTCTCGTCTCCCGCATCGACCAAACTAACGAGCACCATTTTAAACTGATGACTGTTTGTTTAAATTCTGTTTTACATGACTTGGACGGCAAAGCTTTGAGAGTTGCCAAAGTTGGATTTACTTTTTGCCACTTCAGACAGTACCAGCGGTGGTATTTAGACCAATTATGTCTTTATTCTAAAACAAATGAGCCAATTATATTTTGTCTGCATGACTATTTCCTCGGTTTTATTTACAGATCCCGTGAACATGGAGACTCTGTAAATAAAAATACTCCAAGGTATCCACTTATCGAGGATCCACTTTTGCTTCAAATGGTAAGTATTCATTTTGCGCACTTTATTAGGATAAATCGTCAAAGCAGCAGTGCTTTATGCCTCTGCTCTAAATAAATGTTGTCTAAATAAGCGGACAGGCGTATCTGTTGAAATAAAAGACATGGACTGCTGCCGACAGAGCATAAAACGTACATATACGATATTTCTACTGTGCGCATTGAATACGGGCAACTCTGTCAGTGATTTTCGCTTATTATCCTAGCGTTAATTTAGATGATAATCACAACAAGCCCAGCTAGTTTGCAAATACCCATTCATAAAGTGATTTGATAGTGATAGAGAGGCAGGAGGTTGTATTCTTATAGTAACAAACCTACCAAATGCATATGTTGCTGATTCGTCCGTAGCGGGATGCATCTTCTCTCTTATTCAGAATATATTTAGTCTTCTTTTTTTCGACACAGTGCTCAGATTGAAAGTGACAAAGCGTCCACTCCAACAGACGGGGTCAAACACAAAAAAAGCACGATGTTTATTGGAAAATTGCAATGTCTGACCATGCAAAAACTTTGGAGAGCCGAAACAAACGACTGCTTCACGTTATGTGTTGTTGAGCGAGGAATTGGAAATATAAGTTGGCGTGTCGTCCGAGCAGAATATCATTTGACTGCCACTGGAAATGATAAGTAGGCTTTACAGCAAGCAGAGATCCTGTGCGCCTTTTCTCTCCAACAGTAATATGGCCAAAACGCGCTTGTACGCCGCTGCTTTGTGTGGGCTACTGAGGAGAGGGGATGGGGGGGCGGGGGGTGGGGGGGAGTCAGAACAGACACCTGTCTTGAAGTGTGGCGAGCAAGCATGTTAGAGAGATTCTGCATATTAGAAATCATGTGGAGATTAGAATAAAAGATGAAATAAGACCTGTGATTAGAGCTGTAATTAAAAATGCTTAAAAAGTTTAATTTCATTGTAAAATACACATCCAGTATGCTCAACTGGAGCCTATAAAGCCTACAGTGACTATTGTGATTATTATTATTATTATTATTAATAGTAATAATAATAATTGACTTTAAAATGTGTATCAAAAATTATAATATAAAATTATTGTTGACGTTATACAAAATAAAGATATAGCCTAAGCGACTGAATAAACAATACTATAGGCAATAATTAATCGTTTTAGGTTTTTTTACAGCTACACCTCTGGCAATTATACATTATGCAGAGAATAAAACGGGCTATATATGGAATTATAATCACCTCAATTAACTTCTCGTAAATCTATACTGGGTTGAAAAACTGAGCACCCAGTATAGATGTTGTTGCGTGGAAAACCACGCATCAACATTTCCACACCAACACAATTGATTTGCTATTAAACCCCGCCCCCCCCCCCAAACCTCTTGTGCTGCAGTTTTTATTTCCAGGGTTTAAAAGTTTCCTCTGCGTGATAAGTAGTTGTTCTCCCTTCAAGAAGAGGATGAAAGCACTATATGCTCAGCGAGCCTGCATGCACACAACAATAGCGGCGCCCAACGGGACCAGTATCGATTAAGACGAGACAGAGGATGTCGCCTGCACTAAATATTTACTGATCACACACAAATAGCTGGATCTTTAACGATTTCCACTGCTCCGGCTGGGAGAAAGGACTAAATCACTTTATTATTGTTAGTAAAAGAAAGCGCGCGCTCGGGAACACAGGCGTGGAGATGTGCTGATTAGGATAAGTGCAGTTAAATTAATCTATAGTGAGAAGATAATAGTTGAGATTTACGGGCGTGCAAAGAAAAAGCTCTCACTCATGTATCATGTTAAACTGACACGTGCACTGCCATTGGTAATTCTTCGTATTTGACAACGCGCGCGCAGTGGTCAAAAAAGGGCAAAGTCAAACGATTGGAGACGAAAACTATACAATTATCAGCGTGAATTGGGTTAAAAGTTTCTTGCATATAAAACTGGCTTAAAAAAAAAAGCTTTGAGATATGTAATCTAAAAAAGAAGCCCCTCTCACACTGGTGCAAAAACTCAAAACTGGAATAAAAGTTGACTTTCATCTCATCTCTGCCTTCACCAAGTCCTTCATGCAGATAGAGGGATAATGACCCAGAGGTCTCCAAGTTCCCGCCTGATTAACCCTTCCAGACCCGCGCAGGAGCAAATGTTAACCACGCTAATCAACTTCAAGAGTGATTGAATTAGATCACTGTGGAATCAGGACAGAAACTTCACCCTCTTAAAAAAAAAAAACACCATAAAGAGAGCCGTTGGTCATTTTTGACAATGAACTAGATTTAAATGAACATAAAATATCAAAAATAGAGGAATTATTTCCAGATAACAGAAGTGGTGATTTACTTGTTAACAGGCAACAGGTTTCAGCAATTTCTAGTATTAAATGAGACATTTCCAGCATAGCTTTCATATTCAAAACTCTCTTTAACACCCACAAATAGTTTTTTTCCTCCTTGATCAAGATGACTTGAAGGTGGTTGTGCCCCATATCGATGAAAATACTAGACCAATTAGTCAAATGTCTGCTTGTAAAAGTAAAGAATATTTTCTGACAACATTTTATTAAAGTTTCAAGAAGTTACTTTGGACTCAAATAGCAAGATATTCACAGGACGAAATATACGAAAAACATAACAAAAGCAAAGTCTGCTCATATAAGGATAACAATTACATTTTCATAATATAAAAGACTTGATAATTGTGCATGCATAAAATGATTATCTCAAAAGTAGTGATTTTAGGGATATTTTTTACAAATGGCTCCCAGTAATGTATGCTGTGTGCAAATTCTTATAGCACAGTTTCTTTTGATTTGACTTAACTTTCTTTCTTCGAGTTTGAATAGGTGATTTTTAAGCATGGTTTTTATGAACTTTAATGACAAACATATGAAGTGTCCTTAAAATTATGTTTGTCTTTTTTGATTCTTAATAATATGTAATTATTAAGAATTGCATTCCTTTGTAACAATTAACACCCCCTTATCGTAAACATGGTGTATGTGTGTGTATGTGTGTAATTGTAAGCACATGTAAGCCATATAGGGGCTTGTACTGTATATACAGTGTGAGAAAAAATATGTATAACATTCATCTTTTTGTGAAAGTGTGCTTTCATGTAAGCAGACATACATGTCTCAGCTGAGATCCTTTTATAAAGAGTTCATTCAGGGGTGTAGATCACTTTCTCTCTGTCTGTGGGCCCCAAGGGCCGCTATCTAAAAAGGCAATAGATCCCAGATAGCTCACTGTGTTCAATTTGCCAATGATAGATTATAGTGCCAATTTAAACAGATAGGGATCAATTTGTCTCAATGATCACTTTTTAGGCTGACTGCCAGCATGCTCGTAATGTTTTTGTAAATGCTGTTTGTTTGAATCGCGGCTGTTAGGTTTAAAGTGATCAAAACTGTAGTATGGAGAGAGGATATGAGACATGATAAATTATGTGGTGTTTTGGCTGCTAGAGACTGCTTAGATGGAGCGTATGTGATAATTATTTGAGGCAGAAGCATTGCAGCAGCAATGACCAGAAGGTCAATGATTTAACTCTAAATACTCGCTGGGAAAGTCTGGGTAGGGGACTTGTGTGATAAGTGCTCTCTAACCCTCAGGAACTACTGCTGAAGTACCCTTCGGCAAAGCAGCTTAAACCCCATCTGTCCCAGTGGAGCTGCACAGCGACCAGCAAGACTGCGGTTGTACCAGGCACTTGAGAGATGTGTCTCTTTGAGTGTGACCTACCCTCCCTTTTCTTTTTAAAGAGGGAGAGTGGGCAGTCCACTCGCCTCACACTTTTTTTTTTCATGTACTCAGACAGTGAAAAAGTTTGGGAGAAGACACGAGAGAGAAAGCTGTGGCAGCATTCAGTCCTGAGCCAGACATGGTTCACATGTGGCCCCAAAGGCAGCAGACAGTGTATCGAATTACTGTAACTCAAGGTGTGATGTGGTAGCAATGAGCGCTATGTAAAAATGACACTCACGGATGTAGAAGAGCCTTACTTCAGCTTCAGCTTTCTATTACAAGCTATTTAATGTTGAATTGCACATTTATTTTCTTAACATACTTAAATTTCAGCTATAACCATTTACTAGTTAAAATGGCAGCCATACTTTCTCTAGTAATCATCAATGTCTCATAATCATTAGATTTACCAATTACATTAAACTCATAGTGTCATGTGAAAAACGTTTATCTCTAGGATTTGTGATTTTCATGTGTGAATTTACATTAGAGAATTATATCGTTTGAAGGACGAGGAGAAAACCACTCAAGCCCTGCTGGATCCACTCGTACATGGATGTAGATAAAGTTAAAACTGTACCTGTGTCTCTTACTTCTTGATTTTGGACATTTTGGAAACACAGGATTTTCATGTGACATGTACCTATTAAGTATTACTGTTTAAAGTGAATAAGTAGTACTGTGTATAACTGCAATTTGTTTTGTTAGACCTGCCACATCTATCTAAGTTTTAAGACATTTCAATAATAGATTTTTACAGTTGTACCATGATATTTTACTGTAAATGTGTAAATAAAGCTTGCTTTTTTCCCACAGGAACTATTGTTTCAACTGTATGAGACATTTTGTTTAAATATATAATGTTAGGTTGAAAACAGTGACAATGCAACTCCCTCCTTGTGAAATCTATCTCTAAGTAAGTAAATAAGTAAGTTAAGCCTTGCTTTGTTCTACAGTGGGGACATTTCATAGCTAAATCAGATTTTAGCTTCACTGATTCTGCAGGATATCCAGATTTAAAAAAAAAACAGTGGAGATTTAGCAAAACCACGTAGGTAAGTCTTATGATGGCCAGTTTTTATCTTACTACTTATTGAAAATACAAAAATGACACTCTACATTACATAATAATAGCAACTGTCTGTGGTGCAAATGTGCACGATTTGAAAATTTGTGAAAAAGTTGTGAAGAGTATGGTACTCACGTTTACTAAAATTAAAGTTTAGCTGGATGTAATACTAAAATTAACAACAGTAACATATAACATTGGGCACTTTCACCAGTTCCAAGCCTAAAGACTGCAGGCTGAGAAATCAATCAAGCTTAAATATTTTAACATCAGAATGCCTTTCTCTGTGAAAGTGCCGCAGACATAAATTTTGTAACTATGAACTAAATTAGCAGTCCACAAATATTGACTATGTTAACTACATCTCTACTTCCACAGGTAGTGAAACATTTATGAATGGGACATATTGTAAAATAGCAAATATTGCCATTCGAGGTTTTTCAATCATACAAATCCACAATGGCCACAATGATCAATGGTCCTTGTGAACTCATGGAGGGAATAAAATGCAAATGGAACGTGAATGGGATTTGGTAAGACCTGCACAACGGCGATGACGCCTCATGAAAAAGAGAAGATTTTCTTGGTGTGAAGAGGACCTCAAGGTGAAAAGCCATTAATAAAAACAACAGGAATCACTAAATTACAGGATCTTGGTGACTTTATCATCATGTGAGGACACACAGAAGCTGCTGCTAGAGCTCACAACATGAGAGTCCTCCCTGGATGATGTCATCAGAGTCACATCTTAGACTTCACTGACAATAAATTGAGAGGGGATTTGTGGACATGTGATAGGGGCCAGAGGTTAAAAAAAAACACGACTTACTGTGTTCTCAAATACATTCTGAGGTGGAAACAGTATTTGTTTGTAATCTTTGTTTGTGTTGCTAATTAACTACCATGGTCAGTAAGGCAATCATTATTCTAAAACATGTACAACACTCTTGTCAGTGTAGTGTGTCATGTAGTGTGAGTATATTTCACAATGTTTAGTTTTTATTTTAAGCAAAGTGGCATTACTTACGTAATAAGTGTACACTCACCAACACTTTCCAAAACAATTTCAGCGGCAGTTCTAATGCAACCACACTTCATAAACACTATTTGAAGAAGACAAGAAAACCAACTAGATGTTTCTTTATTCAGTTTCTAAAGTGCATTTAACTGTGAGAAAATACCAGGCTATTCTGTCAGGATACCTCCCAATTTCAGCATTTGAAAATGTTATTTATTTTGTTTATCTTAAGACAAATCACTTACAGCATGTCAACTACCTTTGGTGTCATGCCAGTGTGGAGGTCAACAAAGAGCAAATTAGGAATAAGTATTCTCTGCTGTACAGTTGCAAGATGATTGTCTGAGTATTTTCTGAATATGAACTGTCAAAATAAAATACTGAACAACTTTAATGTGAAGCTGACTTGTAAGTAAATATCCAGGTAAATGTTTTCTGTGTGACACTTATTCATTATCTCTGAAGCTGCTCTGTACTCCACAGCCAGACGACATCACAGCGTAGATTGGCCACAGCCTTTGGTTTCCATCAAAAAGGGATCCATGTTGGTTTATGTGAAAATGTCAAGACATTAAAAGGAGGTGTAACCAACTCTGCTTGCTGGCAGGTGTTACAACAACAAAATAATACACCTGATCATGCTTGTTTACTACCTCTCTCTGTCACATAAGAAATTGGGTGAGAGATACTGTATTATCTAACAGCAACAACATAGGCATGAGACTGAATAATTAGATGCAGCTTAAGACATTAATATCTTCCAAGATGCCCCCCCCCCCACACCCCAATACTGCAATGGTAGTGAGTTTGGATGTGGGATTTAAGTAGCAATAAACTACTCATAAAATGCAATCACATTGCACAAAGCATGAAGACCTGTCACCATGGCACACTTTTTTTATGCCTAGATGATATGATTAGGAATCCATTGTTCAACAGGTACTGCACAAACTAAAACGAAGCAAGGAAGGCAAACTTAAATGACAGGGAGTTGACATCCCAGGCAATTAAAAATGAGGTGAACCCGCAGAAAACACTTGTGGCTGAAACAGCTTTGGTGAGTAACATTTGTGTTAAATATGCGTGTGGATCAATCGACAGGCACAACAGAGCTGTAAACAGCAATGTGGCCGTGGAACGCTGTGTGTGCAGTCAAAGCATCTGGCATAGAGAAAGTGGACGGCATTAAAGCAAACAAAGAACATAAATGAACCTATTAGCTAAATGTAAACACTAGCAAGAGAAGAGCTACTGGATGATCACCACTGTCTCTGTGCTAAACACAAATGTTATCAGGACCGGGACAGGTTCATGTGTGATTGTTATTTGTTTGTATTCAATTGCAAAACAACCGATGAACAGACACTGACACAATTCACCATCTCATCACTCTTGGCACGTGCACTGAATACAGTTTGTACAGTAGATACACCTGCCTACTGGCTCACCCACTGATTTGCTCAGTCATTACAATACAACCAGTGATATTATGTTGCTTAAATAATCTTCAGTCTGATCGTTTTTGAGCTATAAAGCCCTTAACTATAATGGTTAAGGTAATAATATTTTATATAGCTTATTTCAGTGGAGGATTTATAGCTTTTAAGATCATTAGACTGCTCTAGAGTGTTAACTTAGACTAACTTCTGGCTACATTTTTAAACCAGATTTTCCTCTGCAAATGAAACATTAGTAAAGCTTAGCCTGTTAAAAAAGGGTGTGACTGATCTCTTCCAGGAAACATACAGTAGGTGACAAATCTGTAGCCAGGTTGAATAACTGGCATGGCAGTGAGCCCACAATGCAAGGATTAGGTCCCCTAGAGGAAAACTTTGAAGCTAGATGGAAACAATGTGCAGACGGCTCAAATAGCAGGTTTGTATCACTTATGAGAACTCATTATATGTATGTAGAAATAATATGGTTTGAAACATAAAAGGTTAAATCAATACACATAGAAACTTAATAAGTGTTTTTTTCTATTAAAAACAGTTATTAACAAGTAAATGAGTATATCGAGTATATACAGTACACACACGTAATTGCAGCAGGTTATAATCAAGCCTGTGAATCAAATGTCCAAGATTAATTTTAATAAATAAACATTGATAAAACTTTTTTTCTATACCTGTACCCATGTTATTTATGTGTCCTTTGGAGTTTCTCAGCCACTCTAAACCCTTGCAATGGTGTGATAATTGCCACCTTAGTCACACGATATAAATACCTCTGTTTACTTTTGAACTAGCTCTGCCCAAATTCAACAGTAGTGATAAAAAGGTTGTGCTGGTGCTTTAATACACAAAAAACTACAGTTTGTTTAAACACCATATTGTTTGTAGCTCAAGGTGAAAATAATACCATAAACTATAGGGCTGTCCATAATAATATGGGTTCACATAACCAGGCTACGAAAAAAAAAAAGTAAGGCCCATTTCATCAAGCTAATTGCCTGTTTGTGAGCGGGAGCAAACTTTTCTACCACCACTCTATTACGGAGGCTCTTTCTTAATCATAAATAGAGCCCTTGTATCCCAGAGGGACTTGCTATTCTAATTTACAATTGAACTAAAGACCAAAGCTATCAATCTTTCACAGACACTTTATTTCTGTCCCCCTTCTCTCTTGTAATTGTGGTGACATAACCATAAACAACAGAGAAAAGGCTGCTGTGACTGATCTGTGAAAATGACAGCATTAACACATGAGCTGCACATAAGCACTCCCATCCACCATGCACATGATTGCGAGCACAGACACGGAAACGCATACATGGAGTGACACAGGTTTGAAATTTAAACAGAGTAATAGCAAGACCTCTTCCTGGCACATGTTGATTCTAAGGCTTTATACATTTTACAAGGTTGAATCAAAATAATGCAAATATGCCAATTCAAAGGTTTGGGGGAGAATGTGTAGACTCACAGTTTTCACAACCTGACAACCGAAACATTATTCTCTTTAATGCCCTATAACTGATCTATAAAGCATTAGTAAATGATTTATTTAACATTGGTAAAGCTATTAGTTACAAAGTATAAACACTTTATAAATGGTGCCTTATCAGAAAGTGGTACCAAAGATCTAATACATCATGTTACAGTGTATATGACAACATAGAAACACGTCCCGATAGCTTCACATCTTCAACAAAGCACTGCAAAGGTCTCATGCTGTCAGCGTGCTGCAGCAGAACCTCGAACACATTCCTGCTTGCAGCGGTGGTGACACTGCACCACCGCTGCACCATGCCTCCGTGATGCCTTTAATGATGAGTCTTTTCGTTAATGAGTTAATGCAGAAACTCTCAATGTCATCAGAAAAGATAAGAGGGAAGAAAGCGATGCATTGTACACATAATGACAGGCTCCCTGCCTGCCCCTGAGATGTCACGGGTCAGCCATGTTAAGAATGTGTGTGCCCAATCATCCACTGATCTTTATCTGGTGGGCCTGCAGCTAACCATGACATGGGCCCAATCAGGGGTGCTGATGAATGGACAAAGGGGCCCTTGAATTGTTGAAGCTGCCACATGACTGCGTCTCTACTAAATCATGATGACATTAGCAATCAATAAACCAATTACTGAACAAGATATTAAACAAGTTCAGCAAAGCAATAATATTTACAAACTATACACTACACATTTCAAGTATTTGTGAAGTTTTGTGTAAATCATCACATCACCAGGAAGTGCATTGCTGATTTACAGCCTGTTACCCTGATGTCTAAAGGAGACATATGTAAGAAGCACCTGTCTAATTCAAACTCCAGACAAATTGGGGAAAGCATATCACCGGAAACGTTGGGGAGTCCGCTCCCATCGTAAGAAACACGGAAATGCGTAGTCCCTTCAATAGGTCTTTCTGTCTTTCAACAATCAGCTAACATTTCAGTAACATTACACAATTAGCAACCTTTATAAGTTATTGCTAAATAGTCAATGTTAGTATTATCAGCGGTTTTCTTACTAGTCTTTAAGAAACGTTGTGAGTTCAGCATCAAACGTAATCGCTTTAATCGACAAGAGCTGTCTCCAGTGGTGGAAAGCAATGCAACTATTAACTCTTTTCTATCACTTCTTTCTTTGCCTACAAACGTAGTTTATTGCCCTTGGGGAAGCACAACTTATTCTTCCTCTAATGTTGGACTAAGGGCAAACTGGATGCTTCTGTGACTCACTATCGCCTATTTAGGTACATAGTGGTATTGCAAGACAGGACGGGCCGGGGCTAACTGGTTAGCATGCTAACTTCAGTAAATATCTCTGTAACACAATACATAGTCTTTGACACTTCAAAACTATTACTTTACATTCTGTTTATGATTTTAGTTATTTTTTTGAATGTTTTAAACTAATATTCTCACATATAACTCCTTTAAAAGGCTATGACAGATTTAAATGACAGATTTGAACAAACAGCCACAACAAATTATTTTCTAAAATGCCAGTCCAGTTAGAAATTTAAGTTAATACATTTTATTTGTTTCATGAGATCTCGCTGAACAAAGAGACCTAGTCAGATTCATCTGTGCACTCAAAAACAAATAAGACTATTTGTGATTAAAGTGAGTTTGTGATACATTCTAAATTTATTCATGCTTTTTAACATAACCCACCAATGAATGATGTACAAAGTGACAAATTAGGACCTACGATGGCTTTGGATGGCACAATGAGGTGGAATATAAAAGGTTGAAGAGATAAATTCCAGCCGTCAATGACATCATAAAACCTGACAAATTGTAATAACAGACTGTGTAATCCACACCACTGTCATTCTCATCTCTTCAAGCCTTCCCTGACACAGTTATAGTCTCAGATTCAAGTCTGCAGCCAGGTTTAGACAAAATGCCTCATCCTGTCCAGTGGCATTTGTCTTGTTCTGCATTATCTGAAATCAAACGCTCTATAGTCCACTCCCACCGTTCCATATAGAACAATCAGCCCGGCTCTAATGTGGGAATGTCTGTAATCCTCACAAAAGGACGCTGACATTTATACCCAGCAGAAATGAAATAGACGGGGCCTGGATTCCTCCAGTGGCTTTGTGCATGGTACACTAGACTGGGTGGATAGATAATGACACTTTATTACAGGGTCATTATGGCAGGTAGCTCTCAATGATGAAAAGGCAGATCTAGTCAACATGGACAGCTCTGAGACAGGTGACCCAGCATGTTAACAAATATGGCAAATGGGCATTATGGGACTAATGAATTCAAAAGAAGCTCTGGGGAAAGATCAACATAATAGCTGGGCCCATATAAGAATTGCCAAGAAAGATAAACATCTTAAGGCTGGTTTAAGGAACTATTCTCAACTATTGTGACCTTGTTTTCCCACAGTACTGGAAGATAAGGTGGCGAGGTGAAGAATCTGAAATATTACAAATGGACAGCAGAATAACTAAGCTGCTTAGCTTTGTAGTTGTCTTTGTCTCTGGTATCCGTCTTCGTGTCTGGTTATGATTATCAAACTAGCAGGTTGATTAAATGAAACGCATTTACAGTGTTAACACTACTTAATATGCCCTACAGTACTCTGACTCTGAAGCAATCTGTCAAATTTACTGTAAGTCTCCCATCTGTTTGACTTGTGTGGTTTAGTTTTGGCTAGCATGTATTTGCGATTATGTGAGAATGTAGCCTACCCTATGTTCAAATAAATATTGGGATATTATCAAGAATGTACTCTCGTTACAGCAAAGCAGACAAAGGAACATGTTGGTCTTGTCTATGTAGGTTGCCATGCATAAATAAGCTGTCATTCATCAACAAATTGTTACAGCAAGCAACTCCACAAAAACCACACTTTTTTTTTTCACATTTTTGTTTGTGTAGGAATTAAACAAACATGATATTATGTGTCACTTATTGAACTTCATAGGTGCTGGAAGGCATATTTTTTTACTTTGGAGGAAGCCAAGCTAGCCGTTCACCCCGTTTCCAGTCATTATGCTAATCACCTCCAGGCTTCAGCTCTGTACTCAACGCACAGATATGAGAGTGGTATCAATCTTCTCATCTAAGTCTTGGAAAGCAAGCGCTTAAGAGTATTTCCCAAACTGTTTGTAGTTCCTATCTCATTTAAGAAAAAAGGCCCACATGTCGAGAAATTACATTAGCTATTGAGATAATATATTAAGCCCATGTGACATGATTTGATTTCAGTTGTATGGCAATATTTTGATATTTCCCAATACATCAAATGTTACTAAGATACACTAATATGATTTCCCTCTTTAGTATGTAAGATTAAGACATGCTATTGCTTATTCTATTTTGTCTGGGTTTAGTGCCTACTTACACCTATCAACCAACAAGACATATATGCAAGAGCAAATTACAAAGCCATAAAATGTTAGTTTATTCCTACACAGTTCAGCGTATGCATTATTACAATACACTAGATCAATACAATCATGGCCTTTAGCATGGCTGTATTGATCATAACCAATATATTGTCATCACACCAGGCCAGGCTGTGGTCACTCATGGTACTCATCACTGCTGTAGATGTCATCAATATGAACTTAAGCAATGATAATACTTGGCCAAACCAAAGTTTAACACTGTGCTGAAATGTTGGACAGCAATCCATCTAACATCTCTACAATTTACTGTCGGAATCTGCCTAGTCCAATTTGGCAGTCGATTCGAGGTAAGACATTTTGATTATGGGGTAAGACATTTCCCCCCTCTACAAGGGTTCCCTCCAAAAGTTTAAACCCTGAATAAGAGTGAATATGAGTTCTAAATGATAGTTTTCACATTTCCATCAAACATCTCAAATGCGTCTCTCTGGACATGAGATGAAGCCCAAGAAAGAAAGAAAAGCAACTTGTGTGTCAAATGTTATTCACTGGGTCAAACTCCAGTGTAAAGTGAAGTGTAAAAATGACTACATCTGCATCTGTTCTATTCCAACCACTCAAAGGGGTCAGATTGCTGTTGGTATATCGATACTACTTACAGAACTTGGATGTTAATCCTGTTCTTTTGTCACTGTGCCAAACGTTTACCCAATGAGATCAGTCTAGGTGGCTGCAAATCCTATAACATGACATTAGCTCTTTTGACTTCACAGACAAGATAATGACATTAGCTAATGTATGAACAATAGAAAACCTCTGTGTGCATTCTGATACCTCACTGAGAGAGATGAACAAGCACTTTGCACTCTGGATTCAACCATTTTGCGTTGAGTTCTCTGTCTCCACCTGATCAGCTAAAGGCATTCATAGTAATTTCCATCTAAAATGCAACCTGTTTTTCAGGCAAATAAAAAACAAGGTTTGTTTAGATAAAGCAATCTATTTTCTAGAGCGAATTTCGTAAAAGTGCTCATCACAGCAAGTGATTCTCATCACGTACAGAATGTGTCATTACTGGGTCACACTTGATGCACAAGTGTTTTAAAACTGTACCCTGTAAATAGATGTTAATCTGTCAATGGCAGAACTAATCAGATGCTAGTAACTCCTTCATGTCCAGTTTGTTCTCTTTCCTCAACTGATACTGTATATGTTTTTTCTAAGCCTAAACAGCTTCAAGTTGTTGCTTTAATGTGACCCATAAAAGACCTTGGATAATCATTTTTTTTGCCATGTGGCAAGTGGTCAAAGACGAGATTTGATGCGCTGGTGTCTCTCCAGATGTAGCCTATATGAGCCAGAACTGTTCATGTTACATTGTGTGCAACTCTTACTCGGTAAGCAAAGGGTTCACCTTTTGATTTTGAGTGTTTTCATTGCTAAGACTTAAAGAAGGGGATTTTAACAACAAAATCAAACTTTTTAAGTATCTTTTTTCACAGAATGATGTATGTAAATGCATTTTGTTTTAGGTTTTCTCCAAGGTTTTCATGGGGTTGCACTTGCATAAAAAAGCAGATATAAACATCTTAAGGCCTTTTGGGCAAGATGAGGACTTGATTCAGTTCAAGTAATTTAACAGATAGTTTGATTCGTTCCGCTGGATGACAGCAAAGAACATTTAACAGCATAGGATCTTGAGAAACGGCTATAACTCATAGCTACAAAGAAAACATGTATCCACCAATGATTTTGTTCAAATGGAAATGGACAAAAATTGAACAGTGATTGTTTCAAAATGCAATTACCTATCATAACCTTATGTGAATGACAAAGGGCACTGCTTAAACATATTTTTTACACAACAAATGCAAAGGAAGACCAGGGGGAAGGTTCAAAGCACAACCACGGGTGAAAGTCCCTCAGCCAGTGAACTTTGTGACCTGTGAGATTCCATGTGACCCCGCCAATAAGAAATGCCTTAGGTAATTTAAATCAAGTGGAGGTGTGTCACTTTCAAACAGACTTGGCTGAATAGCCCTGCCAGAGCAGCGTGCTGCTCCCCTGACCAGATGTGTGGGGCTTTTTTTATTACAAGAGAAAGAGAAGCTGATAGTTGCAGGTGCAAGGCTGACATGAGGGCTAGCTTTGCAGGCCTTCATAAAGGGGATATCCATTGCCTGCGTTTAATCAGAGCCAGTGGGATGGGATGGGATTCATTGCTCTTTGATGGAGAGCACTGTTATGAAGATGGACAGTCACTTTGCTCTCTAAGTGAAACCATCGTTTAGCCTCAATTCCCAGAGAAAAGGCCCATTTGTTATCCACAGGGGAGTGCAGCAGGGGTGGTTATGCTAGGTGGAGGCTGCATGCATTTTCCACACAGTTAGCGTGCATAGGCATACATTTATGGTCAGAGAAAACTCACTACGCTAAAGCCAAAGTGACATACAATATAGACTTTGAATATCCTCCCTTCTTGTACCAACAGAGTAAAACTGCAACACAGACACAAACACACACACCTGTGTATGATCTGTGTGTGTGCATACATGCTCACTCACATGTGTTTATCTACTGTTAGTGTATATATACACAAGTCATAGTGCAACTGTGTGTTTTTAAATTAAACCAGATGCTGTTACATCAAATTATCAAAAACATCAGTACTGCACAAATTTGGTAAACCCTGGAATGAGATCAATGATGATGTTTGTTTGTTTTTTTAGTTCAGTGCCAATGTTTTTAAATTTCTTGCTTTCCACAATATCTTTGTACTGCCACTACAGTACATTTAAGGTTAGAGAACGATTGTGGTTATGGCATATGAACTGTTATTAAGGTATGGTTAGGGTAAGGTAACTAAAACACTTGGTTAAGGTAAGGGAGATATTGTGGTTACAGTTAATGAAAAGGTGGACATTAATTGCAGATTTGTGATGGGTCATGAACTCCAGTCTCCTGCATGAAAGTCGCCCATGCTATGCACACATCCACCACCCCGACAACCAAACTCTTACTTTCTGCCTCGCTACCTAAAGGGCAAACAACTTCCTGCATTGGCACTGGATTTAAATCAAGGGGTGCACAATCATCCAATATAAACGTAATTCCTATGGATACTGGGCTGAATTATCACCACTTTTCTAAACTCAAAGAGGTGATTAGATGCCTTTAAAAAAGTGGGTCCCATTAACAGTCTGTCCACTGTTATAGTCCTGACCTCTGCGAGTCTGTTAAGATTCATTAGATAGCAGGTTTATCAAACAGTTTCTTCTCTAACAGGAGAAGAATGAGCCTTGTCAAAGGGAGTGACACAGGGAAGAAGACAAGTCTATGTGTAGCCTTAATCCCTTACTCAGTCATCCAAGAGGATGCGAATTACACCATGTATCATTCTGATAAAGAAGCTCCACTCACCTTGTTCATGAATTTGGACTCAAATTCTAATATGCTAAGTGGGAGTGTGTCTGAAAGGTTAATACATAGGAGAAAAGGCCTATGATTGGACATGAGTTATTGTTAATGATAATAACTAATCCAATTACAGAGAATTAATTTGCTGAATTAGATATTGTGTTGCAGGCCCACACCCCATACGCATCACCAGAGTCACAAAAAAACTCAACAAACTGTTATCAGGTCTGACATGTTCCTAATTTTCTAAAGTCTGGCACTATGCCACAGTGCCTTAGCTTTTAGTGATTTTAAATCTCCCTGCTGTATCCACTTTCAGGAATTTTCCAGATCCATTGTTTTGTTTCTAAATAACCAAACTTGACAGGCTTGCCTTGCACCAGTGCTTTATAGTATCAGGGTATGTATGCCTTTTCAGCCACATGTTGTATTTCACACTTGTATTGCCCTGTCTCAGCTATCATACCTTTGTTGTGTTTAATGGTATCTCCAGCCTTGGACCACTGATACCAGCTGAGCGGTCAGAGTGTTAGCACTCCTGAATATCTATTACAATTAGTTTTTGATTAAGGAACTCTGCACGGCTGTTTGAAGCCTTTAATGTTGTGTCAACTGGATGATGATGGAGAGAGCAGCATGGACGCCTCCCAGTAACAAAGCGGCCAGTAAAAGGCTCCAAGTGAACCATTTTATCTTCTTAATGGAAACCAGATGACCTTTCTTTTCTTTTTTTCTCTGTTTTTAATGTTGAAGTTTTTCTTGAGGTGATACTGACTCAGAGCATTCTCTCACTTATGTAATTTATGCCAGGGTTTTTGGCAGCTTCATTTCACCTTTCCCATATTAGCTTTGGCCAATGATTTTGACGCTACGTTAGCCTTGGAACAAAGCATACATATCAGCTTAGCAAGATGTATGACAGATAACCTCGTCTAAACATGCTCATCATAATCAGGATTTATTTAAACAAATGAAAAGAAACCTTAATTGAGAGCTCAAGGCAAGTCACAGCTCTAAAATATTTGGATATTCTGATATGTGTAGTGTAGAAGAGGCATTTTTGGGGGGTACTTTTGAAGTGAAATAAACTTCATTAGCATTAGCAAAATCATGAACATTAATGACTTTAATCAACAGAAGTGTTTGCAAAATATATCTCTTGCCAAAAGAGTGTGAGGTTTAGGTACTGAGGTACACTAGCATTGCGAAGAGCGTTGGTACAGTGTTTCAAAAAGTTTACTTCCAAACTTCTAGAACTGCTTTTCATCAATTATGTTGTGGTACATTATCTTTCAAAAATGTATTCTAGATTATTTATTTATGACAGATAATTTAGACAACTCTTTGGAAGATTGTATGCAGCAAAAGCCATTGTAAAGTTTGAAAACTAAGTAAACATTGCCTACTGAGAAATTTCAAAGTAGTCAAAGGCTTTCATAAATAAACATGTCAAGAGGTCCAAAGGTCAAACAACTACACAGCCTTTCTGTATTTTAAAAAGCTGCAAAATATTCAGGATTCATGTTCGGAGTACCCTAGTGGTTTTGAGTGATCACATGTTGAAGCACTTCACAGAGAAAAGAGTTCTCCACAAGTACTCTGCTTAGTTACCAGAGGAATGTGAGAAAGCAATAAAAAATACTTCTAGTGTAAAAAAGTGATAATTGAGCTGGGTAATCAATTACTAAGTAAAAGAAACACATGAGCGTGCTGGTACAATCTTTCGATGTTCTTTATTGAGGAAAGACTATGAATTCTTAGCATACTGAAGGTCTTTCTAATGTTTGATGCTGCTGAGGACTGGGAGCCCTCTCTGTCACACTCACAAACATGAGGGGAGATAAAAAAAAAGTCCTGGCATGCAAGCAGTCTGATAAGTTGCAGCTTGTGTAGTTTTGTTTAGTTTACTTAATCCCTGAGCTGGAAATGACCTTGTGAACTTAAACTGGGTTCAATGTTATTATCTGCTCCTTTTTTCCCCTTTTTATTTTACTAATCAGTAGCTATCTCTCAATACAATAAATTAATTACACTTTTGATGGCTTTCAAATATTTCAATCTCAGAGGTGTAGCTGAGCTGTACTGTAGCCGCCTTTGCTGTTTTACGACACTGATCCAGAGCTTTCTGTCTACTACAATATATTCACACATCACAGGTCAAAGAGCGCTGTCCTAGAACAATTATATTCACCAGCTTGAACCTGCTTTCATCCAACACACACATGGCCTATAACCTGGCCAACCTTGGCTTAATCATTACCATGACCTCTTTATCTGATTGTCATGCAGGTAACCATTAATAAGTGTTTACCTCCCGGTGACCTCTGAAAATGTGCATGCTGCCTATGCCCCACAAATGCCAGCCCTATCAGAGAAGTTGACCTGATTTTTTTCCCTTTTCAAAGTGGCTGCACCTTGGACTATAATAATTCAGTTGGTCTAGTATGATAAAATCCTACATAAAGACTTTATTCTCCTAAAACTGTGTCCAATTTATTTTGAAAACAGCTCAATCATAGTTCATCTCCAAACACTGAGATTGCTGTTATGTTATTAGTTATATTACTTGACAATTTAAGAAAGAAAGAAAAATTAATAGAGAAAATAATGCTGGCTGAGATTTGTATTGGCTTTGTGAAATCCTGCCATTTCCCAGTGACTAGCCCTGTTGCCCATCTTATGTTTAGCTGATGCAGAATGATAACTCACCAGTGTCTTTCTCAGTGAGATTGGTAATATATAGCCGAGAGGTATCCTGACATAGTTATAGCTGTGGGTGTCCTCGAATAGACAAGGAGAGTCAATTACAATGGCAGAGCAAAACGTCTGTACGAATGTCAAACTCACCGCGCAGACGGCTGTGATAAATAACACCTGACCTCACACCAGGCGGTGGTTTCTCTGCAGGGCCTGAGACAAGCCTGCTCAAGGAAATGTGAAATCAAGGCAGAATGTGGGGCACTATAGGAGAAGCGTGTAGGGCATAGCACAAGAGGACAGGGGACGTCTGAATGAGCAGCAAGACATGTCAAGGAACATAGTGCAATTGCACTACTGGTGTTTACTTTATGGCAATGCTGTGAAGATATGAACCTTCACTCTGGGAGTGTTGTGGCAGGCCCTGCTGTTATTCATACCTGTTCCTGACAAGAAAAACAAAGCTCCAACCCATCCTGCACATACTCTATTTGTCCGCATGAGACATAAAGCAGCAGGTTGGTCTGCCAGGAACTCCCATTGCGCTCGTCTGAGTTTAATCTTTGTTGACAGAAAGCAAGTGTGGGTATCAGGTCACTTTCTATGGCTTCCAGTAATGCACCACCACAGTCTTCTGAATCCAGCAGAGACAGCGTGCAGATTGTTGATGCTCTAAGTGCAGAGACCTCTGTCCATGGTCGTGAACAGACTGGATTATTGGGCCCCAGCAAAGCTGACAGTAGCAAGGTGAGGGTAGCATAAAGCACTGCAATAGTGAGCGCAGCTGAATATTCTCACCCTCCATCTGCATGTACTTTGTGTATATGAATGCACACAAGCGTGTGTGTAGGGGGCAGAGAGGGGTAAGTGGGGGAGTCCCTGGTCCCATGGGAGACATGCTGGCTGAAAGAAGGGAGGAATGAGCAACAGGCAGACACAAGGGCACAGGCAGATGTGTGCAAAGATAAATAAGGAGATAAATCACTGAGTGTCTGGGCCCAAGGCATTTGCATTCCTGAAATGAAACTCCAAGGAGAAACACTGGTGCGTACTGAGCTTCAGTGACTTAAAAAAAAATATATACAGTACGTAAGCATATGTACATGTGATGTGTGTTCATGTGTGCGAGAAAGGGAGGATATTTTTCCTCTCAGCAGCTATGCAGTAAAATGTATCACATTAATTCATCAAACAATATCCTTTGTGCAACCCTAATGAAGTCAAACAACTGTTACCAAGTCACAACAACTCCTGGTGGGTTTCAGCTTTTGTCACACGTATTGAAATTAAATAATGACTCAAGCAAATTGGAGGTAATTTTGATAACAAGCATTCCTCAGCTCTGCGTGGTAAAATAAATGGTGCAAGGGGTCACCTACACATGGTTTATTTTAGGCAGGCCATGTTTGATCTATGGAGGTCCTGGGTTGTCTCAAAGTCACGAAAGAAGGACACTCCCCTCCTGGGATCCCAGCGCGCCACATCTGATTTTCATGTCCACAGAAAAAGACAGCTAAGACATAAGTGTGCTTGACAGGGAAATGTGCATTCGAATTAATTCCTAAATCCTGATCATATTTTTCTTGCCATTATCAGCTGCTTTGAAGGATCAACAGTGGGGGAAAACTGCAATATCAATGCTTTCCAGGAAATAGTATTATAAGAACACAATAAAAAATATTGCAGGCTTTCCAACTTATTCAATACACAGTAAAGAATGCAAGCACATTTATTGATTTAGGTTTGGAAAGCAGTTCTAGTCCTCCTTCTGACTTATGTGAAAATAAAACATTGAAACAAAATGTTGCCTTTCCTACATAATCATTCATCCTGGACATAACTTCACCAGCACTGGGACTTTCCCATGAACAGAGCAGGCAGAGAACTGAGAAAACTCATGGTGGGAGGCTCTGGGTGTGTGGGAGGCAGCATGAAGGAGAGACTGTCATCACTAATTCCTTGCCAGGCAGCCCAAGAAGTGTTGACTAACTAATGACCGTGTTTAACAAGTGAAGTGTATCATGCTTGAGGAAACACAGCTGGATATGGGTCCTGTGCATTGAGTGACTCAGAGAAAACAATTCATTGTCTTAAATGCTATCCACCCACAAACAGTTTTCTCAAAGCGAGGAGGATACGTATTCATGAATGAAGTAAAGAGGGAGTTAAACTGGCGAAGGGAAACAGCTGGATTTTTAAAGCAGTATGGTTTGCGGTTGGGTCACAAAGGCATATCTCTGTGGTACTGTGGTGGGAGTGGAGGATAAAACGGTAGTCCAAGACTCGTAAATGAGGGATAGAAGGATTAGGATGTGAGTGCAAAGAAAAGGAATGCAACTTATCTGGAGGATGTTGGTACAAAAAGGATGAGAGAAACTAAAATGTTTCCTTTGTAAATCACACATTGTATCAGCTTGTGCAACAGTCAAAAGCAGCTCATTTAGAAGAAAGATGTCATCTTTAATAATAGGTCAAACTGAGGTCAGAAGTGTTATTTGGAAACATTGTGAACATAAATGAATCTGTAGGAAATGAAAATCACCTCTTTCTAGGAGAAAACACCTCAAGATTACATGGGATTTAAGCATATGTTATCAACTTGTCTGACAATTATTTTAACTCAAATTTGGCATTTGGCAGCTACACTAACATGTGTTGGGATGATGCAGTGGAGCCAAGTTAATGTTTTATATTATAACTACAGCACTCCTGGCCAGACTAAGGCTCATGCTGTTTTGTATTCCTCTCAAGAGTGTGTTCATAACTCATTTTACATGCCAAGATTATGTTTGCCTATAATGAGGCAGAAAAAAGGAACTCAATTTTACAGCAGTGCTTTAGTTGAACGGTGAACTAGTTTTTCTCTAATGAGCATTTTTGCTCACAGTCATTTATGACCAGGCTGTAGTTGCGTTTTGACCATGTGATCAGAAAAAAAATGTCCCTATTTCTGGCCTCTCCATTACCTTATTACCTACCCCATACAGTATGCTTAGTCAGCAAAGCAGATTTTACTTAACTTATTTGTGGGAATATACTAATTCAACACTGTCTCCTAGAAGTTAAGTTTGTATGCTGCTAACTTAAAAGTAGATACGTTTGTGAGAAATCTAAGGCCACCAGAATTATGTTTTTAGCAGGTCCACCACTATGTTCTGGATTGAAATACCTTAACAACTATTGGATGGATTGCAATGAATCAATGTACAGACATTCATGGTCCTCAGACGATGAATCCTACTGACTTTGGTGGTCCCCTGACATTTTCTCTTACACCACTCTGAGGTTTTGTGTAAAATGCCTCAACAGCTATTAAACATTTTGCCATGAAATTTGCTACACATATTCATGTTCCCCTCAGGATTGATTGAAAAAAAACATCATCAGGTCAAAACTTGAGTTTGTATTCTTCTTTGATTTATAGACAAATACCTTAAAAACTAAGATGTCATTGCGAGCATGCTGACATTAGCATTTAGCACAAAGAAGCACAGTGTACCAATCAGATGCTTAGGGAAAGATTGAGGTCTTGGTTGAATATTAAAAATGTCAAGCTTGTTTACTGCATTAATAGCTAACCAAAACCACAATCTTTCAATAACCTTAACAAAAGTGCTCTTATTGCTTATTAAACTACCTAAATTACTTAAGCCACACGCGGGACTCAGATGCGAACCACGGTCCTGTACTTTGTCCGTCTGACAACCCCTGCTAAAAAGAACTAAAAGGTACAAAAACACTAAGAATTCAATTTCAGATTGTAAGAGTTTGAATCAATCTGCCACTTGCCTTCCCCCAGCCAACCACACACACACACACACACACAACAACAACAACATTCTGTGAGGAAGCTGTCCTAAGCCACTTAAATCTGTGCTATTTGATAGTGTTTGTGAAACGTTTACTTATGACCTGCGCTCTCAAACTCCTTAAGCCATCCACATAACTGAGGGAAGTGAAGGGCCTTTTAAGGCCCTAAGTATTGCCAGAGTCCTCCTTATATTACTGATGATATCTGTCCTGAGGAGTTTGCTGACAAGAGCCCAGGGATCAGAAATAGCTATAAAGCAGATGGGAAATTACATCTTATCCAACACATACTCAAACGGCCTGTCTGTTGATAGAAAAGGCTCACTACAGTGTCTTTAAGCAAGGATTTAGCCTTTGACCATCCTCCTCAAGCCCATGGACTCTACATCATGATTCAGTTACCATAGATAGCTTTACACTGCACTGCAACACACTATGCTGTAATATGTCTCAGTGCTAAGCAGGAGACAGGGAAATCCTTAAGCAAACCATCTGGCGGAAATACATAATATGCTCTTGTACTGAGTTCAGCAAATAGATGTGTACTGTTAAACTACAGTGGTAAGACATGTTTGTACAAATTGTGCTGCATGTGCTCTCTCTCACAGCACAGAGTTTTATTGAATATTGGAGAGACAGAGTGAGAGCGCAGGACAACATTAATCCCTTAAGCCCTTCAATGATGGCCTTTGACCAGGCCATATGAGATCCACTACCCTCTACTAATCTGCTCCAAACAGTGATGAACCCAGAAAGTGGCTCTTGCATTTAACAAACTGTTGACAGCAGGATTATCCAGTTTGTGGCAATGCAAACGTCAGAATACCCACCATAAGTGCATGTCTCTTCATGTAAACGTGTTTTTTACCCTACAAAACCTATGCTGATATACATATCGTGTTATATATTATGATGGTTCCAATAGTGCAGCAAATATTCTTTAGCTGAGCTACTGATCAATTAACCTCTGTGGGATAATTACAAACAGATGTACAGCAAGACTTCTATTGTATCTACAATCTGAAAATAACAGAAAATGCCAAATAGCTTTGGTTATGCTTAGCTGTGTAACACTTTAACTTTTCTTTTCCTCTGGACAAAACACTTCTGTGCACAATACAAAATTATTTTCAGCATAAAATACAGTTTTATCATTTTATACTGTACTTAATTTATGGAAGTGAGTAATTTACAGGCTTCTTTAAAATTGTATTCAACTTTTAAGATGCAATAATATTTGGGAATTTCAGGTCTAGTTTTTCTGATATTTCTGCTTAAGATGGTCAGGAAAAAGGCTACACTTCTTTAGTGGTAAGCATTGGCACCTCAAACCTAAAAAGTCCTTTGTTGCAGTCTTGGCAATGGTCATTTCTGTTAAGTTTGCTTGTTCTGGTTTACTTCCTGTGTGCTCTAGTTCCCTTCCATGTTACCTCCAAATTTTAAGCAAGCCAGAATGTTTGTATTTTACTTTGATCAATCTACTGGTTTTTTTTTCTTTAGCTGTTTTAAGTCTTTAAAATAGCAAATGTTAGAAACAAGTAGAATTTTCTTTTATCCCCAAAAACTCCCAAAATGCTGTCTTTCATTAGAACTGAAACAATACCAAGAGACCACATTTTTAGGCTGAAGTTATACTGTGTGTACAACTACAGCAGTAATTTGATTAATATAGATTAGTCAAATGATTGTGCATATCATTTAGATAATGAAATTTTCCCCCATTAGAGTATACAGAAAAGATATAATCTCTTAATTGGCATCAGTTGACTTTTGACATTGCAATGTTTTATGTGAACGTAAGAGGAGTGTTTGATTCAGAGTGCATCTTACAATTTCCATTAAAGTTACAAACCTTTTCTTGCAAGATGTTTTTGTCTGTCCTTTTAGATTCAATGTTTAATTTTTGTCTATCAAAGTTTCGTACACGATTTTGTCAGTCTTCATAAAGAGCACATTCTTCTGCAGTTTTTTACAAAGAAATTGGCTAAACAAAAATAATTCAAGGATAAGTCTAGGACATTAAATAAAAAGAAAACTTTTGCAATCATTTCTGGCACTGGGGTTAATCTGCAAATGTTGTTTTTCCTTCATTTCCCACTAATGTATTTCTTAAAACTTTACAAACTTAACTCCACTAAAGAAAGAATCTGCACATTAACTTTCTCTCTCACACACACACAAATGTGCTGCTTGTTAGTTTGAAATGTGTTAGCACACATAAACAAATAACTCCACCATCCAATTCATTATCTATAATATTGTCACCTCTCATCAGATAAAATCCTTGAGTTTTTGATTGACACTCTCAGCTATGTTCAGATACACAATGTTAGCTTGTTGGGGTCAAATGAGGTTCCTGTTTTTGAGAAGAGACAGTGTTTATCAAACAAGAACCTCTCACACTACCCTCTCACAAAATTTCTCTTGCCGCTGTCTAGGCCTTGAACCTACACATAGCGAGACACTAAAGCGTAAAAGAGTCATTCATTCAAATAAAGGCGGTATTTGGAAGTTTTGTAATCTGTGGAATTAAAATTTATCTCAAAATGATTTCCTTGCATCAGTGTAAAAAAGACCAATGACCAAAATCTTATTAGAACAGTGAATGGTTAAAACCTGAAATATTTTGTTCATATTGCTTCAAGGCAATGAGCTCATCATCTCCTTGGTCTGAAGAAGAAGCAGAAGTAGATTTACTCAACACATACAGTTTTTCTGAGCAAGAAACTTTACAAGTACACTTCCGTCCTGTGCATGCACCTGTCCCACTGTTATATTTTACTTAGATCGTATCCTGTAGCAGAAATCTATGAGCTTGGCCTCTCACATTTATGTATTTGGACACTGATCATTTCTATGTATGTGCTCGACCAGTTAAATTTAGTCCATTCAACCCTGCCAGCAACAGTGACAAGCAAATGATGGCTCAATCAGAGGACTGCTCAAAATTGTTCTATTCTTGCACCGTCTTGGTTGCGACAGTTGACTCTCCATAGCAGTGCCATGCTGTTAAGCATGCTGTCATCCATGGAGCTTTACTGTAATGAAAACATGGCCAAGTATGATTGTAGTTGTCCCAAACCACACCTTTATTTGCATTGCACTCTGAAGCTGCCCGTTTGGAGAATGCAGCGATTCCATACTGCTCGGCAGCAAAGACGATGCTTCACACATTAGCAATCTCCTTCTCCCTCCCTGTGGCTCTAGTAGCCAGAGAGGGAAGACTGACTGGGCTGACATTGGGATTCTTTTTGTGTTTCATCCTAGTACCCATGATAAACCAGACTAAAACTCATGGTTAAAGACCTCCTTCCCAATTTTGGGTTTTGAGAATGGAGTTGCTGATGACAGCGGTCTGTCACAAAATAGTTTGGCAGACATCAGGGACCAAATCTAGGCCCAGTCGGTGAGCAGGAGGCATAATCCTGTTTTTACCCAGACTGCCAGCTTAAGGGAAAGTGGGGTCCACCATTTGGATTCGCAGATGATGGAGCTGTCTTCCCAGCTGGCCTCTAATCTAACGGCGGGTGAGAGTACGCCGTGTAGCTATGCCGCCACTCCCCATAATATGCAGTCATCCTGCCATACAGTGAGCAGACATGTTTGAAGACTGCCTGCTAAATTTAATGTTATGTCCTCTGCTTTCTCCCATTGTCGTCATATCTGCTCCTTAACAGCATGCTTAGGGGACAATTAATAAGAAGCAGGGACAAGGCCAACACTCTTTATTCAGCATATACAAGCTGCTGTTTGTGACAGGCCCTTTTTGATTTTGGCTATTTTGAGTCTTTCTAAAGGCTGGACAGATTAGCAGTGGATAGCACAGAGGTGGCCCTTTCTCTCTCCAGGACTGATGAGCCTTAGAGTGCAGAGGGGCGTAGCACCTGACTCATGCTCATCCATGTAACATCCTTGCATGTTCTCAAACTGCCAGCCCAGGACAATGTGAAGTGACTTCTTAGATGTAGTTCTTAGATACAGTTAGCAGGTACAGCAGATTGTTCTTGACATTTGTTTTTAACATTTACTTAGTATTTTGTAACTCCTTTATATCCTATAGGAGTCCTGCATTCACGCTGTTATCTTCATTCAACAAACTGGAGTCTCTTCCTTCCTTTGCCATGAAATTGGAGCTTTAATGAAGTCTGTTAATTAATGTGTTAAGAACATTTCTAAGACTAGCAAAGGTGTCAGTATGTTGTTCATTCCATCAAACAACTTTGTGTTGTGGGTGTAACATGCATGGCAGCATTTAAGGGCAGCTTGCTAGTCTTTTGGAATACAAACGTTGCACTGCTTGTTGACTACTTGCAGGTAATGCAGTGGCTAGGGTTGGTTGTGGTTAGTTTTGTACATGTTAATGAAACGACAGCAGAGGAACACTTCATTGGAATTACCTGACATTCGGCAGAACAGCGTCATATAAAATTGGATGGCACAGCTTATATGATATCTTCCCCCTGCATTGGACTCTCTCCTATCACTGTACAGATGGTGCAACTGGTCAGTGTCACAAATTTATTTAACAAAGCTTACAAAGATAAAACATTAAAAACACAATGCAAATTGACATTGTCTATAGGAGCAAATCCATTAAATATGGTGATTCCACTGAAATTGACAAATTTAATAAAATGTTTCAAATGTCAAAAATACTGTTTTAACAGTGGCCCTATGTCTTGTTACTCTTTACATTTGAAATATTGAAAATAGTGCTTTCTTTTACGGTGTATGTGACAGAGAGATGGAGATGTAGCAGTAGGGTAATGTAGGCTAAAGGTAAAAAGCATGAATAACATACCATGCGGCCACACTATGCACTGGAGGCAAATATATCACAAATAAACAAACATTTAAAAATCGACAAGAGAGGAAGAGCAATGAAATTTTCATTTACTGCAAAACATAAAGAACCAAAACACAAGTGAATTATTTAGACTGGATTTGAAGAGCTTAAATATCATACTATACTGCACAGCCAGGGAGATTTATACAAACACACACACTCCTCTGTGTTCTCTGGTTGGCTAGGATTCAGACTTTGCTAAAAGAAAAATCCTTCCAACTCCCATCCTGATAGAGTCCATTGAAACGCAGACCCCACACCAAGACTAATAGCAATGGGAATCAGCTGAAAATATGTGACATAATCACATTAGTGTCTTAAAGAACACAAAGCGCATAGTCAACTTCCCTTGATCAAGGCACATCTGGAGGGGCAGGGGACTTGAAACAGAGTCCTGCCTTTCCCCTACTGAAATGAAAACAAGCTGTTTCACTATGCTTCCAGGCCAAAGCAGAACAAGAACTTTGACACAGTAATGGATTGCTCCAGCAGCCACAGAGCTTAATGTGAAGATGCCAGAAAAAAGGGAGAAGGGAAGATCTTGAAAGGTTTCAGAATAACGCCCACTGCTTTCCCAGTGCGTTTGAACTCTGACCTGAAAAACTGAAAATTCCATGCTACGATTTTTGCTCATTCTCCTTTGAAAGTGACTGTAAAGCACTGATCTCCAATTGCTCCGATGACATCTATGATCTGTATTTAATATAAACGTGTTTTTTTTAAACAATGGACATTAAAAATGTATTAAAAGTAAAGAAAGAGAGCTTCAAATTCTTGAAAAACAGATTAAATATATTAATTTAATTTATAAAAAATATTTCAAACAGAATAATAATTTTTCAGAGTTAAACTGGAGCCCTGAAATTGTATAAACCAGGTTGCCAAAGAGTTTCCAGCTGAGCACATATAGAGATGTGACCGTCATTATAACAAGTGTTCTTTTAAAATATGAATGCCAGTTAATATTTTCCAGAGGTCTTTCTACACACTTTTAATGCCCACTTTTTGTCTTCTCCCTATCCAAGGAACAAAGACTGGTTTCTGTTTCTGCTCTCAGCCTGCTGTGCAAGTAAGGGCCTGGCCAGCCCATTAACACCCACCTCAACATGTTCCATTCCAGCATTGGGAGCTAATTGCAAACACTGGCTAGGCTTAAAAACCTCTTATAGACAGCAAAGAAAGAAAGAAAGAAAGAGCGAGAGTGAGGCGTTTGAGGGCGTTAGAGAGAGAGAGAGAGAGAGACATTGAGAGAGAGAGTTGGTGGGGACTGAAGAGTGGGGAGGCCCCAAAGAGGCTAATGAATCCATAGGAAACTCCATGGCTCTGCTACTGCGTAAATAGTTGTTCACTATATGCACTGCTACTTAGGCAAAATGGGGCTTCATAATGTTCGGCTTTTGTCACCCATCAAATTCCTCAAGAGCACAGGCGCTGAAAGGTGTGGCTGTGTTTTATTCTCCTTGTGCCTCTCTCTTTCTTTTCACCCTTTCAACTTCTATTCCTGTGTGGTGGGGAGTGGGGGGCTGGGGGGTGTTGGTGGGGGGCTG
>CM022474.1:15263527-15339116 GCA_011952105.1 Coreoperca whiteheadi | reverse complement strand
GGGGGGGGGGGGGGGGGGTGGGGGGGGGGGGGGGGGGACAGGGGGTGGTGCGTGGTCCAGCAGCAGTGGCTGTAACCCCAAAATAAAGCTGTTCAAATCTGTAATTGTTGTATGAGATAGAGAGGAGAGCGAAACTTTGTGCCATCTTCAAGAAGTACTGATTTGGTGATTTGGAGAATTTGGTTAATTAGGACGTCTTGCATTAACACACACAGCTCTAAACCTCAATTCAGGGTTTAGTTTGTCATATTTTCATATCAGCTGTATTTTTCCATTGAAAACACAACTATTTGACAAATACTTTAATATGCCATTTTCCAAAACGTAAATTCAAAATGACCATAGATGCATTACAAGAAAAAAGATTATCATTCATAAGACAGCAAAACAAAAGTAAAAAAAAAAGTTCCCCAAATTGATTTCTCTGTGTTTACAAAGAACTACATGTGAATACATACAAAAGGATGAGAATCTTTAAAGGCAATAAGTCTTTTGTCAACTCCTTTGTGTCAGAAAATGTATTCCAAGATCTAAAACCTTGAAAGAGAAAGTCAAAATTCCTTTGTGATCACTGTGAAGCGTCTGCCCCTCATACCTTTGTAGTTCAAACTACAAAGATAGTGCGGTCTCCTACTGCAGATCTCACCCTAATATATCTTAGCAAAAGACACATGACATGCATGCGGCTGACATTCGCTCCAAGTTGTGGTTAGCGCAGTAGTTCCCACATGTAACTGTCTCTAATCAAGTCCTGTGCCTCGACGCCTGAGGCACAGAGATTAGACAGATCTCAAAGTGTGCCATCAACCACAAATTACAGCCCTTGATTTGAGGTTAACTGAGAGCCGCTCCTCTAAGAATAACAGAGACAGTTGTAATACCTAGATTGACATCTGTGACAGAGCTTAGTAGTAACACTTGGTATTAAATGTGGCATTGGAATCAGGTATTGTTACAGAAAGACAGGGATGGGGACCAGGGACACTCTTCCTTCAGCTATTGAGTATATCGTTGAATTGTATGTTGGATTTTACCAAACACTCTTATCGTATCGAGATCAATCTGAGTGCTTAGATAAAATGCCAGGAGAGGCGAGAGTTGGGGGTCTTGGCCAAACACCTTAACTTGCTGATAGTCTGGTCTATTTCCACATGCATGTGCAATCCAAATTCTACTTTTTGGAACACTAAAGCCCCTACACAAGTTATGTCTCCTGCCAACTACCTACTAAAGCAACCCGTAAAAGTAAAGAGTGAAGACTGTTTTATTTCACCTCGCGAGGAGGTTTTATCATGTGTACTTTTTGGCACGTAAATAAACAGAGCGGCGGTGAGTTCAGCCTCATAAGAAGCAGCACAATGACATTTTGGGTGCCAGAGTTTCACTTTTTTATGTCAAGGCTTACTTTGCAGTCACCTTATTCAGCGCCTTTAGTTACCACATCATAAAGCTGAGGCAGACATTTTCCCCTTACCCCCTGGCACCTCCTGCTCCTAAATCTACTTTTCAAGAATGCTTGAACTCGTTTGTTAATATGTGAGCCAAAGTAAAGCAAAAACATTTGTCATTAGTTGGCTGCGGCGGAGGGGTGCCCAGATGTAGCCCTTGTGCTGGCTTAAATGTTGAGTGTGCGTGTGTGTGTGCGAACCAGCCCAGCTTATGTGACTCGTAGGCAAGTGGCCAAGAGAAAGTGGCCTCCTACTGTTTAATGACAATAAATTTACTGCCCCACTCTGTATTGCTCTTGTATTTTGTAAACAAGGTCAATGTTCCTTTTAATTGAGTACCTGGTGATAGAATATGACCTTGTTCATGCTGACACTTACCTGAATGACTCGGTCCAACCGTGGGTCAGGCTTTTTTGGCTAAAATGTAAAAAAAAAAATCAAAACGCATAAGTATGTGAAATTGCTGCTTCATCTTTTAGAGGTAATGACGCTCGTACTTTCACTCCTGCGTTTGCACGTCTGCGTCCAATTGTATTTACTTGGCAGCAACTACAGTCTTGAATACTTTTTGTCATTTACACAAGATTAAGCTATCATCTCTCTTGCTATATAAATAATTCTCCCTCTCCTTTTTTTTTAAAGATAAAAAGTATGTATTTTTTATTTCATCTCACTTATGGTGGTTCTTATTCTATAAGTAAAAACTTAAAACCCCTTGATTATCACCTCAAAAGAGGGATTATGGCTAATTGAGCATTGTAGCCAGATAATTGGGCCCGAGGACCTATCCACATGGCGAGAATAACCCTCCTAGTCTGATTCTGAAAAAGAGACAAAGCCAGGGGGTGGAGTAATGTGAGTTAAGGGATTCTCACCAGCTCTTGTGAGAGCTTGTTTCACATACACAGCTCAAAGTGGAGCTAATAACTTAACGCTAGTGTGTTTTCACTCTTGAGGGGTCTTTCTCCTTGGAACCTAGAACATTCTCCCAGATCCTTTGGTAAGGACTCTTGAGGGACTTTGTTGAGCTCGCCAAGTTCTTTACAAAGACTTTCTCTCTCTTTATCTGCCTCTGTCTTGCTCTCTCGCACAAGCATGAACACACACTCAACATACACACACACATAACAGAAAACAATTATAAACTAATAATAAATGAGGCCGAAGTGAGTTAGTTACATGTGTCATCATCTAAGCTAAATTTGTGATCCTGTTTGTGTGCTCTGCATTTCTAAATCAAGGTAGCAACAAAACACTTTTATTGGTAAACAAAAAATTTTGTGATATAGTTGCTGCTTATTTCGGTTCAATGGGTAAAATTAAGACTATATCTTTGATTAAGAAAATACTAATTACATCATTTTTAGTTTTTTGAATGAAAAGAGGTTCATAGCTGAGCGGTTAACCTGAACTTCTCTTTATAATGCTCAGACAGTGGTTGAACTTGTTACATTCACTTCCTTTGGAGCCTAATGTTTCTCTGTTAGCAACGGGATCTGCCACAACTTTCTCTCCCTTTATTGCCCACTCGGGTTTTTAACTGTCCTACTAATTAAAATGCTTTCTAAAAATGCCTGTCTAGGATGTAATCATTTGAAGTTTACACCTTGGCAAACAAAGGTATAAAAAAAATACTAATATATAGTATATAGTAATATATAATTAGTAATCAAATATCACTTGAGAATTAGAACGGTTTGCTTTCACTGAACTATTTTACTCAACTTTACAACATATCTAGCATCTTTCCTTTTCCTATTGGTGAGCTCACTGTCCTGACATTGAGTCTCTGTCTGCCAAAACACCAAAACACATACTTGATCATGATGAAAAACAGTGAATCACCATTGACCGGTCTCACTATCCCTTTCTACTGTGCATGCTGGCATATATAAATAGCTCTTCGGAGGTGTGGCCCAGAAGGACTATACCATTTCTCTGTACAGCTGTACCTGTGACCTGCAAAATCTATACAGTACACAAATATTTTCTTTTCAAATGATTTTCCAAATTCTATTTCCAAGAACCCAAAATGAGATTGAGACAAAAGATTTTCACGGGGAAAATTCTTCTTTAGTAAGAAGCTAAGCTAGTGGAGGTAAGTGTATCACTGCTAATGGGGTCTCAATCCTTCTTCAGTGACCTTTACCCCATCCCATCCCCTTTCAAGACAAACAGTCCATGACTGCCCTTGACTCCTCCTCTGGTGCTGCAGCTTGATGCCCCTGCTCTCTCTTAGCGTGACCCTTTGTTGACAGTTCTCTCCAAGCCCCGAACTTAAGCTGCCTTTTGCTAAGCCCTGGTCTGACGACAGGGGCATCAAGTGATCACCACTCTTGGTATGAGAGCACGCCCCCCAGTGGGAGGCTTGTTAGTGATCCTCCATTGGTTACAGGAAAAAATGGCTTTCCGTTTCCACAGTCTAGAAACTGTAGTCTGAGTATGACAAACTGCAGAACACAGCTAAAAAAAATACACTTTCAACAGTATAATATCAGTTCAAGGCCTAAGCTATGGTCTATAAAACAACATTATTTGAGTGGATTTTCTCCACAGGCATCCGTGAACACCATCTCAAGCAAGGACTGGCTACTAAAGAGTCAGGATTTCTGAAAACAACATGTAATCATCCATAAACCTTTTGTATAGATGGAAGAGTTAATACTATTATGAAATAATCTCTCCACAATTACACACTGATGTTGGAACAAGGATTAAATCAAGTGGGGTTTTCTTACGAGAAATGCCCTCATAGAAGAAGAAGAACAGAAAAAAGTAAGAAATTAATTGTAAAATCAAGTAGGCTTGTTTAAATATCAAGGACTGTGCGCCCATCTGTATTTATAATGGCCCACCAACAGCAATATATTCAGACTTTTTGGTAATACACATCATTTTAAAAATAATAATAGTTTGCATGCAACTTCATCCTCATAAAATGAACTTCCAATATTTATGGGCCACACTAATTAACAAGCATTGCACCTATTTTATCGCTTTGCTAATACTCTAATAGTACTGCCTATACAACTGTACTCATCATCATTGCCAGGATTCAGATGAAATAATGGGTAAGGACATGATAGTTTGCATTCTCTAACTGAGCTACACGAAAAGGTCACAAGGAAACATGACAAATAATAGCTAAAGGAACATCACAAGCAGCATGCTGCCTTCTGTTAATATCACATAGCTTTCTATCGATGGTGAACTGTGTAGCGACCCCAGGACGAGGGACAAATAATTCTAAAAAGGTCAAAGATTTACTTTGTCTAACTCTTCTCTAAAATGTGACTCTAACAAAAACAAACTGTTTACAATTGCTCTGTCTCAGTGCTTGAGGAAATGAAACACTGATTTCTGACAGTGGGGAGTTACCCTGGGGAATTGATTTAAAGCTAAAAAATAAAAATAAAAGATACATGGAGATAAAAGAAATTACTTTTTTTTAAGTGACCATTTCTAGTTTTACGTTGGTGCTGCACAATGTAGACAAACACGTAACCTGGATTTAATTCACTGAATTCTTGCATTCTGTAGGCCAGTGATTTTCAAAGTGGGATGTGGGAACTCCTAGATGTCAACGGTGCAATGTTTAAATACTTTTACATCATAAGGCAATTTTTTGGTAGTTACTAGAATTTTTCACTCTTGCCTGATAATTTATTATTACGGAAATCCTAAATTTCACTGACTTCTCTGTTGTAGTATTCGACACTTTAGTTGTTTGCTGCATCAACTCTAAAACCACAAATATTTTCCAGTTCCAGAGGTTAAATCAGCTGACAGAGGTCAGTAACCAACCAGAGCCATTTCCATGTATAAAAAAACAGAGAAATCTTATTTGGATTCATTTTCCACTTATCTCAAACTGCTCTAGCTAATTTGATTAGATAACAGTAACATCTCTAACTCGCGTGGTAAAGGTCCTCAGCACTGTATGGAGGGACCAGTGGTAGCAGTCAGCGGTTAAAGCACAGTAGCAGAAAGGTTAATACACTCAGCACATGTTGCCTCTTACAACAGGTGGTGCAGCACGATCGGCGGCTCCCAGCATTCCAGCTTTTCCATGCTGGTGGCCCCTGGTATTCTGGGATTTACGCTGCCTCCCCTCCTTTCAACCACAGAGGCCTGACTGACAAGCTAATCGTTGGACTGGGATCCCCTCAGCTATTGATTCCACTGCAACACAACACCTCCCAGTCAATGAAACTGCAATATAATGCTTGAGCTGCAAAGAAAAGGGGAGTATTAGCGTGTTGAGCAACTGGAAGAAATTTGCTGCTGCTGCCTCCACTGCATGCTCCTCGTTGCAGCTGCTGGTAGGTAGAAACAGAGCGGCACAAATAAAGTAGGGAAAAATGTGTCTCAGGGGGTAGAAGCTTGAAGGGGTAGGTTATTAAAAGCCACAAAGTGGAGCCCATGCTGGGCATAGAGAAATAGCCGCAGCATGGTAGAGGCACAATGGAAAAGAAGGGGGTCTGCTTTCTAAATTGTTCTAATCCTTTGAGTGTTTTATTTCATTCGGTTTTGTAGTTTAGAAATGCTGCCTTGGACTGTGCTTATGATTTGGCTCAACTATAAGACATCCAAAAGGGCAGGGTTTGACAGACCAACTATAAAAGATTTAGAGTCACATTTACTGTTTGATTAAAAGATAAATGTCTTTAATTTAATAGTTTTCAAAATTTTCCAATAGTAAAAAAATTATCAAAAGTTCTTACAGATGTCCTCACAGATTGCCATAGCAAACAGTCTGCCATCAAATTTCACCAAGTTATTTGATCACTCCTTACTTTTTAGAATTCAATACGCAGCTACTCTAAATATTGATCTGTGAGGCACAATGGCTGCAACAGTAACCGCAATTAGTCGTATTACTGCTGGTTCCACTCATTTAGTCAAGTATCCAATTTCCATGCTGTGTGAACACTTAATTAAAACAAATGTGTTACAAATATATATTGGGGATCAGCAGCCTTCAAAAGGCCTCTTGTGGCTTGGCGAGTCAATGCAACAAGGAGGATAGCAAATCAATGTCGCTGGTCACTTATGCCACAGGGATTTAATCAAATGTGAATACTGACAATAACGCCCAGAGAAGACAGTGAAATTACGGCTAATAGCCTCGCTGGGAAAAAGACCAAACATGCTGTTTGTGTCCAGTAAGACTTAAAAACAACTGTCGACCATTCTTCATTGCAGATTTAATTAAAAATACTGAAGCACTTTTGAAAAGCGTACAATACTCAAACATTAATGAGAGCTGGCAGGAATATTCATATCAGTGTTTGATGGGTCGGTCATGCTTTCCAGCGTTTTCATGTCCTTTTGAATTTCCATATGAGTAACAATGTACTTACTGTAGTGTCAGTGTGACCTCTTCTGATATTTGTAGCCTGTTTATATTTGGTCTTAAATATGTCAAGATAATTGAGCGGATCATATTTGGATGTAGTCAGAAGGCTGTGTTATTTGTTTCCCAGTATGACATGCAAATGAATTACTGGTAGCACAGGCGAAATCTGTTGCCACTGTACAGCATAAAAGCAGAGGTCAGGAAAGTTCATGCACACATATACACAAAGAAGAACAAACATGCAAACACATTGTAGAATTGAATGTTAAACCCAGCTTATAGCAAAGCAACCTGATACAGACTAAGATAAAAAACAGCATTTTCAACACCAACGGACAAGGCAAAAATAAATACAACAATGTAGCAAATTTACTCGTGTAACACCAGTGAATCCTTAAAACAATGCCTTCATGCCAACGACCAATCAGGGTCAAAAAGAATGACTACAGCTCTGACAACAGCAAATCATCCTTGTGGCAAGTATGACACAGCAGCTAAGGTTGGTGGTTAAAGGAAAAGCTCATAGTCATGGTTTAAAGGAAACCAATGTTGACTGTTGGTAGGAGACAGAGGCAACCTGCGGTCTGTGGTGTCAAAATTGCATACTTTGTGCACGCAATAATCCCCCCCAACGTACTCCCAAAGAGTTTTTGTGACAGTGCAACAACATTGACAATCACTATTCACACAACCACGAGACTTACTATGAAAATATAAACATGAGTGATTTAAGTGTTTTAACAAGTGACAAATGGTGCTGTTTCTCTGATGCAGACAGTCATGTATTAAAATGTGATCTTGAGTTCTGTATGCTGAATGCTCCAAGAGAATGAAGAGATGATGGTCATTCTTACAACACTCTACATTTAAAAGCAAGACAGTCTTATAAAGTATTATGCTCTGGCACTGCCTGTTACCAGTTTCAGTTGAGACAAAGTGACTCGTGTGCAACAGAAAATACTGGCATCCAAACCTGTCAAATGTGTGCAAATGGTACATTCAGAAAATTGTCTCTACAAATGAGTTTTCGAAGCATATGATGTCCAGAGTTCAGGAACTTAATTAGATCGAGTATATAGTAATATACTGTACATCCAGCAACAGGTAAACAAACCACTTTCCAGGTAAAGCTGAGCTGAAAAATATTTAGTCAATCATTGAAAGTAAAAAATACATTTATTTTAATAGGGTTCAACAGCATGAAGCATTTTCAAGACTGTTGAGCAAAGCTAGGTAGGGATCCAAGAGAGCTCAAAGCGTCTGGGTCACTCACTAACCAAAAACAGCCCTTGTGGATGCTCAAATGGCACTTTCCTAAAAAGTTTTGCAATAAAGTGATTAGTAATTTTAATTGAGTGTTTTGGTGACTTTTGATAAGCAGTTTGTGACAAGTGCCCAACCTTGGCAAAGGTATGACTCTCTCCAACGATGCCCTAATCACTTTGCCGTGTTCAAGATAATGAAGGAATCAGTAGCAGATGGTTAGTGCACCATAAATAGCAAAGGTAATTAGAGAGCCTGTCAAAACAAACGTGCTGTTGGTTCAGGTACGAACAAAAAATGCTACCATTTCTATAACTGATGGCCCAAATTTTCTCAAGGGGTTTACATTTAATCCCTAAAAGAGCAGAACAGATGATTAGATCATCTTTAGGAGTGAAATTACTGGTTAGTTACTTTTTAAAGCATGTTTCCCAATGCCAGATGTGTTATAGGACCTAATGCCAGATGTTGAAGTGTTATTGTACAGTTAGAAAGTGAAATAAAATGTGTGTTTGATGCAGTAAAATGTCCTAAAGTCCTTTTCTCACTTATAGAAAATTGAACATAACTGTACATGATGCAAGAATGCTAAACATTTGTTCCAAAAGTGTAAAAGCAACACAAGTGACTGCAAAATGACATTTAAAGCTGACAGTATAAAGACAACATGATCATAATGCTTTGTAATCCTTTGAAATGGCATGAGGAAGTTATGCTTTGTTTATATATGTGAGTACTTCCTCTGTGAACCGGAATAGACAGTGACATGGTTTTGAAGTTTTGCTGAGATGTTTTCCATATGTTGTATTACAGCTAATGGCCTTATAACTCAAGACATTTTAAAATGGACATGTCTGTGATTTATCTCACAGCACTTTAAACTTAACAAACATGCATTAATAGAATAAAAGTACTTAAGTCCACCCTGTGCACTTAAAACAACATTTCTGTTGTAACGTTGCATAAAGTAAATAAACATGAATGTGGTGCTACATGATTCATCATTTAAATATGACAGCAGCTATTATTATTTCGGGGATTGTTTTCTTGAATTGGTTTAATTGGATATAAGAATCTAGGTTACTGTTTTTCAGGTCATTCTCAGGGAGACATGGGCCAAAATATCTTGGAGTAAAATAGGGCCAAACTGTTTTCTGAATATTCCCGGTCCCCTAACAATGAGCCTGTGCTCTGCATAAACAGTATTGCTCCGACAACATTTTTCAATCCTCAGCCCTTTCTAGGGCAAGCTCGGACCCCTGGGAGTTTACAGAAATAACCACAATATCAGAGTGGCTGGTTTTTTTTCTGAGGCTCACCTGTGTTGTTTCCAAGGGCCACAAAAGTCAACTGGAGCTGCTCGACATCTGACAACAAAAAGGTTATGAAGTCCCTCTTATTTGCAGGTTTTTAGAATTGGCAGCACTTTGCACCTTGTGTTTTTATAATGCAACATGTTGGCAATATTTTATAGGTCGTTCATGGACAAATAATACAATGTTTCTAAACCACACTACACTGTAAATCTAAGGGATCTAATGAGAGTTAAAAAAATAGTCTAAAATGATAGTACCATGAGCGCATACATCATGTAAAAGTAACCAGATGTCACAGAATGAACACCTTTTACCCAATATTTTATCTACCTTAAAATTAAATTAGAGCTCCATATTCACACATGTCATTACAGGAATCTGACATGAAAGCTCAAGGTAATTTTCAGAGATTTTGATACATAATGTGGTTCAGAACATTCAACTGCTTTACTGAAATGATGGAGGGTTACTTTGAGAATGACATGAGAACAAGCATATACTGTGGTTTTCCTGGGTTTTATTCAATTTCAGGGTCCATAAAAACAAAAATTAGATTTGCCTCTGTTTTGCACGCCTAAGTCCACATGTTCAATAGGTCTCCTGTAAAAAGCAAGAATGGCAATACATTTTCTAAACATTGCTGACTGACGGCCTCGCAGATCAATGTTCCTCATTTTCTTAACAGCAGTCATCTGAACAACTTACAGTAACAATACTATAGGGAGAGGTTATAGCCATCACTTATAAATGTTTCAACTTAATTTATGACTAATTAAGTTTTCTGATCAGTTTGGTAAGTTAAAAGGCAATAAATCTTGGAGCCGGTGGCTCCTAAGGAGACCACAGCCAAAGTTAAGAGTTTAAGCCTTTTTACTACATAGGCTCATACCTGACTTACTGTATATCTCCTAAAGTTGTTGCATAAAGTCTTGTACCTTTGACTTTTTCAGTTAACCAGATATTTTTAACAGTTTCGTCACGTAACCTCGTCTATTCAAATTTAATTTCTAAAACAAATGTCACCTGTTATTTCGTAACTCCCCTCAGTTTGCAACCCTATTGCCTCTTTTCTTAATTTAAGACCAATGTTTTTTTATGACTAACAAAAAAGTTATACATTTAAACTAAAAAAACACTTTTATAACTGGGCTGAACAGTCAACTATCATCTTCCTGCACAAGTTAATCTCTGTGGATAACATTAGAGCCAGCCAAGAAATATGGAGACAGAAAGCTGTGTCTTTAAATCTTTGTAGGAACAGGATGTCATCAATTGTTTCCAAAGCTTTTGACAGGTTGATAAGCAGAACAGCAGTAATGCTTCATATGAAGCTGTATCTACAATATCAATTATTATCAGCTATATAGCTTTAATGGTGCTACAGCTAAAAATGAGGGATCAATTGATTTCTAATGATCAGTAGTGACTGAAATCTAAGAGTTGATTCTCCTTTAACCCTTTTTTCAAACAGTGATTTTCTCATTGGAATTTGTGCTAATGTCATAAAAAAACAATCTAAAATTCTAGTGTGCAGTAAAGCAAAGAAACCCTCATAGTCTTGCAGCATGTAACTTTGAACACTTGAAATGTCAGGCATAGCACAGCAAATTACTAATTTCCTGTCTGTGTGTATGGCAGCAGGAAGTTAGAGATATATCCTCCCCTCTGGCTGAAGGGAAGGAAACAGTGTGAATGGAGAGGGGATGTCACTGACCTCGCTTAGAGCGTCAAGGCTTGACCTTGAAGCCTAGCTGACCAAGACAGAACTTAAATCACTCACGGATGAACATGGCTATCACTGGCACAGTTTCCTTATGATCTGATATTCATATGGCTAATACTGTGTACACAAATATATTCAAATACAGATTGCTGAAATATGGTTTGCAATTTGTGCCATGATGCACGTTACCTCAGCAGCAACAGATGTTATCTTAAACTTTGTAAACTGAAGCACATCTGTTGGAGTCTTTTCATTCTCGGTTTATAAAGATTATTTTTAAATGAATGCAGTATTAGTAGGTTAATACAGATGAAACAGCGACAGTTAAGTAGATCTACTTTAGGTGCTCGTCCGGTTGAACAGACATGCTGTCTTAAAGTCAGTGCTCATCCCACAAAACCTAACATGCTACATGCGTTGAATCATAAAGGTAAGAAGCAACTTCCAGGATATATGAGCATACAACATGGGATGAAACCATTTGGTTTTTATTATTCCATTTACTCTTAGCCGGACCACAAAGTGGTTCTGAGAGCCTGTTTTATGTATTCAGCTGCCTTCCCCTCAACAAGCATGTGGAGCCGCTTAAATAAACCATCAACCAGAGCACAGCTGCAACAACAACCGATCGATCGGAGGCAGGTTACCGTCTGAACACTGCGCCGCCAGCACGCTGGCTTCAGCAGGTGGGGTGGGAGTTGTAATTTGCTGCTGAAGGGCTTTTGTGCCTGCCTGACTTCAGAAAAACTGTAACTTGTGCCTCCCTTGATAGATAGCCATGAAGGCTGATAGAATGTGTGTGTTTGGGTGAGATTTGCCGCTGTATAAACAATCGACTCCCTACCTTCCACAACATCTGGGAACTCTCAAGTATTGAGGCAGAAACAAATAACCAGGGACTTGTTAGTTTCTGATTAGATTTTAAACAACTCATCATGGCTCATGGAGTTCCCCTCACTGCGCTGTGTGGCCAGTCATACAGGAATACACAAGAAAAAAAAATAACGGAAAGACAAAAAACAAATGAACAGAGGGCTCATCAGTATCCAGAAATGGTCTTTCATGAAATATCATAAATGACATGCTTATATGCTTTTGTTTATGCTAGCAGTCAAGCGTTTTCAACCATTTTTAAAGATAGCCTTTTCTAGTTACAATAAAGAAAACGATCCATCCTCTCTAAAGACGAGGCCTCACTGGCTTGACAAAGATGGCAATCTCTCAGTGGTATTTAATTCCCGAATTCTGTGTTCTCACTCTCCTTAATCTCCTCGTTCAAACAAACAAGCAGCATCAGATTCTTCTCCCCGTCGGTCAACTCAGTCATGTTTGCCAGCTCGTCTTGAATGAAGACTGTCCACATTATCAGTAATCCTCTTGTCTGTCTTAGTTCAAAGTCTGGATGAGCAGTGTGAGTAAAGTCTGGACCTGTCTTTGTCTTAGAAAAAAAAAAAAAAGGAATTCCTTTATGCATGAAAGAATTTCATTGGTCGCATAAAGTGCATAATGTTTATCATTTTGCAGAAAGAGATGTATGGATCAGTTTCATTTGCAGCCAGAGACAAGAAATGTTATACTGAAATCATAAAGCAAAATCACTTATGATGTAGTAACACACACTGTAGGTATACAGTTGCAGCTTTTGGAAATTCCATCATCATGCTTTCACAACTTTTATTGGCTGAGCTGTATTGCTAGTCAGTTCTACAACAAGCTGCAGTATAACAGAATGTTAAGAAAAAACTATATCTGCCTCACACACCTTGTTGTGTTCTCTCTATTTGCTGTCTGCCCATGCGTTTGACTTGCGTTTATACATTCTCTCTCTCACTCACTCTCTCTCTCACACATATGTAAGATCACACAATCGTGCCGGCTGCAGCTGAACTTTTGCACTGCAGCATGGCGCAGGTTTTGCCTCTGCAAATCCGGTTGCTAGACAATCTAAGCCAATTACAGTATGAGGGCAAATGCTTAACCTCTATAATATACATTTCTCAGCCTCTTTCTCTGAACATGCTTGTCATCCCCGGAGAAGAGTTATGCACCAGGGCCCAGTGTCCCAGGCGACCCAGTTTGAATTGGCTCAATTCATTAAGCCAGGACCCGTGCACAAGCCCGAGTTCACACGGTGAAGACACTTGCAGCAAACAGCTGCTGCACATTCCTGATGGGAGGGCCAGGCAGATGTCCAAGGAAAATCAAAGGGAGAGACAGGGGAAAGTTTATGAGCCAGAGTTTGCCAACCTCAATGAGAAGCTCTCCATCCCCTCCTCAAAGACAGGGTGCAGCTGGCGGAACTCGTGGCCCTGTCCGGTTTGGGGCTCCCCTGGTTCTCCCTCTCCCACTCAAAACGCAGCAACAACTCAACATGCTGACAATATCAGTTGTCTCCTCAGTGCTCTCTGTTTGAACCACAACCACTGTGGCACAAGCAGAGGTGGTTTGGCTAAGGGATTGGAATATTCATTACATTTGATTCCCTTGCCATAGTTACACAGAACCAGTTCATTGTTCAATATTGAACCTGAGAAGAAAAGTTAAGAATGTGAGGCCTTTAGAAAAACAAAATAAATAATGATAATAAATAATGAGTGCAAACAGTTCCTAAGAACATTTTGTTGGGTGTCTGCTTAGAATCTGAAAACATGGCATTGGGATTTTTTGATTCATTTATATTTTTTAAGTCAAGGACACATGAGATGGCACTGGATTTTAAAAGGTGCAATCTGCACATTTTATTACCATATAAATAAAATGTATATTTTCATACATAATCGAAGAGCTTGTGTTTTTGAAAGGAAATTATCATTTTGTATTTCTCTAATGACCATAGAGCTTACATCTTTGTTTGGAAATCCCTGTTTTGTGTATTCCTCAAATGATCATAATTGGAAACATATGCCTGTTCTACTGCAGCATTTACAAAATGTACTAATGTAAACAAACATTTTACACAACCAGAAAACATTAATAGCTAACAATTATTCAGAACGTGACAGTAGGTTCCAGTGCTGTTGTTTTGAATTTAGGTGGTGGGCTACCGTTGCTGTACACTTGGATCACGGGGAGTGTCTTTAAAGACAACTCTCGAATACCACAGTGCCTCTAGCACCGCACTGTCCTCTCATTCATCACTTTACAAACAAGGACAGGAGCATGGTCATGCTTATACTTCTCTCTCTGTGATACTCTTTCTTTGTCCTGCATGCCACCTCCTAACCCACTACTGTCTCGGCTCTATCCCTCTCCACCAACCCCGCTCATCTCCACGCCTGCTCCATTGCACACAAACACAGCATGATGCCAGTTGTAATCACTGTTGGACACAATTTCAGGGACAATTTGAAGACTATTTATTATCCATGGTCAATAAAAGAACAGGGGACAAGCATTTTTTGGATGCTCATTTCAAACCTATTGACAGGGTTATAAATGGATCTCTGTGATAGTAATTACTGTATGTAGTCTTTATGTGTTTTTTCAGTTTAATATACATTTGTTCATTCTGAATGAACACATTTACACACAATTATAATTTAAATTACATTGCATGCATAGACTTTACATGTCAGGAAGTGAAATATATACTCGCTTTCCTTTTATCATATAACCTACAGAAATATACCTCACAATTTAATAATAAACCCCGACAATTTATCTATCGTGTAAAATCGAGACCAATTTTTAGATTAACAAGCTGTTAATCTATAGTGGTGAGTAAGCTCCTGCCTGGTTACTAAATTGAATATGAAGCCCTACAGAGTTCCCCTGGGAAAAACAGTGATAAAACTACCAGTAAATGGTGCCGTATCCATTCGTGGCCTCTTCAGATTAGGTGGACGGGACAAACTCCCCTCCAGGGGAAAGTTCCTCAGCAGGGCTCCAGGTAAAACAAACCTCTTAATCACACATGACCTGGCAGCTAAGAGAGAGTTAAGCAGCGGCATGGGGCCTCCCATAGTGTTCCCTCCCTTCCTACAGCATCATTAGTAGAGGCACATGGTCCGCCTGCATCCATTCCACTGTTTACAAATACCATCAACAGCAATGTGCCAGGGAAACTGTGGCTTATTTTAGAAATTTGCTTATGATGAATTGGAAAGCCTTACAATACATACTAAACTATCTGGATCAAGAAAAGTCCACGTTAAGCCAAGACTTTGGTGTAAACATTTGTAATCTGTTGTTCCAAATGTGTTTAATCAGACTGCCACTGTACCATGCCAATAGGACTCAGTTTTGACAAAATGTAATTATTGTTTTTTAGTAACAAAGAAATTGTTAAAAACATAATGTTTTATTGAGGCCTTTACAGCTGAAAAATAGGGTGTTTATGTGTTTTTGTACAGGACTGTACTGTACAGATCTATACTTTAACATAGTTTTAGTGGTGCACACGCACACGGAAGTTCATTTATCAAAGTGAACTTTTAAGGGGAAAAACATCCTGAACAGTGGTTGAAGGTTTATATGTCATCAGCCATTAGAGCGACCCAGGGTGGTGAACAAGTTAGGGGAACAGTCTGTGTGCCCTTGAAAAATGCTGGCTGTCTACAATATTTTGGCAGAAGAGTCTATAAATATAACATATGTAACAGGTTCATCTGTGAGAGGCGTGGGCTTTCGCATTGTCATGGTACCTGACAATCAGCTGGTATGATCACGACCTTGGGTGGGATACTCAATATTCTTCTAAATTTATCATAAATTATTTTCTTGATTATTTTATGGATGACGAGGCTTCACTGCAACAATAATGATTCTGTTTTTTAATGACTGACAAAAAATGTAATTTCTTTCTCTTGTAAATGTTTAATTTGAAGCAAAATAAGGTTTTACAGAGGTGACCAAACATATATGTAATCTTATAATAATATAATATAATAATATCTAGCTTGGATGCAACAGTCGAGCTGGACATTAACATTTTACATTTACATTTAGTCATTTAGCAGATGCTTTTATCCAAAGCGACTAACATATGAGGAAGACAACGAAAGCAATTAAAACAATAGAAGGTAACAAAAAGCATAAGTGCACCAGAAACTAGTCTGTTAAAGCCCAGCACAGTAGCCAAAGCTAAGGATAGGAAGGTTTTTTTTGTTTTTTTTATGAAAAGAGATAGAAAGGAAGAAGAAGTTAGTGATTGTCAGTTAGGTGTTGACGGAAGAGATGCGTTTTCAGGTACTTTTTAAAGGTGACTACAGAATCTGCTGATCTTGTAGGAGCAGGCAGATCATTCCACCAGTGTGGAACGGATCCAGAGAAGGTGCGCGAGAGTGATTTTTTTCCTTTTTGGCATGGTACCACCAGACGTGGTTCGTTTGCAGAGCGCAGGGACCTGGCAGGAACATACATAGGTGCATACCACTACAGTCGTATCTAAAAGAAAAAAATCCTAAATGATTCAATCAGCTTTCTTCACAATGTTGTTGGGAGGTGGGAATGTGTCTTTTAATAGTGAAGTATCTTATAAACTACACCCAATGAAATACATTCATATCGTGTATTTATAGCCATTTCAATCAGTAGGTGTAGTCAATTCATTTGAATTATTAATATTTTAGCTTTGTACACTTTTCTTTTCTGGCTGTTTGTCAGTAGATACAAATACATAAAATTAATGCACTCATGGATTATCAATGGGGTAAACTAAATGTAAAATTTGAATCTGCATAATAAAATAAACAATATGCAACACATCATTAACAAAGTAGTTCTACAGACGGCATTATTCTTTGGCTACTAACTAACCTATGTTGACAAGTTAAACTGCAATAATCAGGTCTACCAGCACCACATAAAATCTGACATGCAGGTGAGGAAAGAGCTCACAAGTTTCACTATTAAGTCTTTGCATGACCAAATGTTAAGAAGTTGATATGTGAAATTAGAACCATTTTAACATTCTGGCAAATTTGTCAACTCTGACTAACAATGACATTCTAATGTTGATTACCAAACTGTCCCTAATAAATAAAGTTTCTATCCCAATGCCCTGAATATATCTGAGGGACAAGAGATCAAAAGTGTTTAAACATTCTTTTAGTGCAACATCTGCAGTAAACTCCCACATCAGAAGTTTAACGGCTTCATGATATAAAATAATGGTATACAATGGACACATACAGAGTTGCCTGCTGAGGCTGTATAGTAGCTGCTTGCTTACTGAAACCTGATGATTATCATATACACATCATCATGAATAATACAGTTGCATGAAGATAATGTTTTAATACCAATTCCTTCAACACTTTTGATACATAATGACAGCTTAACTCATAATGTAATTTGTATATTTCAAAGTGCATGGCTTTGGCAACAACCTTTGCAGAGGGCAAAGGCTAAAGGAGGTCTTTAAGACCTGGGGCAGTTGGTCCATGGGCTGGAATGCAGAGGGAGGCTTGTAAATTAGAGACCTAATGAAAACTCTCTGGTGTCCAACTGAAGCAATCATCTGGTTAGAATCAACCAGTTATTCCACTAATTTCCCCACCGCTCTCTCCAAGCCCTGAATGCCTAATTTAGAAGAAAAGTGCATGTTCCATTTTACACACCTGCAGTTTGAACTCAAGACTGTGATCCCTTCAGCAAACTTTTTCTTCACCTTTAAAAAAACAAAAAAGAAGCTGGGTTAAAACTATAAATCAAATTGAAAAAATACCATATATCTAAAAAACATCTGAACTGACCAACCAGTTGTAAATAACTGATGAAACACTAACATTCTGACAGTATCTTTTTCCAATTTTTCATAAAGTTTGCAGTATTTAACTGCAAGCTGTTGCTCTAAGAACAAAATTATACAAAAAACAAAATTATTATAACGGATTTGGCGGCTCATAGGATAAGTAGTTGCCTGAAACAAGGTCTAAAACATCTCCCCAAAGACGTGGTCACTACCTTCCTTGGAGTTATTCAACCTTTCACCCACTGGGCCCCCCGAATCTGACCTTTAACCAGATTCCATTTGCTAAAAATCTCCCTGCCAGTTTCAACCTCTGGAATCTACAACACATTATAAGAGAAGAAGGGAACAAAGGCAGTAGATTAGAGGCCAGCGTGGTTATTAGTTTGCTGATACAGTTTTACAAGGGTCAAATGCAGTGATAGGGAAAACAAGTTGAGGAAAAAAGTTGTTTCAGAAGCTCAAAGTAAAAACTCCTAATAGAGCTGTAAAAAATGTTGTCTTTCCAAAAAAAGTAAAAAACGTGCATCTAGTTTGGAGCAGGAAAGCTATATTTATTTTGAATAAAATAGTTGTTTCAGACTAGAAATACAGTGTACGTGTGCATCTGCACAAGTTTTGCGAGTTTTGTACGATAATAGCAAATTGAATTTTAGTGCATAGTAGTGCTGTTGCATGCTATGCACTGTGTTTTACTTCTTTCCCTTTCATGGAACATCAAATGGTCAATTTCTCCTGTTTTCACTTCCTGTCTTTGCTTGCTTTAAATGCCTTTGTGGATTTTGCTCCCCCTCAATCGCATATTATCTCAGTTAGAAAGTGTGTTTTTACCAGGGAGGGAGGCAGTGAGTGGAGGTGCTGATGTATTGAGCAAAGTTGCTTGTCATTGCTGAAAGCTTTTGTTTCCTGGGGCTCTCTATTCATCACAAAGCCTTTGGTGGGAAGAGACATAAAGACAGGCCCTGACCTTGGTGTGAGCCCTTTGACCTCTGTGAACCCAAGGGGACAGATTTTCAGCAACTGTGCAATCACTATTAGTTGACCGCAGGGTCTGTAGTGGAAAATGGCTGGAGCTAGACAAAGTGAATGGAGGAACATGGTGGGAAAATCTGGTAATTTATAGAAGTTGAGTCTATTTCAAAACAGGTGATGGTGGATCAGCTGACATGTGGGGTCAAAGGTGATGTTTGGGCATGATTTCCTGCCTGTGTTACTGTAACATCTGTGTGTTAAGAGACGTCTGGGACTAAAGCATTTTGACCCTCAGGGGCATGAACGTGAAAAAAAAAAGAAAAGGTAAACGCTACAGTTAAGATCGCTGATGTCAATGACCATGTTTGACATAAAGTCCTCTAGAGCTACTTTTGACAAGATAAAATCCTCACACCTTTGAAAAAAATCTGCCTTTTGCCTAGAAATATTACAGTGCATTTAAACATTATAATGTTTTATGTAGCATTAAATCTCAATATAAATAATTTTTTAATATCTTACAATCACAACTTTCAACTCTGCACTTTATTAAATTCACTTTGCAAGACAAAAGATTCTCCTGTGAAACAGCTCTGGTAATGGCTCTCCTATGAGACCTGTGATAAAGTGGATCATTTTGGCTCTTGCACTGTCATCTACAAGTGTCCAAGCAAAGAAATACTGGGAGTCCCCAGCCCCAGGGCTAGCCATTAAGTAAATTGGCCTCTCTAGACCTATAGCTGTGTCACTGTCCGTGACGAGCTGCCACCTATTTGACCCATGGATTGGAGTCCGGTGCTGACCAGCAGCTGTTCTGTGGACATGTCTTTCCAAGCCTGGGAAGTGGCTCCTAATTAGCCTCCCACACCCATAAATGTGTCCAGTAGGTCAGTCACTCCACACTCATTGATCGCACTGATGTGTTCCCTGCTGAGGTTTGACTTAAGCTCCTTCATCAAAACGAATGAGAGGCAGTAGGTGACACAAGCAGTCTGCACGTGTCAATAAGACCCACAAAGGTAAACATCTGATTACAGCAAACAGATGATTTTTAAGGGATATACAATATCCAAAACTGGGAAAAAACTGAAATGGTGTTGATTAATTTAACATGAGATGTAATATGTGATTGTAGAGGTGAAACAGGATGAAAATATAATATTTCTTTCGTACTGTTTTTATCGTCACCGTTGTTCCCTTTAGATTTATCTCTAATGTCCTATTACAGACATCATGACCGGGTCAATACTTCAGCAGTAGCAACCGTTGGTTATGACGGTAATGATAAATGGATGGAGCTAGACTCAGCCCGAGCAGAATATCATCTGTGGCATGTCAGACACAGGGTTCTCTTTTATCGAAGTCACAGGAAACAAGTCTTTGAGGGCCTGCCCTCCACAATCACTCCTCCAGATATTTTTCTCGTCCTTTTCTACCCTCCATGAGTTGTTTTTCTTTCATTTAGCTGGCCTCCACCAATAAAAATGCAAGCCAATTTTCCAGCGCATTAACCCAAGAGATCTTTAATACACAAGAGTTTTGGTGCAAAGGGGACGGCAAGGCCTCATGGAAAGATGGATGGGCCTGCCGACTAAGAGTGGGCAGTTTTCCCACTGCCCTGGTCTCAGCCTGGGACAAAGGCCTCATTGAGTGTGATGCTTGACATCAGCATCATAAACTAGTCATTGCTACAAAGACTCTGACACTTTAAAGTACCAGCTACTGCCGCTTTCTTTTCTCTCCTTGTTACAGCATTGCTTAGCCTAATCACGTCACTGGCAGTTGTTACTTTTTTTCTGCTGATGCCAATACAATACATTGAATGTAAAATAATGTGAAGAAGAATCGTCTGAGAGTTTCGATTTTCACTTTCCTTTCATTGCAGTTCTTTGCAGGCTATTATGTAAAAAGACTGCAAGATTCCAGTGTATTCTTGATTTTGGTGACACCTTTCGGCATAAGCAGTCATTGCTATGGTTTTGTGCCCACACCACCCCAACATACAATGACAACGATGCTTGTTACAATGTGTTGCTTCTTTCATAGTAAAAGTTTTAATTCATTTTCACAGTTTCAATTACAAAATCACTAAACCTGGAAGTACATATTAAACCTGAAAGTACATCACTTCCTGACAGACACAGGATGAGGAGGGATGCTCTTATTAAGCATTGTAAATAATACTGTGTAACCTTTAATGAGTTGTGTACAAGTTCAGTGATTATTGTATCATATCAACTAGCAATATATACAAGATTTATAAGACAAAATGCATAAACAACTGAATTAATAAAATAAAACACATAATTGTTTTGCAGACTATGAGTTTATTACCATACTATTCCTCTAATTTGATTACTTTTTAGCGTGTATGTCTCTCACTGGTACATATAACAATTCCAGTATTATTTTAACGGAGGAGAATTATGCAAACAAAAATTAAAAAAAACAACAGCTCAATAACCTTAAAGTCGTGGCATCAATAAGACAAGGAGATATGAGTATGCCCGTGTCAATGGCAGTCTGATCCTCAAACATGATGTCAGCTCAAAGCCAGTTTCAGATTCTCAATGTCATGGAGAAAGACAAGGGTGCACTTTAATAGATTAAACACTGAGAGCCAGACAACTGTGCTGCCAGGGAGGTGCTGATGGATGCAGTCACATTTAATATGAATTCATGCTGGATTGCAACAAAACTTGAGGACCGCGCTGCATGGAGCAAATACAAACATCTTTAAAGTGGGAAAAATAAATACAGCATTTCTTGGAAAAATACCAACATTAGTCAGTTGCTATTACAAACCATTTGCAGACAATGAAATGAAATATACGAGAAAGTAAAATTACATTGTGAAATAACGTTATTAAAAGGTCTAATTATCTCTCTTATGTAAGTATATGATTTTAAATTATAATTATTTTTGAATTAATTGAAAGATGATGGTAAAAAGATACAACCATCCCTTAAGACTGCTTACCTAATCTGTCAATTCTATCTCTATATTTTACTCTTTTACATTTATCTGCATTGTCTTTATTGATCAACTCATAATGATGTTTGACTTGAAGCAATAATTACTCTCAAGGGCCGACGTGGCAGTACATTAGAAGACAAAGCATCTCAATAGAGAAGAGTCTGTTAGGATGACAGAAACAGTGTTTTTTATGTGTTTGTGTCTGCGTGTGAGGGAGTGAGAAGAGGGGGTGAAGCTCAGACTGAACTCATATAGAGGGAAACAGCTGCTTCACATTGCTAACCCCTGGAACAATGTGAAGATAGTATGTTTAGACAGGTTTGGGCAAGAATGGAGGTCACCAAACCTTTAGGGGAGATGTCAGTCGTAGTTGTCATCCACTGGAAACACACAGTGAAATTACATTAGTTCTCATTGGCATCTACTGCAGTGTTACTGTGCTCTAATCCTGTAGATGGTAATGTAAGAAGAATTTCAAGAAGAAATTAAAATTTCCTCCACTGGCTCCTGTTTATTTCCTCAGTGAGTTTTTTACATGGATCCAAATCAGACTAAAGTGGCAGACCACCTGTCACTGATGTTATTCTGCATGGATACAGCCGGATCCAAGTTGGTCTGATCACGGGCCTTGAAGAAGGCAGAGACCTCAAAGAAGTGTGACACTATTCATCGTCATGACTGACAACCTCGCAGCTGCCCTGTCGATCTATAGGGCGACGTACTCCACTGTGTTTTTGTCACCTATTTACTCAGGCATGTGTAATCGACCCTTCATGTGCTTGGAAAAATAAGAAAAAAAGAATACTTCAAGGTCCGGAGATTATCACCCTTGCCAGCTGGCTCTCCATGTGCCTTTGAGTCTATATTTAAATACAGTCAAATGATGAAGAATGAGTCGACAAGGAAACCATTACACATTGGCAAGCCAGTGGCAGCTTACACATACTGTTCTGGGTGGGTCAGTTAAATACGTTATCTCAGAAACGGTGTACTGTCACTGTCCTGGAGTTATGAGTATGGTTCTAGTCTATAAAATAATGCCTATTAATGTTGCTCATTATTTGAAAAATGAAACGTTCTTAGATTCACTTTTAAATTAATCTTTTTTTCATCAATTTTTTGAGGTAACATGGCAATTCAGTTGTTATGATAAACTGATAAAGTGAAATCATCTTCTGACATTATTTGCACCTTCACTCTAAACCTGCATCCACGCTGCCCTGTCTTTTGAATGACTGTGGCATTATTCTGTTAATAGTTATCTGTCCTCAAGTCCTTGACCTCCTTGAATTGTAAACACGTTTTTTACACCACTCTCAGCACTCTTTGACCAAGGGATTTTTTTCGACAGTGGGGCCCAGGGATAAGCAAGCAGGGGCTGAACCTGTTCCGGCCTGCAGTGCCCTCTGTAGCACCTCTGCTCCACACTCAGTCAAATTTCTCCCAGTGCTGCCGGATCACATGGGTTAATCTCTCCTGACCCCCGACTCCTCAAAAGCACAAGCCTGGCTCTTTTGGACTCAGTCCCGGTGTGACCGCAATGCAGTACCATGGAAGTAAACCTAACACACATCCCCTTCTTCACTGGCACCAGTTTGCGGACTTCAGAATAGTGAAGATAAGGTACAAGAATGTCAGGAAGTCTGACACCAATGAGCGGTATGGTAAACAAACAGTTGCACATGTCTGCCCGCATCCTCTGCCCCTTAACGACCTTCAATTCCACTCTTTTAAATGTCAAGCAGTGAAATATGGTTCTTGGGTTACTAGCTAAACAAATCACGCTGAATAAACTGATCAGCTATGATTTAGAGCGTTAAAAACTTATACCAATATTTTACTTATTACTGAATCATACTTTATACCTAATTTTAATTCTCATATCATACAAAGTTTCAACTTTCCACAAAGAATTATTAATTAAAATCTCAAAATAATTAACTAATTCAGAAGACATAAATATAGCTGAGACATAATATAACAATTTCATAACATATAAAATAGATTTAGATACAATACAATACAATCCACCTTAAATGCTAACCATAGCTAATGCAGTAGGCTATATGTCTTTTAGTATAATTTAAAAAAGGGCAGGAATTGATAATACACTACAAAGCTATAGAATGTACTGTATATAAGTTCTGCATATATAGTCAAACAGTTGCACTGTGTGTGTGTGTCATATGTCCACAGAGGTTGCAGGTAGTGCTAAGAGGGAACACTGACAATTATATATGCATGGAAGGTAAAAGGAACAGAGCAGGATTTCTAATGGGAGACTAACGCTCTGATATCCTTCTTGGGTACTTTGATCCCTCTGGTGTAGTGAAGCAAAAAGCCAATCATTCTTAACCACATAAACGTTAACAGAGCATGGCCTGGTATTTAGCTTTATGTTTATCTGTGTTATTAATGTGGGCAAGAGGAGCGTGGCCTGTCACTGCGGGTCAGATTGGCAGGTGTTGAGCTGTTCTGACGCTGTGATTTCACAGCCTCTTTGCTCTCTGCTTCAGGTGAGTGAAATGGTGCTTGCTTTAATAGGGGACTTCAGACTGACATGTGTAGGCGTATCATATGCCCCAACAACAACAATTGTCACACTGGAACCACTGCTTTATACTTTGCACTTTTCGCCCTCAAAGATGAAATAAAGCTGTGGTGAATTGTAATTTATGTCATGAGGGTTGAAAAAGATAATTTGTTGATCTGCTAAATAGGCAGTACTTTGAGAAGAGATAGCATCTGGGGGACAAGTGAGTGGCAGTGGGAGAAAGGCAGATAAAGAAATGTGAGCGTGTTTTTACACATTCTACAAAACCACAGGCAATCCTGATGAAGATGATAGAGGGAGTCTCTGATTAACCATCCGGTAAGCAGGATGTATGTCCCTGCCAAAGCAGACAAATGGAACTATTGTAATGCTATGACAGTCTTTGATCATTTCTGTGTTCGGGGAGATATCTTCATCAGAAGTGCTCCTTGTTAAAGCTGTCACAGGCTAGCAGGCATAAATATTTGCACTGTGTTGGATTCCATTGGCCATCAATATACAATAATTACGCTTAACATATGAGCACCTTTAGGCAATTTTCAACATTAAAGTACATGATTTGTCTTTCTAGTTATTCTTTAAGCTCTTGAAGATCTGAGGGAAGGGCATTTGGGTATTAATATAATTTTCAATTAAATAGCACCTAATGTAAAAATGTAATTATATTAATTATAATTACATTCATATTTTCTTAAATGTATGCTACTAATGTGATTTATCTGTAATATTTAATTTACTATTGAGATTTTTTAGGGTAACTGACAAAAATTAAGATGTTGAACTGTAGACTAATTGACCTATAGCAGACAGCAGAAAACTTTTCACAGCCAGAAGCCCATCTGTATGGTTCCACTGAATATGCATGGGGGTAAGTACGGTCTAGCCTGAGCCATTAATAATCTTGTCATCACAGCCCAGAACTCCAAGTTATTCAGTTATTGTCTAACTTATTTTGCAATCCTCTGGATTCTGACAACTCCCCATTACTACAAATGTCACAGCCGGAGTCACAAAAGCGAAGCCTTTGTAATGAAAGCAGTGGTTCACTTTTCTTTAGTGGGATTAAAAACTTGGGAGACTTTGCCAGGGATTTACCCACATACATACAAAACAACTCCTGGCAGAGTGCAGAGAAAACATTTTTAGTGATGCTAGTATGTGAAGGCATAACTGTGAATGACTGTGTGTGAATGTGCATGTGGGAGCTGCCCTGGCCCTATAGTGAGCAACTATCAGGAGTGAGAAAGCGGGGGGTAAGAAGACTGACGCAAGGTAGCATTTGCAATTGGGAGGCTTTGGTTTCAGGCTCTCCAGTCATCAATCATCCCAAGCCTATTCTGTTCTTTGACAGCCCAGTACAAGGCTTGACATTTAACACTCACGACCCTGGACCAGGCTGTGCTCGAGACCAGAGACTTCAGAAACACAAAAATTGAATAGAATGACACTTTTCCCCTCTTCAGTAAGTGGTAGAACTGAGGCAAAGCAGATACAAATTAATAATTCCCATCTGCAATACACTTCACTCTGGTGAAATTACTGCTTACAGCCCCGTGTTCCCCCTTTGCCCCTTACTCTGACATATACAAAAGAGCTAAATGAGAAAGTCAAGAGGCCTCTAGGCCTATTAGACTAAATGCTAGTATGTTTTTCTTATGTGTGGATGGACTCTGTGAACTTTGCGAGAGGCAGCTTTGAAACTTACAACTCACGAAATCATTAGTAGTGTTTTGGAAAAAGGGAACAAAGATATTTTTAGAGCTTAATGTTTCGGTTAGCAATGCAGCATGATGGAATGTGGATTAATTGTACACATTTCAAATTATGAGGGAACATTTCTCTGTCCTTAAGCTGCCTCTGATATTACACTCACTGAAATTTCCGAGGGGAAATGAGCTTATGTTTTGTGACCACATTTGGTTTTCTGCCTTTTTGGGTCAGTAGGTCGCTGTAAACAGAGTAATAATATTGAAAAAATACTGCTCTGATAATAACTGACATGACCTGACATCAACTGGATAATGCAGCACTATGGCCTATAAAATACCAGATTTACCAAATTTGAACAGGCTTTTTTCCCCCAATAAGCACATCTGTCGGTCCAGAGATGTCACAATGTGACCTACTCAAATCTACAAAACTGGTTCAGCAACATTATATAAGAGATTCCATGCACCTCTCTCTCTTCCTCTATCACACACACACACACACACACACACACACACACAAACACACGTCTGTGACCCATGATAACTCTACAAAGTGAATGCTTTTCATTTACATTGTTTTCTCTCAGGCAATACAAGCATGAACCTCACTGTCTTGCTTCCCTCATGGATTTAGTATGTGGATTCCGATAACATCGCCTGGACATCAAGCATATCCATTCACTCTAATGTCAGGGAATTGATAGCTTCTTTTGGATTGTGTGAGCCACAGAAAATCTCTTCCATCTTGTGTGTGATACGCTCTGCTAGCTGCATACTAAACATGTTGCCAGACAACTGGTCATGTCTTAACTGTGAAACTGGCAACTATTGTTCGTGTGGCTATTGAACATGCCTTTAACGACTCCAAGGGCAACCTTTCATCTTGCACAAGGTACCAGGGCTCTTAAACCATTTCATATGTTATTTCAGACATTTAACATTATAACATCAATGAGTCAATGTGGTTAGATAGTCTAGACAATAATGGAGCCATAAAGAAAGTAAAAAAAGAGTTGCAGAAAGTTTTTTAATTTTACTAAATAATGTAAACAAGTGCATTACAATTCATCCATAGGAATATTGAGCACAAATTTTGACCTGGAGTGTGTCACTTGCACGTCTCTTGAGGATTTCTGTCAAGCTTCTTAATTTGTCACTTGTACTGTGGGCTGAGAGCCACATACATGAATGAAAATATGCAAGAGGCACACGTGCACACACACACACACACACACACACACACACACACACCACACACAAGTGCAGATTGTTGTCCAGACGATTGGTTGTGATGTCATCATAGAAAACCTCTTTTCTGAGAAAGATTCATCAGATTATGACCAAAGCCAAGCCTTTCTTGCAACACTCCACTAGCTGCACCATATGGTTGGGTCCTAAAGCCATGGGTGGAGGGTTTAATGACAGAGCGGATGTGCAGTGCACATGCCGAGGGATGTTGGGGGATGGGCTAAAAAAACACTCATCAAGTCTTTGGCCTGGAAAGGCTGCACAAGGTCAGCTGTGCAGCGGGGGCAGGGTGAGGGAGCCAGACACATGTCTACAACAAAAGGCAGGTGACCAGAGCTTAATTTTGTATATGGAAAATGCAAGGGCACAATCTAATATTTTTCCATCTAGTATCTTTCAAAAAGCTAAGCTTCATTTAGTATTTCAGTATTTAACGTGTCCATCACAGCGCTGACCCGTTTAGCGATTAATAACAACATCTTTCCTCAAATACACAAGGTCGATAGTATACGCACATCACCAAAATATAGTGACATGGGGATCCAATTCTCTTGGCAAATATGCACAGCTGCCAGAGTGGGGTGTAGGGATGAGTCAACAAAGATGGACTCATAATTAATGTTTACTAAGGCTGATGCAACTGCATGACATTTCTAGTACTGCACGACTTGTCCACTGACCACAAATGATCTCTATAAACACTTTCTTAGTCTGACATCTCTCCTTTAGAGCTGCAAACATGTTTAAACATAGATTGTTAATTCTCTCACCAAGTTTGGCTGCCTAAGACCTCATTTCAGCGGCTAAATCGATCGGATGTAGAGAAAATAATAATAATTTGTAGTACAATACTGAGGTCAATTTGACTACATCTGATTCTCTGCCCTCTAAACATTATGAATATGCATTTTCCAAACCCCTAAGTTTCGGAGGAAGAAATCACTTTGTTTTTTTAGTGCATACCACTACAGACACAGCTTTAGGTAATATTAGCAGAGCAGTGGTGAGGTGGGACATGGGGAAGCCTGAGGAGTAAGAAGGCAGGGCAAATGATTGATGGAGTTATGGTTGGTCTATAAAGGTCTGCAAAGAGTGCTTGGAGATAATCAGAGAGGGTGTCTGCAGCCCTCCCCCCAACGCTGACTCAAGAGAGAGATGAGATGGGAGCTTCCGAATTATTAAGCGGACAGAAGTACTGATGATGAAATTCTGAAGGTTGGGCTTAACAAGAGGCACCTTACAAGGGTCACAACCTTTTCCTTGCTGGGTGTTTTGGTCTTTGTACCCCCCTCACAACATCACCTTCCCACCTTTGTGTTCATTGGGGGGCAGGTGAGTGGGGGAGTTGTGTTACATCCCTGTTTATCTGTTCATGACCTCTAGTCGGCAATTCTGCACTTGATAAGAGGAGGGCTCGCCTCATAATGTGCACGGCAGCTGATATCAGCCCTGTATCCTTGTGAAATTGATTACCAAGGCCCAGGGAGCGTGCAGAATATAATAAATAGAGATGACACATAAGGCACACATGGACTTATAGGCTGATCGGTAACACTGCCTCAGCAATTACCTGCTACCCACTTAAAACAGGGGTCATGCAGGGCAGGCTGGCAGTGGAAGGAGTTATGGTTATTTCTTATTTTCTCTGCAGGGTGAGACACTATGAAACATCTCTTTCTCTCTCTCCCTTTCTGTGTATGTATGTGGGTCTCTGTGTGTGTGTGGGTGTGTGTATGTGTCTCGCTGTGTTGGGGAGTATGTGGTTAAAGGGACAGAGCAGAAAGTATCAAATGTGTAAGGTTTGGGTGTAAAGACCTGGACGAGATGTGTTTATGGGACATGATTTCAATCATGGCCAACCGTGATTTAACTATGAAGCATAACAAAAAATGTATACTAAAGGTAAGTGTTCATTACCAGTTTTTTTTAATAAGAATAATACTTAGTTGCTTATTGTGGACTTTGGATAATTTGGTCTGCAGCCTGGCTCATCTCTCAACAATGTTAAAAGATAATATTGGTGTTGATTTACTTACTTTATGTCTAAATGCTGGTTCAATTTGCTTTTGTTTATGTCTGTTTCATGATTTTTAATGTGGTATTCCTCATCATGAGTATGCTATAAATAAAATATGTCCTCACTGTGAACAAAGTGAATTGGCAAAAATCCTGAAAACCTGAATAACTGAGCCTTAATGGTAAAAGTTTCTTAGTGGGAGTGAATCGGTATCACAAAGTAGTAATAAATAACCTGTAAAGGGAAGATACACACATGTCCTTTCACCTGACCCCACAGCCAGGCCTGGAGTAATTAAATAATTTGAGCCTTTTTATGATACAACTGCTGTGCAGAACCTTTTTCAATTAATCAAATTTACATCTAAGCACTGTGGCAATAAGCTTATAATTTCCCATGAATATCTTTGTGTAGACTAAAGTGGGATAATGATTGACAATGATAACATGGTAGCAGTGTAGGGTGAAGGGAGACAGACAGACAGATAGATATATAGATTGACAGACAGATAGATAGCATCACTTGTTGATACAGTCAACAACATCATTAGCAGAGCAAAACCATCATTATGTAAGTAGACAGCATAGACATAATAATAATTGTAAGAATACAATGACTTCAAATATCTCAATATCATCTCGTAACATTTACATTTGAGACATTTTCTTAATCATCTTTAATCTGCATGCCCTTTATTATGCCACCAGCCGTCTAGTAACTGTTCCCATATCCGCAGAGAGACCATAATCACTCTGTTCCTCAGACTTGAGGATGCCAGCGCTGTTTTCTTGTCATCAAGTACTGCTAATAATCTGTTCTATCACACTTGCATCACATCCTCAAAACAACATCCTCTACATTTTCTAAAAACAATATATCACCATTTTGCATTGTTATCGTTGATGTGAATACATGGTCTGTGAGAAGTTTGTCATTGCATAGTTTTACACCACTGCGTTCATTCTAAAGTTTTATTGATCTCTATCAAATATGAAAATTTATTCCAATTAAGTTATCACTGGCATGTCCTGTCAAACAATTTGCAAAACTATAAACACAACTTATCTTAATCTACCCATCAAACCTGTGTAGATAGCAGAAGAAAATTGTTTCACTCTGGTATTAATCATCTATGTGATTCATCTTATTCCTAATTGTTTAGGGCGTAATAGCAACCAAAACAAATAAAACTCTATTACATGTTCCTTGCCCTTTCAAATAATACCATCACTTTAAAAGACAGGGGGGATACTGACAGAATGTAAGTCTTCCAAAATTATTATCATAAAACAGGTTGGAAACACAAACATGGTTATGAAAAACAGCCCAACCTGTTATGATGATCAAATTGTGTGATGGTGAAAAATTCTAATTTCTCAATTGTTAAAATTCTAATATTTTGGCTGATTGACTTTGTCAAATTAGTAATGTTGCTTTCATTCAAATTAATACAGCAACAAAGTAACACATTACTAGCCAACACTGCAAACAACACATTGTGCTTTCAGGCTGATATGCTTTAAAAGAAATTAACGACATTACACTTGAATGTGTACTGCACATTTAGTTGGCCCAAAAGAAAATGTTTCTATTCATGGTCTTTAAATTTCCACCTGAGATATCTTTGTGAGCGTGGTGCATAATGTATGGTTTATTTCAAAAACAGGCACTCCAGTTGCTTAATGTTAGCATAAAGCAGGCCATGTAGATGTGGTGCTTGCCGTTTCAATGAAGAAATCTGAATGGCTGTAAGCTGCCAGGCAAACCTTTATATCTATTTGTTCCACTTGTCTGGCTCTCAATGAGTTTAATCAGCTGAGAAGAAGCCGTGAGGGGGGTGTTGCTTTACCCGCCCATACATTAGAGAGCCCCCCCTGCACCACACACTCACACTCAAATACACACAACCCCACAGCCCCATTCTCTGTGCATCGATGTGAGAGTTGAGGGTCTCCCTCTCCCCTGTTGCCTTGCGGATTATCAAGTACACTTCAATTACTGCCGATCGATACACTTCTGGCTGCAAAAGGGAGTGTGAGGGAAATTAGACAGACTTTGGGTATGGCCGTGACTACAAAGCAATGGATTAACACTGATATGCATCTCTTCATTTACATCAGGAACGGGCCCATTCTCCATCAGCATACTGCACTCTCCTCTGCACGGACGTACATTCACATAGGTTTTAAGGGGACTTTTGAAAGATTGCTTCTTTAAGTGCTGGGCAAGGTGAGGGCAAGCCTGTCATATACTGTAGGAGGATTAAAACCTACTGTAGTCACTACGGGAAAAGAGCCACTGTAACCAGGCTTTCAACCTGTATTCAAGAAAAGAGGTCTTGTGTAGCACCATTAATGTCATCATGATAATACTATGTCTTTGTAGCATTGTCTTGTGTGTATGTTGTGCTCCAAATTGGCCAGGACTCATTAAATGATTAAAGACACACTAATCCCAGAGTGCTTCAACACTAAGATGTACTGTATAATCCAGCCAGGTTCAAATGTTTGCTGTAAAAGAGAAGAAAGGAGCATTTCCACTCTTAGAAAATGTGTGTCAGCAGATAATACAATGGCTGGCGTTGGTAGGAAATAATGCCGGAGTACTCGTCCTCCTAAACTGAGAGGAAAGGGAAATGAAAGCAGTACTGTGGAAGAGGATAAAAAAGAAGTAAAAGTGTAGGAAGAGATAAGCAGAGGCTGTATCCCCCTGAGGCAGGCTGTGAAGGTCTCCCAAGCACGGCCCCTGCCTCTGAACCCCCTCCAGGTCATCTGCCCTCGCTCTCCCACCCTTCCTCTCTACAGAGGCAGTAAAAACACTCCAACACCTGGGTTCCCCCTCTGCTCTGCGCAAGCTACAGTACAACACACCTCTGACTACATTTCTCATCTGCAGACAACACAAGCTCAAACACAGAGAAAGAGAGAGAGCGCTTTGTGATTAGGTCATGACATAAAAACAAAATCTCATCTCTGATATGTTATTATGAAGGCAAAGTTATAATGACGGCGATTACAACATCTGTAAAGAGATTATTATTGACTGACCTTTAAACATTCCCGAAACATAATGTCCCTGATGGTTTTTACTTGGAGACTAAAAAGGCTACGGGGTATAATCTAGACTTTTCGAAATCATCCGCTTTTTTTTAACTATCTCAGATTAATTAGTGTTACAAATATTATCATGTGCTCTCTGAAGCTTGTGAATGAAACAGTTTGTTTTGGTCACGATAATTTAGATTTGTCTGTCAGCAAAGCCTGCGTTTACAAGGCCCACTGAACCATATCCACTTCTCTCATCTCAGGGTCAGAGTCACATTACACATTACTACCCAGAGTGGGAGTTCAGTTTTGCGTCTAAAATGGCCTCCCACTCCAAATAAAGATGCCTCTCTATTGAAAGCGCCTCACTCCACCATGAATTTGGTCACCCCCTCCCTCCTCCCCTCCCACTGCAATCTGTCCTGCCAGCTCCCACGGTTTGTCTTTGGAAGTGATCCGTCCCTGAGCGTTAAGCAGAGCCACTTCATGTTCACATCGGCCCCAGAGGCATTCCTGCCTGCCCACTACTCCTGCTTTCTTTTGTCAGCCAAATGGATACCAATTAAATCAACTGTTCTCCAATTAGAATTTGGAAGAATCTATCTTGTTCAGTGTTCTAAATCCCACTGCTTGACTTCTTTCTCTCATGTAGCTCCTTTCCTGGAATCAGTTACAGAGAAAATGAGACTAGTTATTTCCTGCAATAGGATACTCCTGGGTTCCTTTGTTTTTTCTGTTTGTTCAATATGTTAAAAGTGCATTTAGTCAAACGTTATAGGGCTGCACACTAGGGACATTATTATGGTGCAAGTTAGGTTAAAGGCAATGTGGAATAACGAATCAGGACTTTGTTACCAAAAAATTCCCAAACCAGCGCAATCATTAACAGCAATGATTTACATTTTAAACTGGAGCTTATGTAGCTCCAGTTTAAAATGTAAATCGTTTCTGAAGTTCATGTTGTTTAACTGTACAATTCAAAAACAGCAGTTTCTCTTATCCTCACCAGTGAAAAATATACTCAATTTCTGCCCCTGGAAACATGCATACACACTTCAGAAACATGTGCTCATATACTGCCCTCACACAGAGGCCACTATTTGATTAATACAAGGAGGGGCAGATCTTAATCTCCACACACGGACAGCGGATGGCTTGGACTTGAGCCGCGTCATTATTGCTTAATAGTCCTGTTCAGAAAGTATGCCCCATTGTGTTTCATATGACCAGGCAACACCCCCTCCTGCCACTCGAAATCACATCCAGCTAAACAAACCAGCCGGCCTGCTTCCTGTGGAGCAGCGATTCAAATCCCAGGCACTAGTTCAGACCTCTGCAGCCTGAAGCATGCTACCATCCACATGTGGACCCTGTTCTCACCCTGTTGCTTACTCCTCCACCTTCAAATTAATATACCATGCGATTGTTTACTTTATATGTATAAGTAAGATTTGATTTTCAAATCCTAACTTGGTTTTCATCACCTACTTTGGTTTACATTAGCCAGTTGTTAGCTTTAGAATACTGTTGGGTAATAAGCCCCCTGCAGTGATTTAGCAGTAGAAATACCAATCAAGTCCTCTTGCAATGTAAAGACAATCATGTGAGTTACTAAATGGGGCAAATGTGTTCTCCCTGATTTGCTTGTAATTTACTGAAAACATAAATAGTCCTGATGGGACAACAAAAAGCTCAATCAACAAGTGGCAAAGCCAATAATGGTAATTTAGAAATATTTTCATATCAAAATAAATACTTCACACATTCAATTATGGCTTCCATTATTCAGCCATTCCACTATTATTATTTTTTATCATTATTTTATGTGGAAATATTAATAAAATCACAAAAGGTAAATATGATTGACTCTCAGCAAACTATTTTAATCAATACAACTTATGTAAATAGTGTTGCTTGGACACTTCTAGTTTTGTATGTTTGACGGCCCCCTACTTTTACTTTGTTATGCTTATCTGTTTCAAGAATAGAGGCTTATTGTGTCTGAACAATGGAAGCCCTTTTATGTCCATCACTGAACAAAGATGGTAACTGACATTGCGCAACAACACAGTGAAATAACTATTTCAAACTGTTTGCAGACTTCAGAGTTAAACAGCATTTGTGATTTCTGAGTCTACCTCTTAAAACATCTACAGTTACATACTGAAAGGGTTCATCACTCTGCATATCTATGTATCTTAGTGATGCTACCAAAACAGTAACATTCAAAATGTACTTTTTGTTTAGTTAACACCTTATTGCCACTGCAAGATTCAAGTATTTTCTTTACATTTTACACTGGTCTATAGGTTGTTTTAATTGATACATATTTGTACACTCAAAATGTTGGTCAGTTGGAAAACAAAATGAAAATTGTAGTCCTTATCTACAGCAAGACATAACCGTATTTGGTCTTAATTTCACATAGTTGCAGTATAATTTATCCTCTTGTTCTGTGCTCACATCTGGCACTAACTATGTCGAGAGTGCATTTTTCTTCAGTAGGTATTTTGTTACAGAGATAATAGAAATTATGTTAAAACATTAACTGATAGAATAAGGTAAAATATTTGACAATATTGAGCTCCTAGTAACATTTATATTGAAACGGACTATTTTGCAAAAACTACTATCCCTGAAATGTTAAACAATATTTTACTGTATGAAAATATTCATGTTTTACTCTTTGACACATGGTCATTTCTAATGGCATGATACATATTTCGTGGGTCAGTTCCTAACCCCTAGAAAGTACATCACATATATGATGTATTAACTAAAGCAAACTGAAATCCAAATAAAAACAAACTGGGCACACAAAAAGAAGCAGTGCAGTAGACCACAACAGACTACAAAATAATATACTGAAGAATACTGAGCATAAAAATGCAATTTAATATGAATTTGTTCTGTCCATCAATATTATTGTAATGTTTTATGCCTGTCGATGCCCTGAATGTAATGCTGACAAATCAGGATATTTAAGCCTATCCAGATGAAATTGCCATTCAGTTTCCAAATGTACTTGTTCCTTTTTCAACACTTTCCGACCCTCGACCTCAGAGCTGAACTTTCAAATGCCTCCAGTCGGGAAACCATCCGAGTGAGCTCCTAATGAACGCCAAAATACAGCACTTGTTATTCCAGCTGTTGATACAGGCAGGTTACGGAGTGTATAAACACAGGGAGTACATAATGTTCACTCTTCAAAGTAGCTTGATTTATATCATACAGAACAGAATTAATATGCATAATTTGTATCACATGGAGAACATTTCAAAACATTAGTGATAGAGTTACATTTGAACACTATGCTATTGAGTCTCCTATAAGCAGTCACTGTGACCCACAGTTAAAAACCTTATTCCCTGTAAGGTAAATAAAGGAACAATCACAGATTTTTTTTCCACTGACTAATTCCAGAAGAAGAAAAAAAGAAAAACAATTAAAAGTCCCTTCCCCTTCCCATCCAGACTATTCCCACGCATTTTTTGGCAGAGCTCTGCTGATGATCTCCAGAGGCTTTGCTTCTTGAGGAACTTGTCAGGAAAAGATCTACATTTCCCAGGGATGAGTGTGGGTGAAAGTGAGAAGGAAACTACAAGACAGAGCAGAAGTTTGAGTACAAGCCAAAAAGCGAGAATTAAAAGTGAAAAGAAGAGTTCATGTATTGACAGGGGGGAGACATGGGGTTAAGAATTTGAGGACTGGGCTCAGGGTGTGGGGGATTTGTGTTATCCACAGAGAAAGGAAAGAAAAGGCTAAACTGAATAGAAAAAAATGGCACCTATCTGTCAGGGATCTCGAGCTGACTTTTGTCTGTTAAAAGAACTGATGGCATTGAGGGACCAAGGGAGAAATATAGATCCTTTAATATCACTTTTGTTCTTCAAACTGTGACCCACTGAACACAAGTGCATTGCTAATCAGTTTAACCCTGTTATACTAATTCAGCTCTGTAGCTTCACATGATGTGTGGCTGACACAAGTGCCAGGCCCACTCTGGAGTTAGTGTGGCCTGGAGCCCAGGCCAGGGCAAAAGCCTCGACCTCAGAGGCATACTGACCTGGAAGGGGGACACCTCTCATGGCATTTTGACATCAGGTTCAGAGACAATAGAAATCTTTCCAACAGCATCTTATAGACTCCTTAACCTGCCACTATTATGATATTATCCTTATTTAAATGAGGGTTCATTTCTTTTGTTTTTTGATTTGTCTGCAGTGACATTTTGTTGATGGACTAGGTCAGTCCTATGAGTAGTGGGTCACAAGCTGACAAAAATGTCAAAACTGGTTTCCTTGGCTTTTCAAAATACAAACACACACATACCATGCCTGTTTGCTTTATATCTTGGAATGAGGCAGCAAAGAGACAGATGAGTGACCTGAGATACCCGACCAAAAGCCACATTATATATGCCTTAAAATCTAGGTTACATTAAACATTTGTAACATTAATATACACAACTGTTATCGTGTCATAGATTACATGTATACTCATTTCATATTAGAATGTCAGAACTGTATTAATACTGTAATTCAATTTACATATTCTGTGGGTAAATAAAAAATACACCAAAATATCATAACAGCACAGTGTTAAATACTTTTAGTTTTAGTCCTTCCCTTATGACTAATAACATAGCTCAAGGATTACTATCTTGTTTTCTTTCAGTCAGTCCAGGACATGTTCATCTCAGGGGATCTCGTAACTTCACAAGCCCAACAGGAAGTCACTACCGTCACGCCCGTTAGGTCAATAAGCACTTATGCATCAGAAGAAGCCCTACTCTTAGCTGTGGACATATTTATATAATGCTGACATGATTATTCTTCTTACGTCTTGTGCTCTCTATCTTATTTAATGCTATGATACAACAAAGTTGAATGTGCTATTGTGAGAATCATCAGTTGGGCTTTGCCATTTAAATGCTATGTTAGCATCACATCTCCCAGCAAGAACAAAAAAATATCTTTAAAACATTTACCTTCTGTAGTCTTAACTTAGATTCAAAAGTGGGCATCTCAGGTTGCAGTTGATATCTCACCACTGGATCACTAGATTGTCTTTTTCCCAGATGAATACAAATTACACAACATACATAGACTTAATCATTCATCATGTTCTTTTAAAATCTTGTGCCAGACCTACCTGTAAGCCAAAGACAAGAGTGACTTAACAGTGTCATATCATAAAAATATTTTATTTTCATAAACAGTGAAAATTAAAGAAGTTCAAAAAAAGAACTATGAAATATAAAAAACTTTAAAAAACTAATTAACAAGCTTTCCATTCCTGGATATAAGGCACAAAAGTCAGTTTTTTTAACTGCCCATGTATGAGCAAAATATAATTCATGAAATAAGGTCTCAATACAGCGCCTCTCCTCCAAAATGTGGATGTTTGATGAGCTACACTTCATACTGACAGTGTCTGGGCCTCATCAGAAAGCAATACACCCCCATCATTACATTGGCATTGTCAAATAAATGGCTGAGGACATTAGTCAACAGACAGACAGCTGGAATTGGCAGACAGCAAATGCCTAGAATACCCATACAATACTATAGATCCCAGTGGATCATTAGATGGAAAAAACTGGAGGTTCTTAAGCTCACCTTGAAGCACAATGAAGCCAGGGAGGCAGTGCTCAGTGCATGGACCACTAGTCCTACTGCCACCCTACTGAGAGGTCTACATCTGTACAGGGAAGTAGCAGCACATGTTGGGACTCTTTGTTATGCCCAAACAGTGAAGGCCATTTATTAATAAACAACCAGAGAGGAATATGAATGTCTGTACAAAATGTCATGACAATCGATTCAAGAGTTGTTGAGATATTTCACTCAAAACCACAAATGTCAACCTCACAGTGGCACTAGGGGTAACGTTAGGAGATTATTAGTCAGTAGTTATTCATCCTCTGGTGACCATGAATATCTAGTTGCATGGAAATCCATCCAAGAGTTCTTGAGATATTTCAGTCTAGACTCAAGTGGTGGACTCAACCGACTAGACCGACAGGCCGACATTGCTGCCCCTTGCACCATGCTGCTAGCAGGCTAAACAGATTCCTTTGTCTACAAGGATGAAACTCGGGGTCCTCAGCAGGCTCACATGGCTAAAAAACCACCAGCACCTTCCAAGGTTCAATTTCCAAGTTGAACAATGGACACTAGGACCCTGAGATCCACAGGTTACATGTGGGTCTCATTTATTTTCATACATCTGTGACTCCATGCCTTAAGAATTAAAATCCATCTTATAACTTGATACTCTTGATTTATTTACTGCTTGTGTTAAATTGCTTCCTTATTTTGTGATTTCAGATTGGAGATATCAGACAATATATAACTTATACATATTCTAGTTGTAATTATGACAGGTCAGAGTAGCCTACTGGATGTTGTACATACATGTGTGTTGGAGAGCAGTGGTACCAGTGAACCAAGATTTTGTAAAGCTCTAAATGACATTTAAATTTAATCCAGTTTTGATCTGAGTCTAAATCTAAAGTGGTAACGTCAAAAACTGTGAAATACATTCGATGCAGTTCCTGATTGAGAACTAAATGTTGAGGGTTTTAAGAAGTGGTCTTTGTTGAAGTTCAGTTATACTATGGCTTATTTAACACCATGGCTTTTTTGGCTTTCCCACTGGTATGCTTGAAAACTTGGACATGGACTTCTTTGGTTTTCATATCTGAAATTCTTTGAAAATTTGAAATGATTTGGGCTATTGCATTTTTTTCTAAAACATATTACTGAAAGAATGTACTACTTTGGACGAGCTACTTTGGAATCATTTACATCCAAACCATCTAAGAATCAGCGATAGCTCATGGATTTACATGATATGGGTTTTATGACTCTACTTGGTCACAGGCTACCAAAGTGTAGTGCATGTCAGTTTGTCTTTATTAAGCAACAAGCAAGTTTAATCAATGTTGGGAAACCGTATGCTTTCGTCTTTCTAATGTGCCATTAAGAGCCATTCAGAGTGACTGAACAGTTGTCACAGAAAGTGGAGAAACACTGAGTAATCAATGATAGTTAAGAACTGTAATTTATCACCTTGCCACAACCAAGGGTTTGCAAAATGAACCCTCCTGCTTGTAGGAGAGAATGTGTTGGGGAAGCTTGGGTGATATGGTGGCCAAGGCACACAAGGGTCAGGGCCCAATTACTCTTCATCTACTGCTCCTCATCACCACTGGCAGAAGCACAGTTCAATTTCTGCATTATCTAAGCATATCAATAGTGCGGAATTAAAAGTCATTGATCTTTTGCAAGTTTTTTTTCTCCTCTTTGGTCAAAAGAAGGTAGAAGGAGCTGTTACACTGAACTGATGTCTTTAAATAAGTTAACGCTAGAGATACTGAAAATTGTATGGGTTCTGTTGCTCTTTTTAATATATATTAAAATAATTGCATAGTCAGCTTAAGAAAAGTTATTAGCATGGCACAGGTAAAAAATTTAGTTACATTGTGAACATTTTGACAATACTTTAATGTGAAAATTACATTTACAAAAGACAGTGCAGCATGGCTATTATAAAAATAATGAATGGAAGTGAGATTTAATACTTTTGTTTTTTGTAACATGCTTCTGGCTATGAAGTAAGAGTTCACTGTAAGCTGGAGTCTCTATCATGGCCAGAGCAGACCTTACTGTGAAAATGACCCAATAGTAATAAATAAAGATGCTAGAAATCACACATCAATCACATTGTGCATGAACAGTCAGAATGACCATAGCAGGAAAGGGTTGAAAGGGTAAAAAAAAAAGAGAAAAATTTCAATTTCAAGAGCATTATTATTTTCATTAATCATAGCCCTGCCATCAACCTATCCTTATGCCTTAGTGGGAGATCTATTATACGCTCCATTTAGCTTCAGCCATATTACCTCATATGTTTTCCTGGCTGACCAAATAAGACTTAAGAGATAAAACAATTTACTGTTCATTATGAGCCATGTCACTGGAATCAATCTATTAACCTGTGTTAACTGGGATGGCTGGCAAGATCTCACTGACTGTATTGAAGTAAAGAAAATGGATATTTATGTTTTGTATGTCTGCGGTCATAAAATGACTGGGCATTTAATTTGCCCCCTCCAACTCAGTGGATGGCTTTATTTTTCCGGTGGCCAAGGCGCCCTCCTCGCCTTTAAGCAGCCCCTGACCTGTGAAAGATTCTAACAAATTAGCTTCTATTGTGAAGCCAAAGGTGCCATCAATGAGGAGACGCTCCACTGCACCTAAAGTATGATGGTGGAGGCAAGCAACAGAGCAGAGAACCTTGACATGATTGAATTAACCCTTTGTAGGAATCGTGCTGATAGGGATTGTGGTGGAAGGTGGGTTAAAGGGCTGAACTCTATGCCTCATATGACAAGAAACAGGTGCAACGTCTGAATCTTACTCCCCAAACACAATGACTTTGGACGGACCCTGAAATTTAAGCAATATACAGACATTTTTTTCTGTTTATGCTGTCATTAAAACCGATGTGTCACATATGAGGCAACAACAGATTACAGCTATGCTAGCGGGTCTGTGAAGCTGTAAATGTTAACATCAGCATGGCAACATGCTCACAAAGGCAAAGCTAGCATGTTGATGTTTAGCAGGTATACTGTTTACCTTGTTTGCCATCTTAGTTTAGCATGCTTTTGCTATTTAGCACTAAACACCAAGTAAAGCTGGGGTTGATGAGGATGTCATGAGCTTTACAGGTATTTGGTCATAACCTAAAGTATTTGACAAAATAAAACTGTAACCTTATTTAAATGATGGCAGCAGATGAATGGTCAGGGGAGGAAAGTTATTACAAATCATCTTCTGGGGATGATGAATGTCTGTACCAAATGCTATGGTAATCCATCCTAAAGTTGTCCAGATGTTTCACTATGAACCAAAAGTGCTAACCTGCTGGTGGCACTAAAAGAAAAGTGAGGCGATCAACAAAGTATGCTTCATCCTCTGGGCACCATGCATCTTACATCTTTACAAAATGTAATTGAAATCGATTTAATAGTGTTGAATAGGTTAGCATTAAATGGAAACGTTACAATATTTAAATAAGTATGAATCTTTGCACAAAAGCTGTACAGTGCAGCCTTTCAAACTTATATGTCCCTGTATTTAGATAAAGAGATGAACTTATGTGCATCAGATTTGCGTAGTCTGTTATACAGAGGTGTTGAGGTTTCTCAGTCTACTCATGCGCAACAAATCAGGAACAGCTCATTCATCACAAAAAGATGCAGCAGCGGCACCCCTCACTCATTTCCAAAGATGGCAACTTAAGTATTCTGTCCGACACACTGTCCATCCTACGTTGGTTTGGTCACTGTTGTCGGTCTTCACTTCTGCTTAATTTGCTTTTACCCTGAGTATGCTGTCACGGGGATCACAGAACAATCAGTTTGTTCTTATTAGCAGGTTTTGTTTATGGCACTAATAATGGAAGTACTTTCAAGGTTCCTCTGCGAGGGCCCATTGTGGCATCTCTCTCATGCCCAGCCTTAGTTCAGAATCCTCCACAGTTGCTCAGTTTTCCTGCTTGGGGTGACCCAAAAACAAAGCTTATTTACCCATCTCCACTGTGGCAGCGCCATGTGTCATTCAACCTCGTACCTTCCATTTGTTACCTTCATGGCCCGCTCATGGCCCGATCAGCAGAATGGGCCCTGTTCCAAACTGTCCAGTTTGTGCAGCACCTATACAAGTTGGGTTTTTTGAGCAGCTGGGAAAAAAATGCACCTGGTTCAAGCCAACATTTGTTGTATTTGGGGGTGTAGATAAATTTGGACACATTTAAAATGTCAGAACCAATGCAAATTACTGTTGTAGTGCCAGTTTGGGAAGGGCCTTACAGAAACTTCTGCTCCTAACTTCTGAGCAGAAGTAACTGAGCAGTAACTACTAGAGCTCAAGAGCAGCAACAAAACAAACAGTTACTGGTGACCACCCATCTAATGGTCAGGAAAGGCTGGAAGTTAATGTTTGTTTTTATTAAATAAACTTTCAAGAGTGTTACATTAAGATGTTTTACATTGTAATTGATACTGATTGATATTTCACTATATTTCTAGAGTAATAAACCAAATAGAAGCAATGTTAGCACAACCACACCAAACTTTACACCTTGTCTACACTGGCCACAGAGTGAAAACAGCATGTCAATAGCACAGCAGCTTCTGTCCACATCATTGTTTTCACTGGATGCATTCAGTATTGCTGTGGGCTCAGATTTGTTTTGGCAGCACTCACAGACCAATACAACATCACTGTAGTTACACAACCTAAAAGGATGCATAAAGCATGAGTGAAAAGCAAGCTGTTACTGATATAGACATCTCTAATAATTCAATCTGAAGCAGATCTGTTCCATCAGACGCCCAGAGACACGTGACCGACAAATCAGTCACACATCTTGTATAGACAGTTTTGACAAACCTACATTCTGTTGTAGCTTCTCACAAGTCTCACAATAAGGAAGGTCCAAGGAGGCATCAATTTAGGCCTGAGAAATCTATGGTCAATATCCTTTTGAAAACAGGAAGCTGTCAGAAAATAACTCTATATGTCGTAAACATATAAAGAGGGTGGCAAACTGCTGCCAAGTAGCAAATTATTGATTAACCAATTGCATTTCCATATTACAATTATGTCATTTTGGCATTAATCAGAGATGCATACAGATAAAGGGTAAAAAAAAAAGTGAGAACATTCACGTTGCATGAATGGAGAAAACCAGGTACTAGGGAGATATTTTGCCAATTGTAATGCTTAAATGCATCGTTCTGGCCTACTCTGAAGAGAAAATGGAAAGATATGTTCAACTTAAAATTAGTTATTTACCCATAGATTGGGGGGTGCACGGTGGCAGTGCGGTTAGAGCCCCTGCCTCCCAGCAAGGAGATCATGGTATCGAATCCTGGACCATACCAACACAATCTCTCTCTGGGTAGAGTCTGCATGTCCTCCCCGTGTTACCGTGGGCTCTCTCTGGGTTCCCCGGCCTCCTCCCGCTGTCCAAAGACATTGCCCCTAGTGGAAACATCCCTGATTAATAAAACGTATATTCACCTATTTCAAGTTTCAATTTTTGACATTACTATATACTAAATGTGGTAAACAAATGACGGCCTACAGGTTGGGAGAGTAAACATTTTTTTTAAAGTACGCTTAGTAAAATACTGGTAGTAATGTAAAGTATTGTGCTATACAGTTGTGAGGGCATGTTCTTACCCATATATTCAGTATGCAAATGTCCAGTATTATTTTTTAATAAAATGGCTCATGGTAGGTTTTGTTGGTGCATTGTCAACCAGTTATGGAAATAAAACAAGCCTTGCACAAATCCATTTCTAATCAGGACTGCAAAATAGATTCAACATAGACACCATAGTATTATTTGACATTTAAAAAATAATTATATTAGACTGGAATAGGTTCCTAAAATATGTTAGATTCTGTTTGGATTCCTGTTTTCATTTCATTGCATTGTCACAGAATTTTTGAGCCAGAATATTGACATTATCATATTTTTAATCAGACCTCAACACCTGTGACACTTTCCATCATGGAAAGAGAGGGTGCCACCTATGAATATATGTTTGGATAGAAAATTAAGTTCAGAGGTCACTGGCATGAACTGCAGGCTAACAGGGGGTGAAATGTGCTTATTTGTTTTTAAGTCAAAAATGATTTCATTGAGACTGGGAAAGGTCGGCATGACATGAAAAAGAGATTTGGCCTCTGTGGTGAGATCGAACCACAGATCACTGAGTGAACCACTGGTGTGCCTGAGGATGCTGGGTTGTTGAGGAATCTGGGTTTACTGGTTTACATAAGGCTGTAATTCACTTACCATGAATTGCTAACGAGTACAGACTACGTGAAGACTGTTAAGCCACTGGTAGAATATAGGGTTGCTTTTTAGAGATTGATAAAAGGAAAAAGTCTTAGAACAAAATGTTGTGTCCGATTATAAAAATATGTGTTCATTAATATGGAAGCTCAACCAACGAACCTGGCCAGCTGACTATTACATCACGATGGGTAAACACCATTTAAAATCAAAATGTTAGCTGACTCTGGGCCTGAATGTCAGATGGTTTACCCAAGGAAATGTATGTACCTTATGGCTTTAGCAGCAGCCATACATAGAGAAAAAAATAAATAAAAGGAAGAAAGGATCCCATACCATGGTATTGCCTTTGGGGGACTAGGAGTGTGGAGAGGACAATGGGGTCAAAGCAACTTGATTTGTATCTTATGTCCTGTGGGACAAGAGAATACACCAGTCAAATCCAAGTTACCTGGCCTTTGGCTACCCCTTTGCTCCTAAACAATAAACTGGGATACTACTAGATGTCTACCCCAGAGGTGGAAAAAGGAAGGGAATAAAATGGTGTGTGTAAGAGACAGAGGAGAGGGGAAGGAGAAAAGGGCAGAGTAAGGGTTATAAGAGGAATGATTACAAATAACTGTAAACCTACTAAGAACCACTTTACTATCAGAATTAAATATTTCAGTGGTTGGTCATTGTCTTTACAATGAACGTATACATTCCCATCCAAATAGCAGGGCAAACTCTAACCAAAGTTCCAAAACGTCAGCAAGACTTGCAAGGGTTGAAACAAATAACCCTGGCTCTGATAAATTACATTTATTTAAAATGACTTTCAAACAGCAATTTGCAACTCATTTGCATCATGTTTAAAAGAAAGACATAATAAGGAAACTTTTTTAATGAACGTATCTGTAAAGTCGCAAAAATGTTAATGCTGAACCTATTAACAAATCATTCACTAACACTGTATTTTATTTGTTTTTGCTACACTATTTGCATGTGGAAGCCAAAGCAGGCTTAAAACTTGACACAAGATAGGAAGTGTTTACTTTTTCAATATTTCACCACAACCACAATCTTTCCTTAATTATAACAAAAGTTATTTAGTGGCCTAAATGTGCATTTTGTACACCCACCATCCACCCAGACCACCTCACTACAACTTATACGTAGTACAAGAATATAGCCCTTCATCAACTGCAAAAACATGTTGTCACTGAACATGTTCCATGCAGCAATTATGCTTCATCCAAAACAGGAAAAACTGTTTTGGTTCTGATTAATCATTTAAGTGATTTTTAAAGCAAGTATAAAGGAAATTCACTGGTTCCAGCTGATGATTTTCAGTTTAACATCATTTCAAATTTTCCTTTGGTAGTCAGACAAAATATAAACTGTAAAGTTGTTAGATTGAACTCTGGAAAGTTTTGGTGGAAGTTTTTGTTTTTTTAATTTTTAGACATTTAAAAAAAAATGGATGGACATGAGGTGGTGGAAGGCAAAAATACAGCTGACGCAGATCCTGCAAAGTCATTATGAATTTGAAAATCTGTTCCGGTTACCCTTCTGCACATCTTCGTTTTATTGATATTATTGACTTGTCAAATAAGAGATTTTCTTAGCCAAGCATAAAAAACATTTAGCAATATTTACAATTTTTTGGGATTTCTGGAATTTCCATTTGCGTTTAAATGAGAAATTACAAAATGTGAATAAAAACAAGTAGATCGAAACTTACTTAATGTCATGCTGATGTGATACTGATTGTTGTGTTTTTGTAATCTGAACATTTCACTTGTCCACAGTGTGCATTTCACAGTCTTCCAAATATCACTACTCTACCATTGTACAAATAATTGTAGATCTAATTCACTGTCCGGAAGCTTTTGTGTTATTACATACATTTGCAGTGCAGAATGAGCAAAAAGTCAAAGAAACTGAGCAAGAGAAAAAGATGTGCATCCCTCTGTTTTATTTTTTTAAGTATTTCAAGCACGCATGACCTGATAAAAAGACATTGTATATCCTTTTTTCTTTATAATCCATGCTCAACAGACAAATACAAAAATAAACAGATGAGGACTAAGATACCAATTTGTCTTAAAATACAAAACGCAAATCTAGGCCAGGATTGGGGAGGAGTGATTTGGCACATAACCTCCTTCTAAGATATGCTCAAAATATGCAGCCAAACATTTCATCCCTCCTGTTTCATGATCATTATTAGGTGCAGCAATCAGAAGCTGTTTAGTACAATACTGACCATCACCTGACTACATTCCCACTCTTGACACAGCATCAAACATCTTTAATATTATCACACCCCAGTCATCGAACAAAAATCACCAGTTCAGTTCAGTTTATATGCTACTAATATCCGTCAGAGTGCTTTAAATGCATCCCTTATTTGGTTTTTTATTAACATAATAAGGAAATGTTTTTAATTAGCATAATCTGCAAAGTAACAAAATGTTCATACTGAACAAAATCTTTTTTTTGTTTTGTTTTTGGAGTTACCGTTTATTTAATGGAAACTTAATGAACTGTTGGACAATGTGGGGTCTGAAGTGGGCATTTATGGTTTTATGGATAATTCTGCTGACAGACGGCTGGGATATTCCAAGTTCATCAGCACTGCATGACTGCATTTTCTAGTGGCCACGTAGCGGAGAGCTGTACAAACCTTGATCTCTGGGGTTATTGGATTCTTTCGATTTATTGGTGAGGTGATTGCATCCCTTATTAGATCCACAACCATCAAAATACCCAAGTGATTGACTTGATTGATTGATACCCTTGTGTATTTTTAGAAAACACTGATGTGATGAGGTGCGTTACAAGAGGCAGCCAACTGATAATGATTAAGGTCTTAGTGACCCAAGAGCCTTTTGGGACAACCCATATTGTCTCAGATAAGGTTTTAATGCTAAAATGCTTTTTGAATTACTGAACAAAGGAGTAAAAGTTAGGTTTAAGTAAAGAATGACATATTAAGGCTGCACTAATCAACATTTTGTATGAGGGGTCATACATGAACCCAAAGAGAATTGACTGACCATTTTAGTGTCTTTTTGCTTATTGTTTAACGTCCCACAACTACAGCTGTTTTCAATGAAAAAACTTGAATAAAGCCACCGCACACAACCTGCACCAAAAATCAGACAAAGTTAACATCTATCTGATGAACGAAGTGGACCATTTAGCAGTTTCAGAGCAAGATATTTTACTTAGAAAGTGGCAGAGATCAAAACAAAGCTAACAAGAGAGTGAAAGTAGGCCAGGTGGCAATAAAAAATACTCCAAATGAATGATAATGTTGCTCAGTGTCTGCTGGATGTGTAAAAAGGCCCCTCCTATCATGTTCCCCATTACAAGTCTATAACATGTTAATTTGTCAATGTTGTGTTTACAGCTTGTTGCATTGCCCCCAATTGGCCAAAGTAACAAATAACGCAGTTTTAACAAGCAGTAGCAATAAAGAAAAAACATCCAATTTAGTTAAATAAAACTTGTTCGGCACCAAGAGTGTTTTGCAGCAATACACTGTGGTACCTTGAATTTTAAACAAATTTTCAATGGACACAATTGTAACAATAAATTGGTAACACTGCTGGTCAGTTAGCTGAACCCCAGAGGTAATTAAATGTCGAGGTACTCGTCACACTCCTCTAACCCATAGAGAGGAAATGGCTCTGGTAGACTATTATCAAGCTATGATATGACATGACTAACAACCGCAACTGGTGTTTTTCTTTGCTTCCCTCTGCCATAAGAGTTCATCAGCTGTGTATTGACATGTTTTGGCTCCCAATGAAAGCATAATTGAAAGCGAGGTGGAAAATCAATACAAAAAATATTACCTAGTTTAGATGAGCTTGAGAGGTTACAGTGGTAAGAACACAGAGCAACAACCAACACCTTGGTTCATATCATCTATAGGGTGTGGGATAGAGAATTGGTAAAGAAAGAGAGAACTGCAGGACAACATGCACAAGGTAAAGTGTATAACAAAAGTACATTTTACAAAGCAATACAAGTTTAAATGATCAAAAGATCCAAAAAATTTGCACTGCATTCAAACAGAGATTGTTCATGATATTACAGTAAAACACCCAAATAATTTCACCTGTATTCTAGCAATGCATTTGTTTCATCAGTGTTGCAGTTCTTTCTCCAACCAGTTTCACCTGAACAGGAGCTTATTTATTCATGTCAAATTGAATTACAGACAAATTAGTTCTCATTCCTACCCTATTATTATTAATTTGGCTGTTCATGTGCTATTATTTTCATAACTGCAATGCATCATGATGGCATATTTCCTTGAATATCTCCTGAATTGCTGGTACAGTATATTATCTTCCATTTCTGTTCTTAAATCGCTCCTCTTCCTTCCACTTCAACTGGTCATTCCATGACTGACTTTCTACTTTTGCTTGGGTTTATTCAAAAGTAAATTACTAGGGCAGTAACCAATGCTGGACTCACCTATTTGTGTGTTTAATTGGCCATGTTGTCGCTGGAGTTAATTGGTTCTCTGAGTCCAGGTAGTTACTAAATGTTTGGCAGCATTAGAACCTCAGCACTTTTCCATTAATGGTGCGTGAAATGAAATGTTTGATACTGCAAATAAAATCAGTGATATTCAAGGATGTTATGGTTGGTAATGTGTTGAAACTGCCATTTAATGGGTCCTGGAAGATTGGGGTAGTGTCAGCTGGAACCGCCTGGGCCCTCTCCTGACATTGCTAGTTGCCTCTCCATTCCCTTAACGACTGTCTACACTGATTACACAGACCCCCCAAAAGCTTAAAGCTGGGGAAACAGTCTCTATTAGTAGTCCAATTAGAGTCATTAGCATATTCTACTTCATTTTGATGCAATGATTATGCTGCACAAAATATAAACCTATATGGAGGGAAATTACAGTCAATAAGAACATCCAAGAAGAAACATTACAAGGTCTGTTGAGGAAATGGGGAAAAACTCTGAGATAGGATACAAATTATGTTATCTTTAAAGGTCTAGTACAGGTGCGACTGTCTTTGACTTTTACAGTAGTTGTTCCCAATATAATATACAAGAAGTCTTCATCATATCTGGCAAATGAGAACAAATATGAAAAAGAATATGAAGTAGCTTAACCAGGATCACTACTACTGCGAGCCTCCATACCCGTATTTCCTTTCTTTTAGTGTGTGTGTATGTGTATGTCAATTAAGTGAACAAAGGGATATGTCCTCTCTGCACACATGTGGTAAAAAGTTTCCTTGTTTTTGGTCGATAGAAGGCCAAAGTGTTTCTTTTGCAGTCTGGAAATAAAGTAATGAAAATATCATATGAGGGCAAGAGGACAAGATATGTTGCTTGTTCCATTAATTTTTGATAACTGTGCTTCCATTATTTTATGGAAACAATTAATCAATTATTTGTATTTGCACACAATTTAATAAAATGCAAAAACATTATTGAAGATTCTCCTTGATTCTCCTTGTTTCATTGATTTTACTGATCATACTGGAAGAGAAAATCCAATGTTCGGTACATCCACTGGTAACTGTTTGTGATAATAACCTGTGTGTCCACAGGTGGTTACATGATGGTTACTTGCAACCCACATGTCAATAGGGAAACTTCACACTATTCTACTGTATAAGGGTTAGTCAAAGTAACACTTGTAAATGTAGGGAACTACTGAAGAAGTACAATGTAGAAGTAAAAGATGGGGTGAAGAGGGCCAACACTTCAGTCATCATACAATACCACAGCTCTACCAGTGTAAAAGTATCTGAGGTGGAATTTTCCTTTAAAGGCAATAACAAATTTGTCAAATATAAACTATGATGTAGTCACTCACCATTTTCACTCAGTGTCAACACCAGTTGGATATTTTTTTAATATATCAAAAATAGCTCCATGTCATTCTTGTCAATACTGCTTGAACTGAGTTTGCGTCATCAATCAATATCATACTGATTAAAATGCACAAATCTATCAAGATTTGTGATGAATATAGAGATATAATCTGACTGTTAATTGCACCGCAACAAGAACTGAGTAATGATACAGATGTGAGGAATTCTGATTCTCATGACAACTCTGACAATGATAAATGGTGAAAATAAAGCAGGGGCTGTTTGTGAGAGAGAACGGTGACAGACAGGTTTTAATGAGCACAGCGGTGTGACAGTATCAGGTGAGAATGGAAATGAGGCTTCAATCTATCTTTGCAAAAGGTTATGTCCCTATTTCATAAGAACATACAACCAGACAGTCTTTTGCAGTGTAATTGATTTCCTATTTTTGTGCCACTAAAAAGACACTGTGATATGGCAAATTGCCCTTAAGTCTTTTGTGCTTTCCATCAGGACACAGGCATGACATTATTTTTCAATATGGAAATTACATTTAAACACACTATTTTTTGTTTATGGTTGAGGTTACTCATTATTGAGTTAAATTTTTACTTTTACCCCAAAATGTATATTATATAACATATATTTACATATATATGTGTATACAGTTTCAAGTAAAACACAAACACACGCCACCAACAATTACAATCTTCAACTATTTTACCCAGGGGGCATTTAAACCTCACAATATACTTAACATTTAAACCAGAATGAGCCATGTGACATAGAATACGTTTGTGTGACATGTCATGGAAATCAATGCACAATGTTAAATTTACTTATTCTCATAATTCCTTGGTCATTCATAATTAAGTTGAATGCTATTGATAAGGCAATGCAGCATGTCACCCATTGAAAACCTTAGTTGACCTTTGATTCAAACTCATATAGACATTTTTAACACAATTACTTAGAACCAGTTAATCAAGAACAGAGCTGAAACAATTTTTAGATTAATTGGGTCACAAAAATAGTAGGCAACATTAGGCTACTGTTATAAATGATTAACCACTTAGGTCACATTTACGCAAAAATGCCAAACATTTCCCAGTTGCAGTTTCTCAAATGTGATTGATTTTGTTTGATGTAACAGTAAAGTGAGTATCTTTAGATTTTGGAGTGTTGGTCGGACAATGAAAACAAATATAAACAAGCAATTTGATGACATCACATTGAACTTTAGGAAGTTACAATGGGCATTGGCCAAGGCAGGAATTATATCACTGTCAAATGGCCAGTGCAATGGATGCCTTTGAGTGTGTCTGTAATCCCCCTTCTAATATTAACTACTCACACGGCCAGTTTGGCATGACCTGTGCCCATAAAAATATGTTGCGGATTTCCTCATTTAACACTACATGTGTTCATAGACTGCATAAAAGAAGTGGATCTAGCCACCGTAACGTCACCCTGCTTTTTGGAACCAGAAGTGTAGACAAGAGGGTGGAAGGTGCATCTGTAATTCACGTTAACTATGATATTCATTGGGATGCTAATTTTGGCTAGCGAAAAAACAGACTTAAAACAAAATGTTTTATCGGAAAAAATTAACAGCTGACTCCTTAGAGTGTCTTTAAGAATCCTGAACAAGACATTTAGGCGACCAAAATGTTACAGTTAACTTTCATGAACTGAAAACACACTGTGAAAAGGTTCAAGTTCTTAGACGAAAACACCTACAGCATCCAAACAAGATCACGGCTAACTAGTTAAATGTAAACAGTGCAATGGATATGCATCAACTCTATCCTGATTGGCAGGTCACTGTGGTAGCGACTTGTCAATCACAAGGTAGCCACGTCCTAAAGCATAACCTGCTGTTATTGTCTATTTTAATCTAGCTGGGACCATCATTTACAAAATGACCATCATGCTGTATTGAACAAGACTTGAGACCATAAATTCATTAGGAAATGTATTACTGAGGTAATAACTCAAGTAGGGTTCTTTTCTCATGGACTTCTATACAATCCAACTTCTTTTTGCAACCAGTGGAGTCACCCCGTTCTGGCCATTAGAAAGAATGTAGGGTTAAAACACTTCCGCATTGGTTTCACTTTTCCGACCTCCATTTTGGCTGCAATGCCAGAATAAAACTGAATTTATCAAAGACCAAAGTGGCCCTGCCCTAAAAATTATTAAATTCCAAGCCTGAAATACCAAACAATGGCTTCATCAAAAAAATATTGGCAAAGGAGTCAATAATGTATATATATATAACATTATTATAATATAATATTAATTAGTGCCAGCCTAATCAAGAACCAATACCTCTAATATTCATTCAGTTTTGAGATTACATTTGGAGCTTGAATACTAACAAAGTATTGTTGACTAAATTCAGTCGCAAGAGTCACAGAATTACTATCACACAAAATGTATTTGCATCTAATCTACTGATATTGTTACAGGATATTTATACTGAGGTCACAAACAAGATGCTTGCAGCATCTTTTGGCATCGCTGTAGAGGTAATTGAAAAACATATACTCCAGTGTAATGAATGAATGAATAAATACATGAACGAGTATTTGGTAGTAAACTGATAAGACCCTTATCACATCTTTGGGTTGTCTATCATGTAAGAAGAAGGAAATACACATTAAGAACAAGGTGAAAAAAACACCCAACCTACCATAAGGTATATCCATCTCCATATTTTGAATTAGTTTTAACGTTTAACATTTTAAACTGATAGTGTTCAATTGGTCTAACTGTTTTCACATCTACCTTTTATATATGTATATGGGTAGGTGAAAGGTTTACATGTTTCTGGTTCAAACATCAGCTGATATTTCATGAGAAAGAAGACCTCTAACTTGTGTATAAACTGGTAAACATGCAGGCAGGAACACAAGTCTGTTCTTTGAGATAAATATTCAGTTGCTGATGACTGGACAAGATAACCAACGTGTCTTCAGAGGTTATCAGGGAGGCTGCCACATTTGGATATATTTTATCAGAGTTTATCTGTTATCTGTTTAGCTAGCGGCTACTGCAGAAATAAAAACAGGGGAGATTTTGAATCAAAATAAGATTGTACTTAGTGAAATCAATATATCTCTCTTTACGTAACCTTTTGTGTAATCTATGGATGATGATGCTACATTTTCGTCTGCTTTTAAATGTTAATTGAGCATTTTGTAAATGGCTTAAAAGTAGTGATCAGTGTCCATCTCACTAAAATGTCTGCCTTATTTGTATTAAAGAAATGTCAATTATGCCGTAGCAAATAGTGTCATCAATATCAATATGTTGTATTATATATCAATAAAATACATACAAAGGACCTAAAGGTTGACAGTTAAAGAATATGAGATTACCAACATCATATTAAATACAAGCCATTTGTACATCCCTGGTGATTTGCTTGATGAAAAAACACACTCGATCTGTTTCCGTTGATAAATAAGTGAATGAAGTAGATACAAATTCTATTTGCTCTTACCTACACTTAGTGAAAGAATAAAATTGTAATAAATAAAACACCCAAGAGCCAACATCTGAGATTTATTCTATACCTTTTTGCCAATTAGGCCTTTGAAGGTGGGACCTCTTTTGAAAGAGGCTTTTAGATTAATCATATTATCTGCAGGTTCTGAAACAAGAATGGTTCTTGACCTCCTCTTCCATAAGAATCCATTATCTTAAACTATCACAGTAATCCTGGCTTTGGGAGGGGAGAGAAGGAAGCAAGAATCAAGCCTAATAGATAGCAAATAAGATTAATCTATGATCTAAGTGCCGATTACACTTGGACCTGCCCTTGAACACTCAGGTGTAACCTTGAGATCTGCATCCACTCTTAGCCAGCAATTGGATTGAAAGTCCCTTAAGGGCCTTGGGTGGTGGAGGGACACTTTTCCAAGACCTTACCCCTGAGAGATCAAAGGCCAAGCAGCTTAACCCTTACAAAACCTAAGGTGTTAAATATTACAGATAATGGCTGGTTATAACAAATATATGGAAACCATTTATTGGTGTACGACCTTTCCATATTATTGAGTGCTACTTAAAGAATATTTTGAATTCCATAATGTATCTATTCACATTAAGAAAGATATAAAAAATGATATTACCTACTGCAATCTTATGGCATTGCTTTATTTTTAAATAGGAATATAGGAATTCAAGTACATTAAGTTAATATTAACTGCATTAACAATGGTATTTTGATAAATTGTAAAACATGCTACGTTCTCTACTAACAGAAAAAAGAACAGATAGCAGCAGACATTTGCCTCTGCTCTGAATAATTGTTTTGTGATGGACTGTACATGTTTAACATATGGAGATCAATATATAAGACTTTCACTCAAGGTTCAGATGAGCAGCACGAACAAACCGTAGACAAACACAGACTTGCGGATCGATGCTCCTCTCAGTTTGACTCTGAGGCTGACTATTTGATTAATCTGCCGGGGCAGCCAGGGAAGAGAGACCAGGCATACAACAGCTGATAGTTTCATGCCATTAGGATGGCTAGAGTAATGAAATTTCATTTAATTTGTCAGGAAGAGAGTGCTAATGTTAAAAAGCTTTTGGGTAATAAAAAAAAGTCTTGAGAGATGTGAAGGAAAGCCTTAAGTAATTACTCTGTGTATCTTGGGTCCTCATGATGGAATATTTACATTACTGTCATGGAGGTCCTAAGAGTAATTAAATTAGTGAGGTGGGTAAGCTCTTTATTCCCACATTTTTCTAGCCTTTTTTGTGAAAGAAAAGACTAATATGTGAACAAAGCCACTTTTCCTCATGATGGAATTGCTTTGCAGTCAACACGCGGCATGCAGGCTTAGTGAATGACTGTTATTTTATAGCATATGAAGTGAATACCACCTTTACCCTTTTGAACTTGAGTGTGTGCAGTAATCCAAACCTTTGACAGTGCAGAAAAAGCTTCACTAAACCGATCAAGACTTTCTTGAATATATGAGCCTGGTTTGGTGCTTTTGTACGCAGAATTTCCATTCACGTTATTTTGATTTTGTATTGAATGTCAAATTAGCACATAATTCGCATGTGTAAACTTAAAAATTGAAGGCCTAAGATAAAACCACTGTCATCATGCTAGGTAGCAGTCTGACAACTGCAGAAGTTAAGAAAATAAATTGTCTGACGAAACAATGAATGATTTGTATTGGAGCAGGAACAAGGTTAAGCGTAATGCTATTCCAGTTTACATTCCAAGGGTACAGGCACCATAGATGGTGTTAAAAAAGGTCTTCAGAACAAAATAATCATAAATCCAACAAGCTGTGTGTTGCATCTGACATCTCTATCAGGGTATATCAGCATCCTTTCTCACTCTATTCGAGTCTTACCAAGACAGATGTGTGAAAGGGCCTGGAAATGTATCTGACCGCTGGCTTACTCTAATGAATAACTTCCACTTTAGGTCTTGCAATGTAAGCAGAAAATCCACCTTGCAGACGCTGGAGCCCCGTCATGAATCTAACCTGACAGCCGACATAATATAAAGGCGACAACACTTGTATGACTTCCATTTTCTTTGCTATCTATTGATTTTCAGTTAATAACGGAGGGAAATACTAAACGTCCGTGCTGAGTACCTAATAAATCCTGTCTGAGCTTTTTTATTGAGGCGAATTTAATAAAAGCAGTGGGCTAGGCATAGGGATTTGTCTCAGTGAGAGCAGACAAAAAATTGGGATGAGTGGGGAAGGGTAAATCCAGATACTAAACACTCATTCAAGTCTGAGAACCATGGCAATTTATCCATCTATTTTATGACTCTATGTTCTCCTTTCACATTTAAGAAAATCCTACATTAGTTATCAAAAAAGTATAATTTAAAAAAATTATCCAGATCAGGCATATTGATATTGTTTTGATGACACTCTAAAGGTAGTTCATGCTAAGTTTAAAGGCTATGGCCTGACCGTCACAAATGTACGCAGCCACAAACGACATGATGTCTCTTCAGATTCCCAGAGGCCTTAATAATCCTAGATCCGTAAATAACAACAAACACTGTAACTAATGACGTGACTGCAAATAGTAACTAAGTGGTGAAAAACATCTTCCCTCAGGGTGAAACACGTCAACCAATGTATAAGAGTCTCTTCACAAAAATCAAAACATTTAATTAACTCAGATATTGGTGTGTTTAAAATGAAAACTAAAGAGAAAATGTCCATTTAATTTACATCAAGGTAAGAGGACTATACCACTACCTCTTTATTCACCCTCAGGTGAAATAGACAGATAGGTCTTATGAAGGTAAAACATTAGCTATGTAGCCATGATGTCAGTTGGTTAAGGTAGTGGTTCATTGAGCCAAAGGTCTCTATGAAGGCTAATTATGTGCCTTTGGGGAGTAATTTAGAGTGCAGGACATCAAAGCTTTCAAAGCATACGAAAGAACAAAAATAACATATCAAGTCAAGGTTGATAAAATTTAGCAGTTTCACATTCAGATTCATTACTAGTGCTTATGTCAATGTCAATGACTTCTTGACCATTTAATGCCTCACTATTACATTTATGAATCCAATAACCGCCCTTGTGTGCAATCTCATTATCTAATCTGAAAGTTGAATATGCTAATATTTTATTCTCATATCATGAATAAAGAAGATAATTTATACTGGGTATAATTATCAATATATATATATATAGGGGGGGTCAGACCTCTTCTCCATCTCAGCTGAGGACAGAAAGAAGATAAACCCCACACACAAATGAAGGCCCTTAAAACAATGAGTACTAACATCACCACAATGATAACTCTACTGTGGACACCATTGCATCAACACTTGAAAAGGAGTTATTACACAGGATGTATCCTAAATGTGGATACTTAAGGATTTTAGTACTCCAATAAGGCCAGCACCTAAAATGCATTATTGCATCATGAACAGTACCATCACCAATCACATTACCCAAATTGAAAAACAGTATTACAACACATCCACCTGTGACAGTGCTAATGCTACCTCTACACACTATTTGGTCTGCGATTAACAGGAGTGCCAAAGTCGCATATTCAGTTCCACTGTAGATTAACTGTGGTTTAGCCATTTAAACTGCATATTTTAAAACACAGTAAAAAATATTTCATCTTTTCTCATGAAGCAAGATACATCTAGCAAATTTAATATTTGATTTGACAGTGTAAATAACATTTTAAAATCAGTTTCATCCCGGTTGCTGCCTCTTCATATTCCTAACCTCATTAAACAGGTACTCCAGAAAATTTGTATTGCGCTTCCATAAAGTTGGGGAAGCAAGCAAAAGATTTAAAAAGGAATGGTCAAAACTGAGGCAAAAGGCAGAGATTGGTATGGGTGAAAACACTGGCTCCTATACGTCATAGGGGAGCTTGTTCCACCATTGCTGAACCAGGAGCACAAACAGTCTTGATTTTTATTGTTCAAACCGCAAAGCAGTAGAAGCCTATTGAGTTTGTGCCTATTTATTATTATTACATAATCTAGACAGTAAATACATTTCCCTCGAAAACATAATTGTCTAACCAAATATGTAGTATTATGCTAATAACAGGATTATTACATAACTGTATACCCACTTTTTTGGTAAATAGTTATGCGCAGAGGATACAGGTGCTACATTATTAAATATTCAGCTCTATCAGATGTTAAGTGGTTTATCTAACACTAAATCAATGAGCCCTGTAGTGTCACCGTGATGAGGTGCTATTTGCATCCTTGGTTTGGTAGCCTAAATGTTGTCTTGCAAATTTAATGAACAAACAGCAATATCTAATGTTAGCTTTTGGCAAGTGATGTCTGGCAAGCAGTAGCCTAACTTACTGCTTTTGCTCCTGAAATTCCTGATGTAGGTTACTGTAACGATAATGGTCACTCTCTGTCTCAATCTCTCATTCGTCCTCCCTCTGTCTAATAAACACAGAGAGAGAGGCAAGCAGACAGACAGTTAACAGTTTTAAAGATATTTCAGTGGATAAGTGAAAATTTTGACCTGCTGGTGGCACTAGAGTAAAGGTCATGGATCACCAGAGTCATTAGGATTCATACTCTGGGCACCATGGATATCTACAAAATGTCATGTCAATCCATCCAGTTGTTGTTATGAGATATTTAAGTCTGGACCAAATGGTCGACCGACCGACTAAAACTATGATATTTGATACATTTCATTAAAAGAGAGAACTGGTTTAAGGAGTTGAACTGGGGTCTGCTATTATGGATCGTTTGCCATCGGCTGTACTGGGCTGGCAGAGGGTAAATAAATTATTCTTCCAAATGTATTATTATATGTAATGACTACTGTTACATATTATTAATACTAGTCAAAATAATAACGTTAAATTGAAAGAACTGTTTAGAGTTATTTAGAACTCAAAATTCTAAGTTTAAGTCTTGACTTGGGACCTGACTCCAATGCTAAGAGTTGAGTCATACTTGTGACACATTTAATTTATTCCACCTCAACTGCGATAAATTTACATTTACATTTAGTCGTTTAGCAGACGCTTTTATCCAAAGCAACTAACATATGAGGAAGACAATGGAAGCAATTATAACAACACAAGGTAACAAAAAGCATAAGTGCATCAAAAACTAGTCTGATTAAAGCCCAGCACAGTATTTAAAGCTAAGGATAGGAAGGGGTTTTTTGGGGTTTTTTTATGAGAAGAGATAGAAATGAAGAAGAAGTTAGTGATTTTCAATTAGTTGTTGACGGAAGAGATGCGTTTTCAGGTGCTTTTTAAAGGTGGCTACAGAATCTGCTGATCTTGTAGGAGCAAGCAGATCATTCCACCAGTGTGGAACGGATCCAGAGAAGGTGCGCGAGAGTGATTTTTTTCCTTTTTGGGATGGTACCACCAGACGTTGTTCGTTTGCAGAGCGCAGGGGCCTGGCAGGAACATAGGTCCTGATGTTGTAGAAGATGAATCTACAGGACCGGGTGGTGCTGGTGACATGGTTTTTGGCTTAGTTTAGCTGATCATCAATTACCACCCCCAGATTTCTGGCCGTGCTGGACGGCATAACGGTCGATGAGCACAGTTGAATGGAGAGATTGTGGTGAATCTTTGGGTTGGCCGGGATCACAAGCATTTCCATTTTGTCGAGGTTCAGCTGCAGGTGATGGTCCTTTGTCCAAAGCGAGATGTCACTCAGGCATGCAGAGATGTGAGCAGAGACAGTTGAATCGTCAGGTTGAAATGACAAGTGGAGTTGCGTGTCTTCCGCATAGCAGTGATAGGAAAAGCCATGCTTCTGAATGACCGAGCCAAGGGATGTCATGTAGATGGAGAAGAGTAGCGGTCCAAGCACCGAGTACTGCGGGACCCCTGTATTGACTTGTTGGGACTCAGAGACCTCGTCTCTCCAGGATACTCTGAACAACCTACCTGAGGGGTACGATTTGAACCATTGCAACGCGATTCCAAAGACACCCAGGGGAAACTGGTCTGTAGTTTTCTAATAGTGTCGGATTGAGAGTGGCTTTCTTCAGTAGCAGTGTGATGCAGGCTTCTTTGAAAGCAGTGGGGAACGACCCAGTGGTGAGAGATGAGTCGATGATGTGGGTCAGAGCAGGGACAACAGACGGAGGGATGGCCTGAAGGAGATGGGTGGGGATGGGATCCAGTGGGCAGGTGGTAGGGTGGTTAGAATGAATGACCTTGGAAACGTCAGCTTCAGATAGAGGAGAGAAAGAGGGGAGCAGACACGTATCTGGGATGCGTGCGAGGTCGACAGGTGGCGGCGGAGAGAATTGACTGCTAATGGCGGTTGTTTTCTTTACAATGAAAGACGCAAAGTCATCAGCGGTTAAATCCGAAGAAGGTGGGGGAGCAGGCGGAGAAAGGAGAGCAGAGAAGGTAATATGACTGTTACAAGCTGTGGGGCTAATTGTTTTGTAACACTCCCACCCAAGTTTTTATTTTGATGTAAATAGTTTAATATGGGAATGCCTTTGACACTGACTGAAATTTACATTTAAAATCAGTATTTTTTTAACAGGTGGACTAAATAAAAGTATATATAATCAAAACAAGAGTTGCAGCAATAATTTTTTCATTTAGTAAAGGGGAACTTTTCTACAGGCCTCACTAAAATGAAATTAGCCATTACTAAAGCTTTTGTTGGTTGTCTGTCTATGAAAATTGTGAATTTCCAGTCAAAACATTACACTAATGTTGCTTTTTCCAGGCTCCTGCACCAAAGAGTTCTCAACATTTACTATGTCTCTCTTTGATTTCCTTACCGCCCTTTTGTCTGTATGAGAAAAAGTCACTCAGGGTCAAGCCATTAGACTACCCTTGCAGTGGCTACATTTTCTCACCATTGAAAGCTAGAGCAAGAGATTAACAGACAATTGATTCAGGGGAAGAGGGAAACCAGGTATACAGACATGATAACCTGTACAGGTCAAGTATCAACATCAGTGACGATTACGATTATCTGCAATTACAATTCCAAGCCAAGTGCAAAAGAATGAGCAAGTAGTGTTTAGACTCTCTTTGACTTTTTATCAAAATACTGTTCATGCAGAGTGATAACATTGTCTACATCAGTGTTTCTCAACCTGGGTTAAGGCACTGAAGCATGGCTTTAGGAAATAAAAAAAAATTCAATCCCAGACACACCAAGTTATTGCCAGGCATATTCATACACATATTCTTAATTTAAAGGTTTCAGTTCATCTGAACTGCCTCTCTTTGGACAGTGGGAGGAAACTGGAGCACTGGAAGAACCACAGTCCGACACTGGGGGAGTGACCCAGCCAATTGGGTTAAAACCCTTCTTGCTGTGAGGATATAGTGCAAACTACTGAGCCAAAAGCCTAATTTTGAAAAACGTAATTATATAACAGTTTTTTAAACATTGAATTTAAAAAGTCACTGTCGTCATTTAACCTCTTTTTTCTTTATATTCATACCAAATCTCAGTTTTAGTAAAAAAGCTGTGTGGTTTTGGCATTCACTGTGTGCACAGATTCTGAAGAGAGAAAACAATAGGTCAAGTCTTGATCTGCACAGAGAGCAGAGTCTCAAGTAATTGAGTGGAGACATTTTAATAATTCAAGTTATAAACATCGAGTACATCAGCTTACAGGACTCACAAACATATGGTAATTAACTTTTACTACACTGATATATCAACCCCCCTCCTGAATACACACATGTACATGCACATTCAAAAACACACCCACACAGACAGATCCATTACCATATTGCATTAGAGGAATCATTTGCTTGATTGGACATAGCTTCAAGAGGTCCAGCAACCAAGTGGAGGTCTTCTAATTTCTTCCATCATGAACCACCAACAAATTAGTGTCTATGAAAGATTCACAACATGTCTTTAACTGAAGCAGCAGAAGTGTCGGCTTCAAGTTTCTAAAATAAGAAAACATCAAGTTTCTAAAATAAGAAAACATCTGTAATTCTGAAAATGTAGATTCAAAGGGAATATTCCAATTGTATGTCAATGAAACATTTTCCTTTTCCCTTAAACCAGTGAGTATCCAAAAATCTTCACAATATGCAGGTCTGACAGTATTGGACTCCACCATGTTTTTACCCTGTATTAGCAACCCTGTATTACCCTATATGATTTTTGATTTAAAGGCCAATATGTAAGTATATTTAGTGAACCAACAATTTCACAAGAAAATTAAGTTTGTTAGAGCAAAGAAAGTTGGGATGGCCTCTTGGCGTCTTTCAGTTTATTGTTTTTGTTTTCCTTTCCAAAACTTTACTGTTTTAGCTCAGTCTCACCGCTCTCATCATAGCTGTTTTTGGCTGCAGCAGGTAGCTGTTCAAAAGCTTTAAATTGCCTTGCAATTTTAAATTGCTTTGTTTTGACGGTGCAGTGGTAGATTGTGAAAGTCATATTCAGAGCAGTATTGTTCTGCTCTTGATTCCTTCTAAAAGTGAAATTTCTTTGACTTTTATTAACACAAAAATCTTCAACAAAACATTAAAATACACTGTATTATTTAATTCTCAGGCTACAACCCATCCTCACTTTAAATAGATTTAGTCATTGGTAGCACAACTTCAAATTACTAAATAAATATAAGTCCAGACTATCAACAAAATTACACTTAATAAAACAACCTTTTAACATACTATAAAATCCTGCCGATGATAAAAATCATTTGCACAGGACCATGCATTTGTTATGGGGAGTGTGTCTGTTCACTTTTAATAAGGCGAGCAGGCGGCACAACAGTTTCCTGTGTTTTAGAGCTAGTAGCACCAGACCTGCTCCATCTACTCAGCAGCTATTATTCTGTCAAGAGCTGCTGTGTTTTCCAGAGGAAAGGAAGTTATTTCATTTCCACCTTTTGTCTGCGTCTGAATGTGAGCGACGCTCTTTCAGCAATATTCACTTGTTTCAACTCCCCTCTCCATCCTAACCAAAATATACAACCTTTCTTTGCCCTATAACTCTTGTTGGTCTGAGAAAAATAGGAATTTCCTCAATTGGTGTAATTCCCCAAGTCAGATTTCAGTAGTTTTTTCTCCTAACTTCAACGGATTCCTTTCCATCAGTTGTACAGTCAGGCTGCCTGTAGAGTGAGTGCAAGATGAGAGGAAAGACAACAAAGTGGATGCCAACAAAATATCTGCAATATTGAATGAAAGGTTATAAAAACCTTGCTGGTTTTAGAAGAAGTGACTCTTCAAAATGTGGGAAACGGTGTTTCAAAGAAGTGCTTGCCAACAAGAGATGCATCCCGAACACCGATATTAATAAATAAAGCATATTGATGGGTATATTTGTGCATATTTGGCCCTTTTGGCCCCCTGGATTTATTTAGATTAAAATGAGCCCAAGTGCAAACACAAGTCCAAGCTCAGAGTGGAAGCACAACTTTTCAGTTTGCAACATGGGGCAATGCTGAGCACTCTGAAAAAGAGGTTGGAGCAGAATGAATGTATTATTACTAGGATGAAACAGCAGGTACAGTGTGGGCGGGCTTTAATCATGGCCAATCAAATCAGCTCGCCTCATCTGCTGTAAAAGCTGTGCTCTGCAATGAGGAAAAATATTCTTGTGGGTTAGGAGGAAAGTCCAGTCTAAGAAATAAACTGTCCTTTTCTCAAGGATGTGCAGAGTTCAAGGCACAATTATACAGTGCCCATACACTGTATTTATGTAGCACTGCTACTATGCATCCAAGGGGAAATTATTCCCCTTTGTAAGTTGAATTCAAGTTTCAGGACACACTGAAATAATGATGGTATTATATTTGTGCTATAATGTGTAAGATTCGCTTAAAACTTAACTTTCTTTATATTGGTATCCTCTGTACACCCAGTGGTCTAAAGCAAAGATGGCATTGATAGTTGTTGTGGTTGGTTGTTTGGAAACCTGTCATTTATTTGAAAGAGCTATTGCAAAATTGGGAAATGGGCCAGGTATCAACATGCAATACTGCTGTAAAAATACAAACATGCTGCAAGAAATCTGTATGTGCTTCCACCAAGCAGCAACCACCGAGGCTGAGTGAAGCCAACACGGAGGTGTGAGTTAGAGGTGCAAAGTTTCAGTTAAGATGATGGTTTCTAGATACTGACACCAATACGACACTGCTTGTTAAAGTGAGTGTCGCAAGAAAATCCCTAATCTCAACTACTACTACAACTATGAAATACAGAGTCAACTGTTGGAAGTCTATATAATCGGTAGCTACGCAGATCAAAGGTGAGTAAAAGTGGTGCTTCAACTGCACAGAGTTGCAATTTTTGTCAGCCTCCCTTAAATATTTCATCCAGTTATAATATAGTCATCAAATAAATTTCATACATATGCTCTGGTATATTAGCTGTTGTCTTTGCGCTACAGATAGCTTCCACTACTACTGAGCTGACAAGACTGAATGGTTTCTCAGTTGGCAGATTTTGGAGGCACTTTGGTCTCCCCTTGGAGACCAACCTACTACAAATGAGAAAATACAAGCCGTGATAGAATTTTAAGTGATAGAATTATCACAAAACAATAACATGTCTTGTACTTCCTGCTTTGGACGTAGTCTGATCAGGCAGGTTGGTAACAGGCAATAATAATAATGCGCCAGTAAAATTACTGGCGCAAACCTGCACTATGCACCTGCATGATACAGAACTAGTTTTCCATGCTCCGAAGATTTATAATCTACAAGTGACTGGTGTCCTTCACATCCCGCCACTCCTGTTATTGTTCCTGTCTGACCTAGGTGGTCTCTCCAAAAGACACACTTTGCTTTGCAGGACTGCTTTTAATCGTTTCCTTTAATCTGCTCCTGCATAACCTCTAATAAAAACTGCAGTATATTTCATAGTATTGTTCTAAATATTGTATTATCTAAAATGTCATCTAAGCTAACCAGCTGGCATCTTAACTGGCAACACAACTTTTTCTGAGTTCCCATGAAAACACATTTGTTCTCTTTTCATAGTGTGAAAGCGTTCATCCAGTAATTCTCGTTTTTGGCTTTTGTCCACTGATGTGCACAATATATGACCTGTCCTGCTGAGGGGAGCAGACACATTAGGAGCAATGAAGCTAATGATATCAGAGCACTCTATAGAGCACATCACTGCACAGGGATGACAGACCTGTCAGAAGGCATAATCTAAAAGGGAGGTCGTAACATCCTGAGAAAACCGTAGCGATTTGCACCTCTTTCTCTGCCATCCCCTAGTAATGGAGCACCAATAAATTCCTTACCTGCCACGAGGCAGCGAGTTCCCAGGTAATAGCCAATGGCATTAAGGCATGAAACATATCAAGGAAAATGGTTGTCTTGCTAGTCGCCTAACCCTTGTTAGAGTCTTAATTTTCAAAGATTGCCATGAAACCTTTTATCACTGGCTTGTTTTGAGGCTATTCCTCATTTTTACACTCTTTAGTAAAAGATGTCACCAGATGTTCTGTAGGTGTGAAACAACAAAATTCCTCTGAAACTCTCCAGAGGTACACATACTGGAGCATACTGTAGTAGAGTAGCTGTAAGACTGGGGCAAAGTGCTATTGTCTTTACCTGGAATTGCCTAAGGCTAGGTAGTGTGTTGGACCAATTGGTGAACCATGGTTTAAACTAGAAGAGTGCACTCAGTAGAGTCCAGATCTCCGCCAGGCCTGGTATCACCAAATGGTGAATAACTTGAATGACACAGCAATGTCTTAAGTCATTTTGCATGTTATTAAAATGCCTTTTATGCTTTTCATTTGTCATTTTAAATCATTTAGTCTCTCACTTATATTATGCAGAGACAGTGTGTCATTTACCGCGTGGATGTCATAAAGAAAAAAACGACAGGTAACGTAGCATAACGAGCAACAAAGTCTGCACAGGGACGAGGCTGGGGTGAAACTGGGGTGAAACTAACGTTTCCTAGGAAAATGTTTCACTGTCTTACTATAATGTACTGGCTGGTTAAGAGGAGTGAGGAGGCAGCAGTCAATGGCAGAGAACTCAATAAAATAGGTTTTTCAAAAATTGTGAGCATACAGCCATAAATGCGCACAAAAAGATTAGGTTGATCGGTTCAGTAGTATGCGAGATTAGGTGTGGACAGATACACACACATGCACACAACCAAACGCATGATCCCCTCCAGGTTTACGCCTGGCGGAGATAATGATGGTGTGGCTCGCAATCAGTGCTTTTCAAAACTACTTGTCAACAAGTATTTACAATATGGTATTACAGGTATAAAATAAAGCATGATTCGGCAATAGCATCAAGTATTTTTTCAGAACAATTTATTCAGAGACGGATTTTGGTTGGTAATTTGATGTTTCCACAACATCTGACCAATGGCAGCCCAGCAAGTGGTGTGTTCATCCAATCAGGTAGAGGAAGGGTTTGTGTTGGTGTGTGAATAAAGAAGAAAGCAGTCAATCATCTTTTTATTTTTAATATCACAATATAGCTTGAATTTTGTGTTTTCATGGTCTTAAGATCTTGAATTCAGTGAAGCAAGTGAGGGGGGCTCTTCTAGCGTTACCAGGGGGTACATAGAAACAATGTGAAGAAGTAGTTAGGGTTTGGTAAAAAAAATAAAATATATATATATATATATATATGCATTTGTGTTTAGGACAATAGCAGCTGCTTTAGGAAAATAAACACACATTCAGGTTTACATATTGGTGTGAGGCTGAGCTTTACTACAGTTACTGTCACAATGACCAATAAAATATCAGCTACAATAAGCTGACACCACAGGAGACATCTCCAATAAACCTGAGATAGCTTTAACACCTTAATACCACAAGTGTTTCCACAAGTGAGTGACTGAAAACTAGTAGACAAGCGAGCAGAAAAATCCAAATGGATACTGTAGTATAAGTAATGAATTATTGTTGACTTTTACTTAACAAATATGGTTAAATAATATCCAGTTCAAAATCAATTCAGATGAAAACATTTGGAACATGACCACTGTCGAAGGGGTAATCATCTGATGGGGCTATGGGGATATGTCAGGCAAAAAACGTTGGGAACCACTGTATTCTACTTTAGTGAATTGTGAACGTCTGTACATGTTCACCTGTTCACATGTACCTTCTCAAAAAAATCATCCACAGAAAATATCTTCTGATATCACTACTTGTCATTCCTGAAATATGTATTCATATTTATGTATTGAGTGAAAAATATGATATTTATTGTGTCAATATCTCTGAACGCTAAATGCTTACTTAAGACCAACAATAGGCTCCTTATTTGTTAACAAAATAAGATAAATCTGTTGTATCTTTCATCTTTTAAGAAGTGTGTTATGACAAGATGTATGTATTTGGATCAGGAGAAAGGAAAGGGATGTTTTTTCTCTCCAACATAGGTTGGATGTCAGAGGTAATAGAAAAGATTGGTGAATGGGTCTGACTTTTGAAGCATACCTGTGTTAATCCTGCTCTAGATTGCTGTGCTGAGACTGCTTGTATTTACATATGCAGAGGATCCCGCTGTTTTGAGCACACCATTGACAAGACAGAGCAATTAATCATCCCCAAATATTCCCGCCGTGCAACAGACGACCCTTGCAGAACATGCTGCCACAGAGGGTGTGCAGGTGTGAATCAAGCTGCAAGAAATATTTTCAGTGCCAGCCTCTTCCTCGGTCTTCCTTGTTTGTCACAACTATCTATTTATTCAACAGAAATCATACATCTAATGCTTGCTCCTTCCCTGTTTCGGAATAGAAGATATTTTCCAGTGCAAAATCAATTTGAATTGCACTGAAACTCACTGCAAAACAAATACTATGTATGTCTAATACTATCATCTTTCTTGCATGGTGATGTTAGGAAGTATATGTAAAAAGGATTTAGATGTTTTGCTCCACTTCAATTGAATAAAACGCAGCAAGAATTGAGGTTTGAACACTGATTCAATTGGCAGACTCTACCATTGACTATTCCTGTACCTGCAATGGTTAGATCTGCGTAAAGTGTAGATCTTTAAGGCTAACTACGCCCTTATCTCACACTGTTGTGATCAAATTTGATTTGATGCTCATTTGATGCCCTTTTTACTATTGTATCCATATCTTCTTTTTGCAAGTTTCAATGTTTGTCTAAATGTTAGATTTTTGCTTTCATGCGTCCATTCAAAGAGAATGAACTGCTTTCATTGGACCACCAATGTATAAATTAAGGTTAAATGAATGAATGTATAGATAGTTGCTAATCTGTTTCAATAGACATGTTTCTGTCTAATCATCAAGTGAATTTGAAGAGAACTTTTGAAATGTCGCAAAAAAAAACAAATACACAATGCATATTAAGTGCATTTACATCAATTGGTTTGGAGTGCATAAACTAGGCTACAGCGTAGTTTCTACAGAAGTTGGCGGTATAGGCTACGTTATGCATGGTTGAAATAAACAGAGTAGAAGAAGTAGAGGTTGCGAACCAGAAACAAAACCAGTTGTTTTATAACCATCAATAAACCTCAAAAGAGAAGAAAGGAGAGAGATGAATAATTTGATCTCCTCACTGGTCCACACCTCGGAAACAGCTGATCATTCATGTAAGTTAAATGTTGATGACATCAGAACTTATTCAGAAAAGGTTTTTCCATTTCCCATGAAGTGCAAACCACCGTAAGCAAGAGTAAAAACATTGTTGTAAATTTGAGGTTTTTTCAAATTTTGCCATTTCCATCAACCTTGTATAATGAAATAATTCAAAATGGGAATACAATATGTCTACATTTTAAAGTTTTCACAGGCTGTCAATATCTAAATTAATATTGAAATTGCTTAGATAGATTGTTCACCAAGCTTATAGACACACAACCCTGACATATTGTCACCTTAAAAGGTTGAAACGGCTAGCGTCTTAGCAATCAATTACCTATTTACACATCCAGAGCAATATTATAATCTGATTAGTCGTGTCTCTGCCGCCTGACAAATGTAAGTCTCCACAGAATCAGAGAAAAATATTTGTAACTTCAGCATGCTAGATGTTTGTCTTCTTCTCCACCAATTTACAGAGTTTGAGGTAGAAAACAGTGGGATTATCAGAGCTTGTTTGCTGAAAATGGCTGCTTACTGCTGGTGGAAATGTGTTTGAGAGACTCAACCACGCATTGATATCTGAGGGCCATACAACCACAACAATGGGCTAAAAAGGCTACAAAAGCTACATAGTGCTGGAGAGCAAGGGGATGATTCTCTGGGGTCCATCACTATGAGGAGCCCCCTTTTTTCACATTACACACGCTGCTCTAAAGATGGCTTGCTTCTCTAATATAGGTAATGACTCCCTTAAACTCTGCTTGCATTATAAATAATGAAAAAAAGGTTGAAATGAATAATAAATATTATACCTCTCCAGTGGGCATTTGGAAATAAATAAAGTACCTCATCTGGAATCACTGCGTACAGTATTTGTACTAGTACATCTATTTGTCATAAGAGTTATACTGTAAATCACATAAGAAAACTAAAAGTACCAAACTTAAATGGGTCTGCAGCTTGCAAGTGTCCATGCCAGCAAATCAGATTGTAGGTTGTCTTATTTTATATCAAGAGACATTGACTCCCAATCGTTTTCAAACCCCTGGAGCAAGGGAAGATTGCTGAATTTCACTGAAAACCATCTGCTTGTTCTGAACAACAGGGGATAAGAACATGCTGAGGAGTAAGCTCTCCAGATAGCTTGCATTGGCTTCTGATTCTTTTGCCTTTAACGTTCCTTCTGGCATCCTGTCTTTGGAGATACCACATTCACAGGCCTCTGGGAGGTTCGACTTGTTGATGAGTTGATAAATCAGATGTCCATACTTTGTATTTAAGTGCAAAATATAATCTGAACCATGGTGTCTTACGATTGCATTTTGCTCAAAAACATGTCTTCACCAATCACCACAATCAGTTTCATTGTGATAAATATTTGATATATAAACTGAGGTAGTGTCCAGCACAGTTTAGTCCAGGTCAGGTTAGACAAATGACATACCTTATTTTTAAATGCTGCCCCTACAGCCAAGGGCAATTTGAAGTACAGAAAATAACACCATTGGTTGTATGAACATCTGCTCCCTGGGTATTTGATTTCCCAGGCAGATGTTAGACCCCAGCTGCTATCACAGGATAATTTGTATGTTTGTGGAGAGAGCTCCCATTTGGCTGTTCTGTTGATGGTTATGTCTTTCTTTTGTGAATCAGCCAGCATCATTGTTAAGTATGTTTTACAGTCTCTCCCACCCCGATGCCCTCTATGCCCCTGACTGAATGAATCCACCTTAACATTTTTTTGTACATACACACAATACTGTTTTTGTGTGCACTTAATGCTTACTGTACATTCCCTTTTTAAGTAGAGCTAGACCAATAAATCAGCTGGGCCGATCTATGACCCGATATTAACTTATTTCAGATAAATCGACTTATAAGTAACAAAAAATGGCAGTACAGAACTGCCAAAGATATGTCTTTTTCCACTGTAAAATGTCTCGCTCAGTACATACAATGGTTCCAATTCTTTCATAACAAAAAGTTCTTATCAAAAATGTTGTGTTTATATTTATTTTTAATTTTTTAGGTATTGATGCTGATATCAGGCTAAAAACTCCAGTATCGGTCAAGGTCTAGATTTAAGCATTCTACAAAGTCCAACTGAAAACTAAACTTATTTTCTATACAGCTTTGTGTAATTGGCTAGAAGCTAGGTCACAAAAAGGTAACAGTTGGTTTACTTTTCATGTTTTCGTGATCATTCAGTAACCCTGTCCCAGTCATGATGACAACTCTGGAGTCAAAATAATTCCCCACAGTAACCAACATCAACAAGAGCATTTTATCGATCTTGTCATGTTTAGAACGCGGTAAAGGTTGTAACATCCTCTCTGAGGCTGCTGTACCTGTAACATTATCTGCAGGCATGTGCTGTATGTGTACGTAAAGGAGGAGATTAGGTAAAACAGCAGACATTCTGCAGTGTTCTCAAAGATAAAGTGATCAAATATGATACATTGAAATGAGAATGTAGGGTTTCTCCTCATATTATCTACAGAATAGATGGTGCACCTTATAGATGTAATGCACTGTGAAATAAATTAAATCAAAATTCAGACTAGAGTGAATTTTAATTTAATATAAGTACACAAGGTGGAATTCATTGCTTGATTTCTCCTCAATTTTTATGAACAATATAATCAGATACAAACCTGCACCTATCATGAATACATATTCCATGTAATCAAAACCCTCTCATTATACTATATCAACATTACAGCATTATGACAACAGAATCAACACAATTGTATGACTATGTCCTTCACAGAGTGGTTGCACCTTCTCCTCAAACTCTGACCAGTTCAGGTGCAGGTAATATCCTCATCTGTGACATGTGAAAGAGAAGGCAGTCTTCGAAAAGATAACTCAAAGGAGATTAGTCCCACACCTGACACAGGGGGGGAAAGTAGCATTATCTGCTAGAAGAGAAGCATGTCAGAGTCTCACAGGTCTTAACTGACCCCACCACGCCCCACTTTTGTTGAAGGCTTTAAATTCTCCCCTCCCAAGTTCAGAGTCGATTTGTTATCAAATCAAGCGTCGAGCATCTGATTCATTGCTATTCAGCACTCTTGCTGATTTATATGCAGAATGTAAAACAGATGCCTTATGCGATACATATTTATGGTGAGCCCTGCTCTCACAAGATTTATTATAGGTTCTTTCATCAGGGTGTGCATGAGCTGTACTATGATGACTTGTATTTCCTCTCAGCTGCCAATGCCAAACTCATTAAAAAGAGGTGTGACTATTAATATACATTGTAATACTGACAGCTCATAATTTATAACCCAAGTGCATGTTTGGGGTTTCTTCTTTCCTTACCTCTCATTGTCGGTGTGGGTAGTGAGCTTTTTGTATCTTCATATGTGCTTGTATGGCTCATGTCTGCACGTCTATACCTTTATTGTTCCCTTATTATAACTCATATTGATTTATTGGGTGTAGTTCCTTGACCCTTAAAACTCTGCTCTGGACAATATGAAGACTAAACCATATACCATACTATAATGTTCAGGACAGGTATGGTATGCACATTGTTTATGTTTTCCTGCCTCCTCTCAAACTTTTGTAGCATTTGTTTGTAGCACGTCACGTGCTGGTCATGAGAGTTGCTGTAATTACCAGTTTCTTATTTGTTAACACCATTCATGTCAACATCCAAGTCATAATTTTGACTGTGGAACTCTGACTTTTCTGAAAATGCCTGAAAAAGCAAAAAAACATGGAGACCTCACATCAGTCCAAGTCTGTTGTTCAATAAAATGAAACGCTAATGGATAATACTGAAAAAAAAAAAAAAGTTATTTTGTGCTCTTGGCGTACTCTTTTCTGCCTCCTCCGTGACATTTTTGAATCAACATACTTCCAACTCTGCAATTTTCCAACTTCCCTTTCAAATGGCATGAGTGCTCGCAAGTTGTAAAGATGGGACTCAGTCTCATCAGTACCCCAAATCCCATAAAATGTAAAATAATGTTCCCTTACTCCTAAAACACCTGAAGACATCAGTGATAGGCACACCAGGAGAACCAAAGCAGAGGGCTCCGGCAACACACTGCATTGACTGATCAAATACATAATACAATAGTGCAGATTCCTGGTAGATTACGTAACATGAACTGTGAAACTCTATTGATTATCTTGCAATCGTCAAGAAGACAAATAAAATCATTACCTCTGAGATGATTGTGTGTTATAAGTATTGAAACTCATGGATGTATTATTCAAACTGTACTTTCTAGATGGTATTTCATCTTCACTCTGGTACCTGTAGCAACCCCCACCCCGCCTTCCCAATAATCACAGTGGTATTTTCAGCCTGAAGAACTTCTACTAACATTTTTTAGGGAGAGGCCCACTGACATCCTGCTCTAATTGTGTCACCCCTAACTTTGTTCTTGCATGATAGCACTGCACCAGGTAATTTTAGCATATTAATTAGCAAGTCAAAAGGATCTCATCAATCTAAATAGCTAAATCATTTGTTGGTATTTTGGCATGTTTGTATAAGTACTAATGCAGGCTTATCATTTTAGCCCATATTAATTGCCACCAAATCTTTAAAAAAAAAAAAAAAAAAAATTCTCATTTTGATATTTCAAATGAAAACTAGTATCTTTTTTCTGTCCACAAGGAGCAACAGAATGGCGAGCCTTTGTTACAGATACAATCTAACTAATCATGTCACGTCATTTTCCGACAGGTCAGTCAGTAGCTGGCAGTTTTTTTTTAAAGAATAGCTTCTCATTTTAAATTTTCTGAATTAGGACCTTCAGATAATTAAACTGTGAAGCAGCTTATTCTGATCTAACATTAGCTTCTCCAGCCAGAGAAGGTTGGATTTTTCATTAAAATAAATAATTCAACATTTTGGGCATTTACCCTCATTCGCCTTCTTGTCGAGAGTCAGACAACAAGCTTGATACCACTCATCGTCACCACTCATATCTGTCATTTAAATATGAAGCTACAGCCTAACAGAGCTGAGTTTAGCTTAGCACAAAGACTGGAAACATGAGAAAAAAAGCTAACATGGCTTAGTCCAATGGTAACAAAATCCATCTACCAGCACCTCTTGGGCACTCTAATTAAAAAAGTATATAGTTGTGGTTTCATGGTTGTTATGTGCCAAGTCTTCAGGAAGTCACTGCACCCAGGCAAGAAATAGTCCATGCATGGCAAGTATTTTAAGGTTAAGGTATGATTAGAGTAAAGCAATTAAAACTTGACTAATAAAAGGAGAAGACCATATGCCATATGTCATTATAATATTTATTAGAATTCATGAGAATCACTGAACATAGCCATTTACTAGATAGGTAAAAACAACAGTTTTTCTTAACCAATAAGTTTTGTAAGTTGTAATTTTACCATTTTCACTATGATAATTTGTTAAACATTCCTTATGGAAATGCAACATTATGTACTAAAATAGCACTGTTAAATGAAATAATGTCATGTTAGGACAAACAGCTAATTAACTTTACTGAAGAATACAGCATATTTCTATGGCCTGGCTTTATAGGTATTAATAGTGGTAGTTATTTAAATGTTGACACTGACATAGAACCTGCTAAAGATTCATTAAATTCACTACCTTTTAATGAATATAGATATTTTAGATAAGCCTTTTTCAGAACTGCTGGAATATATGTTAAAAGTTCAAAACGCAACTCTTACTTGAATTATAGATATAAATGATGTTTTGCTTTTCTAAACTGTCAACAATATCTCACCTGGTGAGACAACACAAGTGGGTGCAGAAAAGAGTAAAATGATTTTGTGCTCGTATCAGTTCAGGTTCCAAATGCATCCCAGCCATCTATCCTCATTTCTGGCTCTCTGCGTCTCTCCCTCAGCCCACACTTGAGGTGCTTTTATGTTACACGACCACTCGAATTTGAGCCCAGGGGGACTCTGTGGGTCCCTGAGCGAGAAAGCCCCCCCAAAAATCTATAGACCAGATGTATGATGTTATATGGTCAAACTGGCAAACACAAAAGATCTAAAAACAAAAGCCATGAATTAACTGAGGGCTTTCAACAGTGTGTTTTCAAAACAGCCCAGCTGAGAGCTCAGATGCCTCTCCTCCCTCTCAGTCACTCCCTCGCTCCAGTCTTGCTCTCAGCATTACCCCCATCTTTCCTTTCTCCCTCACTCACTATCTCCCCCCTTTCTCCGTCTCCTCCTCTCTGTCTTATTCTCTCTCTGCCACCCCCCGAGACTAAATGCTTAAAAAGAAAAGAAAGGACACCATTTTTGCTAATTAGTTGAGGACTTAACAGGCGCAGGATATGCTGCCTTAGTTTTTCATCTGCTGTCCACGGGCTGTCGACTGTCCTGTGAAGTTGAGCCTGTGTGGCTAAAAGTAGAAGAAAGGAGTAGGGTAGACACACACAAATGCCTCAGTGGAGATCCTGAACAGGCCTCCAGTGGGGGTTGAGCTCAAAATGGGGGCCAATCATTAGTATTTAACATTTGGGAATAAAGAAGCCTTAAATTAGAAGTGTAAATGGCTCTGTGCCCCCACCTCCATCATGTTCACAGGCTATTTTTATTTTTTTAAATCAGAGATGGGGGTTTTTTTGTTTTGTTTTTTTTTTTGGGTGGGGGGGTATCCTTTTTTCATATGTTGTATGTGTGGACCCTGCATTTGTGGAAACAATACACTTAAAAGAAAGAAATTAACCTAACAAATTAAATCTGCAAAGAATTTTAAGTACAATTATGGTTCATACTCCTATCACATAATCACTGCATTTGTCTTTGTTTTGTACTGACTTGAGAGATTTCAAATGCATAGCTTGCGTTCTGTCTCTATTTTTAGTTAATTATGAGAAAAACAATGCTTTTTAATCAAAAATACATTAATGTGAATATATTTTGAACATGGCTGTTTAAATGTAGCTTTGAATTAAAATCAGTTAACATGTCAAAATGTGTAATTGTACCAAAATTTGTCTTGGTGGGATTTGTGCAATGATATATCAAAAACTCAGTAGTAACACTGACAATGTTAGGACCACACACTCTGCAGGCACAGCAGGATGGTGATCAGACAGGGATCTATGTTGTTCAATTGATCTTGGGCTATATTCAGTATGTACAAACTAGTTTCACATGTTTTCTATAAAATATATTGCTTCTTGTTGAGAAAAATACTCAAAATCAGCACCATGTTCCACCATCTACTCAGTACGATTGCATGCAGTGCACATTTCTAGCAACCAAAACCATGTCCAGTGAAGTGAAACCAAAAAAAAAAACAATAACACATGCACAGATGAGAAAAAGCGAAGTTCAAGGCACAAACCTAATTTACATTTCAGAAACCACCAGGTCAGTTAGAAGGTTAGTCTAAAAATATGTATTCATAATCACATTAACATATGCAGGACTATAGCAGACAGCTTTCAACTGTAAGCCCTCTTAATGCCCATAACGTATTTCTTCTCATTGAATCTGGGGGGGCGGGGGGGTGGGGCTGACGTAGTAAA
>CM022474.1:15186613-15263502 GCA_011952105.1 Coreoperca whiteheadi | reverse complement strand
TATAAAAAAGGAGTAGGGGGGGGGGGGGGGGGGGGGGGGGGGGGGGGGGGGGGGGGGGGGGGGGGGGCTGACGTAGTAAAGCCGAGCGTCTGAGGTTTAGAGAAGCACAACAAAGTGGAAAATTAACAGAGTGGAAACTTAATAAACAGTTGTTTCACTGCAGCACAACTTAGGGTAATTCCCGCAGGAAGAGAAAGGCCAAGAGCAGAGGAATGGCAATGAAACTCGCTGCAGAAGACAGGAAGACAGGGGTGAGGAGAGGGAATCTGAGAGTCAGAGTTCAGCAATCACTATTAAAAAGGGTGTCTCAAGCTTGTAACAGCCTTTCAGCATTTCTGCCTTAAAACTGATGTTACAAATACTTATCTATCTTTTCAATGATAAATGAACCAGATAAAGAATCTGTCAGAGGCTGAATTGGTAGTTTTGTTGTCATGCTCTTAAACACTTGTATTGAGATCTCTAAGTGGTTGTTATATTGCTCGCTAAAAGGAACGGCACAGGCTGCTAGCATTCTCAGCTACTTTGCTCAAATGGGTGTATTTATCAGAGGTGTAAGACACACATCCTATAAAACCAAGGGCACCAGAGAAATTCCTCACATGATCACCACAGCCCCATAACTGTCTGGGACAAAAATGGAGGCTGCGCCGTATGTCAGTTATATGGAGCAATAACCAACTTAAAGAAGTGTGGTAATAGAGCCATTTACCTGATCCTGAAAAATGAAGAGAGAGGACCCCCAAACCACACACACACACACACACACAAATAGCTACACAAGCACATAAACTTGTTTAAAGTTTGTGTGCTTTGCTATTTTTAAATGTGTATGCATGTTTGAATTCCTGTACACTGTCAGCAATTTGATGAAATCATCCCTAAAATAGGATAAACATTGTATCTTAAACTCAAGAATACAATACATAAATGGAAATAAAAAGCACTGTAAGGGCAACACAAAAAGTGTTTTTACCAATTTGTCTTATTTTAGAAATGTTTTTGTCAATTATTGGAGGTGCACTAGTCTCAAATGTTTGTAATTGTACTCCTATTTGTTTGGTTGTTGCAGCTTGTGGCTTAAAATAAAAGGTGTACCTGTTTCATATTGTGAGTTTGATATTTGATGAAGGTCTATGACCGAAATGTGAACTTTCAATAAAGTTAGTGATGACAGTGTGCAGAAATTCAAACTTTCTTTTGCATGATTTCATTTTTCCTATGCACCTGCCTACTGAGTGTGTATTAAACAGAACTTAAAATATGTGTTTTTGACAAGAAAGTGAAAGGAATTAAACACATTCTGTAATACAGAATGTTAATATAGCAGAAAATGTGATATTAAATACAGAGCAAGTTGAAGATTGAGATTACATGGGACTTGTTTTTGCCAGACCAGACTGAAGACAGAAGCTGCGGTAATGAAGACGTGCCAAGAATAAAAAATTTAATTATTAATTACCTTTATATTTCTTACAAACACTGTGCTCTGCTTGTTTAAATACAAAGTCATCACATATTAGTGTCCTGTAGAGTATGGTATACGTACAGTACAATACATATAATAAGATGACATAACTGTCCAACCACTGACATAACTGCTGGTCATGAAGTATTGCCAGTGTGTGAATAAATGTTTTGCTGTTGATGTTGCGGTTTGTCTTGTTATTGTTGTTGTCATTGTGGTGGCTGTTCTTGTAATACACAAATGCATATCAGCTCAGCACATTGACTTGAAATTGCTGAAGATTGCTGATGCGGGGAGGTGAACATACAGTAGTTTAGATCATTGTGCTTTTTTTCCCCTTTTTTTTTGACACGCAGCATGGAAGTGCTGAGTAATGTGACTGCAATAAACTACGAGGGTAAACACCAGCTCACAAATATTGCTGCAAAGTGGAGTAAAAACTGCTAAAACAACCACTGCTGTTACTAGTCGACACTGAATCTCTTGAAGAAACAGCCTATAGTCAATGGCAGTTTGATAATCATTGTGTAGAAGGGAGCAGAATTAACAAAGATTAATTCAAGGAGAGAAAAAGATAAATTTAGTTCCCATCGTTTTTTGATTGTAGCCATAGACATAGAGCACAATTTCATAACAGTACAAGCTGGGAGAGTGTGTGAACGAGCATGTTGTTCAGGAGTCAGGCAGGATTATGCTCTGAAATCCTCTGAAACGGGAGCAGCGGGGGCCACTTGAGGCAGGGCAATTGGGCCGACTGTGAAGCAGGTCTCCAGTAGAAATGTGCTTATTTATGTAATCATGCAAGAAATATCTATTCTATTTCTTGTGAGAGCATCTAAGATGGGAACTCCAAGCTCCTCTTTTCTCTGATTCAGCATCAAAATAGCAGTATAACTGCTCCCCCTGGTGTGCTTATCACTGCATTGCCTGGGAGAATAATCTGTAGTGTAATTAGTATGCACCCTCAGGTCAAAGTACTGACTTGGTAGGAGTGCGTTTTCACATAATGCTCCAGCTCAGTAGCCTTTCATTCACCTCTCCTGACAACCAGAAAATATTGCACTATATTCCAGCACTTCACTGAATAAAAATGAAAAAACACAACTTGCACTGCTCAATTTAAACATCTGATATCACAGTCAAAATGTCATAGTATTGTCTCCTAAGCTAATTTCGAAGTCTTGAGCGTTATACCTTGATGTTGAAGAATTAAGATTTATATCTTTGTCAGGGGTTCCTAAATGGGGAAAAGCTACACGGAGCGACTCACTGTCTTCCTTGCTTTCCCACACACACACTGTATACTCTCACACATACACAAACTCCTATAAAGACAAAATGTACTCCTCATAATTCAGTAAGCTCATAAATCACAGAAGGTTAATGCTCCACAAAACCCCTTCAACATCCTTATAGTGTTAAATCATCACTTTGTGGAGACAGTGGGAGAAAAGACAGGAAAAGGGACAGGCGAGCAAAAAAGATAATGCTGTACTTTTTCAAGTATGAAGTCTGAGAGTGTGTAGAGCTAGCCCTTCAGTCAAATATGTTGCCATGCAAGGGATTAGAGGTCTGTGAAGCACTAGGTCTTGACCTGCAAGCCTTGGAGCCTGGCTGTAACCTGACCCAATACCAGGTGTATGCCTGTGGGTCAAAGGGTTGGGAAAGCATGCAACAAAAGACAGCTCCTCAATAAAACCCTCACTGCTCCAATTAACCATTTTAAACCTTGTTTTCAAACCCTGCAGTGTACAAACGTGGGTTTGCAATGTATGGTGAGAAAAGCCTCATATTTCCTTAATTGTAGAAGCCCACACAAATGTCAACTAAATGAAATGTGTAGTGTGTATATCCTAATAGAGAGAATGTTAATGGCATGCTTACTCTCTGCACCCGCCCGGCTTTGCTTTTACTTTCAAAATAATTTACTGCGCCTTTAAAGCACCCCGTCATCTGCAGCCAGAGACCCATAACTGTCATGTGAGTCGATCATTTACCCAGCGATCTCCAAAGTGTTACGTGTTAATGGGTGGAAGCTGTAGAAAACATAGGGAAATAACTAACACCTACAGAACCAACAGATCATCTCTATAGAAAGGAAAGCTGTATCATTTCATAACACATTCAGGTCTGCAGCGGTTAATCAAGCTACCTGCCAAGGGGACCGCCATATCTCAGGAACATGTCAGAGGAGAAGTCTTTAAGTATGCTCATATGGGACTGTATAACGGAGCGAGATTCTTCTTTCACTTACATTAATTGTTGACACTAGGGAATTGGGAACATTATATTTTGTGGTGACAAGGTTAATGTAACATAATGTAGGCCTTTAATACTTGGTGCTTATTTTTGGCCATAAAGGATACCTGGGGTTGTATTTATTTACGTCTAATTGCTGAAACTGAAAATTTCCAAACATTAAATAATAATATACGCATACACACGCATACACAATTCCACACTGAACCATTTCCAGACATGAGCATGATGAATTTTCTGCATATGTTCTGAGATCTAAAACAACAAAAATACCTCAGTAATTATAGTCCTGATTATTTCAATATTTATTAGGCATTCCGAGCTGGGTTGACCTACTGGCTGAAATCGACTACACTTGAACAAGCCTACAACTGGCTGGCCTCAGAGGGTCATTAATTGCTCCAGCATGCCCTTGCACAATGTGTTTGGATAGGTGTTTCTTGTAGCTAACAAAAAAGCCTTTGTATTGCTTCACTTTAGCCTGTGACTCAATTAGGGAAGGAAATGAGAGTAAATACAAAAAGCCATTGTCTTTCGTCAAGCCACAGCTTGAGCTGAAGATGTTACATAACTTTACAGTATCTTGTCTGCTGTATTATCATGTTTAGTTGTAATGAAGGAGACATGAAGGATCAGAGAGTAGGTCAAGGTGATGATACAATATTCGTGATACAGGAGGTAACTGAGCAGCATAGTTGAAACAACATACACTCGGGCTGTACCAAATTAACCTGCTTTCGTAGTGCAGATTTCTAGTCTAGAATCATTAAAAACATGCCAATTCAACATTAAGTGGAACAGCATGTGAACATCAATGCATAAATGCAATGAGCTGCAACGATTATTTTCATTATCTGCAAATTCTTTGTCAATTCATTGATTAATTGTTTTGGCTATAAAATGTCACAAAACGGTGAAACATGTTCATCCCAATGTCCTAAGTACAAAGTGATGTCTTCAGATTATTTGTTTTTGTCCCACCAACAGTCCAAAATGATATGCCGATGCTGCGACTGGTGTAGTTCTGTCAACATGGAGATACATCACTACAGCATCAAAATCTTAAAAACATACAAGCCTTTCAGACACTTTCCTTTGTAACACTGTGTTCAGTCAGCTAAGGCTTTGTCTCTCTCTTTCACCTCTGTGTGTCTCTCCCTGCCCAGTTCCTCTCATTCGCTCTACTCGTCTTGGAAAGGGGTTTCCTAGTGAGGCGAATTCCAACATGCACTTGCCAAGTGACCCATGACCACGGGCGGACAAGGTTACCAGTCATGACTTTTACAGCCGTTTCTGCCTCCATACTAGTCTGCGTGTCGCCCTGGCTGAAATAGTAAGTCAGATACTGTCGTAATGAAAAGCGCAGAAGTGAGAGGCTCAGGACAAACCTGCTGCTCTGATGCCCTCCAGGCTCAAGCTGACACAAACATCAAGACAATGACAGCAAAGTATGAGAGGTGAACAAAGCCCCAAAGGATGTCAGTGAGAGAGGGGAGCAAAAGGTGACAGAGCACTAGAATCTACACGCTAAATAAAAGTGCAATTTAGCACCTTCATGAGTTCTTTGTCTTCTAGAACTGCACCTGTATAGTAGAACTAATAGCTGCAGTGTACAACATTTTTTGATTTGGACCTTTTTTACATGGGTATACAATAAAAATAAAACATGGTACACAGTTCTGTAGATCTTAAATATACATGAGCAGTTTTATACTTAGCTTTTCAAATGTTCTTTGTTAAATCTGTGATCAGAAAAACGTAAAAATCTAGATTGAAATCAACACGTCTTTGATATCTTTGACGTTTTTTGAAAAATGTATTTTTTGGTGGAGGAAAGGTGCCACCTACTCTTTCTGACACACCTCAGCTCCAATTTGTGACAGTTTGGAGATAAGTGTGGAAGTCATTTTATGTCCCAATAAGTATGTGATACAAACCTGCAAATCAACATTTGGTGGCCAATGAATCCATTAGCATACAATTTATTACATTTAATTAGCTTTTTTAAAATAAGTAAAACAGCATTTTGTTTCCTGTAAATTGCTGCATAACAAGTACTGAGCTTTATACTACATATATCACTTTCCTATACCTGCAAACAGGAAATAATGTGCATTCACATATTACCCAGATAAGCATATCACTGTACTTTATTAGACTTTATTATGTTATTATAATTTTTACAACAGATAATTCTTCATCTAATTGGTCGCCACTTCTGTAAACAGATGCCTGTGATTGCATTGTAATGCTACTATTGGACTTGGAGGAGCTCTTCTATTTTGTTTTTCATTTTAGTGATAGAAACGAGCTAACTTCTCAGTGCTAGCACACACAAGAGACAGCATGTCCTTTCCATTGTTTACTACAACCAAAATAATCCTGCACTACAAAGAGATGTCCCCTGTTGACATGCAGTGTAGTTTAAGTAACACAATGTGACAGCATGGTCAGTAAAGGCTGATTTGAACTTTAGTCATGCGGGACACTACAAACTGTGCTGGAGATATAGTCCAGTAAAATAATCCCATCTAATGCAATAAATTGTACTTTAAAATATTATTGGTAATGCGGGTATACTCAGAGAATGCCAGAATTACCTTTAAATCTTATGTCAGCAGTATTAGTAAATGGTGATCTAATTCAGTCAACCTGAATCCTACTGTGGCAGTAATCTGTCTTACTGCAGAACAGACATGATGCTTTCTGTGTTTCTATTTATGAGCTCACACAATATAGAAGTATACAGTGGTCCTAAAACATACATGAGACGAATGTGAAAGTGAGGAGTTCAAGATCCTCTTTATACATAAAAGTCTAATAAATGTCATGAAAACATACAACTATTAAACAATACAAGTTTTTGAAACTACAGCCTTAAACTAATAGCCTTTTATGATAAATTAACATCAGGTGTGTTGCTGTTGAAAAGCCAAGGTTGGAAATATTACAGTAGCTTCAGGTCTATCTTAGTTTAGCCCTAAAGCTTTGGTGCTGTTGGCCAAACAACAACTGGGTAGCGGGACATTTCTGTCTTACCATCTTTTTTATAAACGGTACTACCAATGGGGACGTCAAGGTCAGAAATTCTACACAGTGGCTTTAACTTCCTCAACTATTCAACTTTCAGATAAATGGGCAAAGGCAACTACCATATGGCCTGATATATGGCTGTAACTAGGTACGTACTCACTAAAGAAGAACGGGTAAAAAAGAACCTGGGCAGTATCTTTATTATCCACTTTTCAGACAAATAAGACAGGAAGTGTAGCATAGACTTAAACCTGCAATTATGATGTGTTTGGATCTGAATACATAAAAAAAAGAATATACCAAAAATGTAGTGTTCAAAATACGTACCTCATGCTATGAGATGGGCTGACTCTTTTTAGGTGATCATCAAACCAGATGGCACACATCTCCTCATTCATGCTCCTCATCTGTTGCTAGAGAAAGGCTGTAAAATGGTAACAGGGCTGGAACTAAATCATTTTCTTCTTTTGTATTATTAGCCGTAATGTTGGCTTTGGGCCACAGTGAGCTGGCATTTTGCACCCTTGTTTTTTTTATGCTTGGTTTCTTTACTCTGGGTAAAAGTTTGCCTGCCTTCCAGAGAAAGACATTACATTATCAATTTAGGACAATCTTTACTCACAGTACTAAACACAGACACTTAGAATATCTTATTGTTTTAAAACTAATCTGTGCATTTATACCACAAACTTTGAACCATAACAGAGAAATAAGATACTGAGAGAATAAAAATGTAGCCCCACCAAATCATGTAGTACTTATGTCTGTCTGGGGTTTGTGTGCATCAAGGAGGGGAGAGCGGACTCAGATGAAGAGTGAACAAGGTAATGTGAGAGATGTGAGAGAGAAAAGCATGCATGAATTGCAGCCGGTGCATGGATGGCATAGTCGGTAAGTGTGTCTGTGTGTGTGTGTGTTCATGAGAGTATGAGCTCCTCGTCCCCCAGGGTGCACACCCTGTCAGAGAGATCATAATAAACTGTCATCTGTACAGCCAGGGGCTAAAGTTCCATGCTGGTGCTGAGACCACAGGAAGACTGAAACACTAACTGATGCCATGCCTTAGAAGGTTTCTGTACTGTGAACACACAAGCCTGAACACAAGCGTGAACAGGTTTTTTTTTCAACTAAATAACAATGACAGGATCAGACACTCTCTGTCTCCTATATATGAGATATATAGGTGTATATATATATAGACACACATACCTTACAGAATATATAGCTTCATGAAGGTTATAATATACAGTTGCTTGTTGAAATATTTTTGAAGAGGTTTTGCGTAATACTGACAGGTGTTTATATCATTGTGTCCATCCCATTTATATCAATGATGGTAGGCTAAATAACAGATGCCTCTGTATAATATATATATATATATATATATATATATATATATTCACACACATACAAACACATACACACACACACACATAAATATATATACATATATATATAAATACACGTGTGTGTGTGTGGTATATCTCCTTTATTTACAGTATACAAAATAGTGTATCTCACTATGATGTGATACAATTCAACAAACCACAGCCTACAAAGTAACCATAAAGTTGAGCCAACACATTTTTTAAACAGTTTCAACAAAAACTTTACAAACATTACAAACCTCTAACTTTGTTTTAATCAGATGTACCTCAAAAACTGGCAAGTCTATAGCCTGGCATCGCAAAAAACAACTTCACAAATGAGTATTTGTCTAGTACCTCTCAGTTCATTTTCGATTTCCAAGGGGCGTTATGGTTATCAAAATGCCTCTAGACGCAACTGGAAAGACCTACAACCAATCAGAGCAATGAAACGTGCTGAGTGACACATGCAAGTTGGGGCAGTGTTTAGTCCATTTTCAAGCAGGGAAAGAACGAAGGCCTGGTCACTAGTGATGGGAATTACAGCTCTTTGAAAGGAGCCGGATCTTATGGCTCCCTTTCCTTTCCAAGAGCCAGATCTTATGGCTCCCAAACGGCTCTTTATTTAGTATCACTTCTTATTTGTTAAATATCAGAAATAAATAAGCAAGATTCTTCATATGCAATGCATTGAAATATTCGGTCATATTGATGGTTAAAAAGTGGGATATGTCAAGAAAAACTATCCTAGTTGTATAACAAAAATAATACCATACTAATAAAATAGTACGGTTAATTAATTATTACGCAACTCTTCACAGACACATAAGGTAGGCCTATATTTCAGTTTAATTTGTATGATAAAAACAAAAATGTTGCTGCTCTGTTCAAAAGTGTAGTGTCATTTGTTTTTTGTCATGCATTTCTTTTTCCGTGGGGGGGTGGTTTGATTGGCTCTCAGATGGCTCCCATCGTGCTCTTAAAGGAGCCGGCTCATAGAGCACATCACTACTGGTCACACACAGGTGGGTAAAATACATTTTGTTGCTGCCCAGGTCCACAGCAGTGATTTGCTTAGGTTCTCCTGTCTGCTTCTCCAAACTGGAGTCATTTCGAACGCCGTCTAAAGAGTGTAGATTTTCTTTATAGCTTCGGTACTTTAGATACTATAGAATGTATAATTAACCGAAATCGTATCATTTTAAAACATGTGGTGTCGAAAAAAGTATCATTCAAATATATATTCCAGGTGGTGTTACATTTCCTTCAAAGCTTATTTGCTGTTGCAAATTATTAGTCTATAAATGTAATTTATATGAGACAGCGTTGTTCTAAAACAGTTTCAACAAAAAACTGAACATTGTCTTATTTCAAAGCTGTTGTATTAGACAGCATTAGTTTTAGCTAGGTCTACCTAATAAACTGGCAGCTGAGTGTACAGTATATATTGCATATGCTATTGAGGCTCAGCCTCTACTGTGTGTAAGCACATAACCCTATGAGGGTCACTTATGATTGCTAGACTCCTCGGGGGTTTGACCTTTCAGTCCCAGTCACTCATGCCCTACTATGTGGTGATGAGTATTGTCGGTAGTATCACAGTCATATATGCTTCGAAATAATACACAAAACATTTACATGGATTCAGTGAGGCCGACACATGAGCTCTCATGGCCCACCCACTCTCATTCTATAATAAAAACTAGGAATGTCACTTGCCGGCATGGGGGTCAATTGTACATGCTTAGTCAATGCAGTGTCATGTGAGGAATTCTTTACCAGCCAGCTCCCAATTTCATGGCAAATTTCCTTCGCGGACTACATCTGTTTGGGGAATGTAAAGTGAAGCGGTAGGGGGCAGTTCTCCTGGATTAAGTCTGCTCATCAGTTTATCATTCATCAGACAGCAGGAGTTTTAGTAAAGAAGAAGAAGGGCGGAGGAAAAATCCCTAATTTTCTACAGCTATACCTTCCTTTGTACTTCAGGATTAACGACAGGGCTGAGAGAACCTGATGAGTCTAAAGCTTCAGAGGAGAACGGGGTGAAAGAAAGCCAGATCAGACCAGAGATACCATTAGAGAATCTCATAAATCAAGAGTGCTTATGGCGGGGGAATACGCTCTTAAAGACCATCTGGACTTTCCAACCTTAACATTTATTTTGAGCTGTCTCCATTGGGAATAGGCTTTTAAGGACGGAATTTTCTTCAGTATCACTACACTTAAAGAGGCTCACTTAATGTTGTTTTCACTTTGTCCATTTTCTGTCAGTGATTTATAAAGATCGGTCATGTTTTAGTTCCACACACAAAGAACACAATAATTTAACTGCAAGGACCAAGGCCTTGACGGCAACACGTCTGTTCAAGTAAAAAAAACAAAAACCCACATGTTCAATGTACTGTGTGCAGTGATGACGACCAATAAAAAACCCGTGTTTCACCCCGGTTCTCCATGAACGTGATGTTAGTCGGGGTGACACCCAGGCTTCTCAGAAAGATAAGTGTGAATCTCTCTGAGGCCTTCACAGGCTTGCCAACTTCCTGCAGACACCTCTTCCTTTCTGCGCTTCCTGATGTTATCATAATCCGGGACCCAGAGTGGACCTTTGTGGCTCATGGCCTCGTCTTCCGCTAGCACACGTGTGCGTCACATTATCTGCTGAGAGGCCAGACTTCGCATCCTGTCAGGTGGGGGAGGGGTTGTACAGCAATGTCGGGAACAGGAAAAGGAAGTGGACACAACCAGGATTAGGTGAGAGAATGGAAGGAACAGAGTACAATATCCATCCCCCGTCTCCCTTCAATAATTTATAAACAACCGTGTCATATTTTCAAAACTATAAAAAAAACAACAGGTTTTGTACTATGTCAGCATGGTTAAAAGCATTCATAGGGAATCAAACTGACTGACCCCATGGCAAACAGCATTCATACCAGTGGTAGTCTACTGCTACAGTCTGATGTAGCTAGTTCGTAAGTGCAATAGGCTGAGCGGTTAAACATTTTTTAAGAAAAATATGTTTCATTGTGTGTGTGTGCGTGTTGGCCAACAGCTTGGCTGCAGTGTGAGTGAAAGTCAAGTTGTGTGCTCGGTCTGGCTCTGCACACTTGGGCTTGGAGCTCTTATTTCAATGGATGCCTAAGTAGAGTTTGACTTTGAAGGCTTTGATCCGGAGGCAATGCTATGGCATTTGACTTCTAGCTAAAAAAAAAGCAGTGTGTCAGACCTCTGGGGTCACTGGGATCACTTATCACGGCTGAAAATAACCAGTGGCAAGCCACGATTTGGGGAATCTAAAAGAGCGCTGACATTAGCAGGTGCCCTGAGGTGGAATAGAGACAGCTACAGAGCAGGTCACTGACCTTGGACCACAGAGAACTTCTTTTTCTTTTTCTAGCTTTTTTTTTTTTTAAACCCGAGGGCCTGGTTTCACTTAGTGGAAAGGTTCTTTAGCTGAAGCTGGTGAATGACAGAACTACTTCACCAAGTCTATAAACCACTGCAAAATGGAGAACTAAAACACAATAAGGTCCCGTTTTTCGAAATCTTTGTTGTGCACTTATGTTAAGTATTATTATAAAGGCCATCATTAAAGGTTCAGAAGTACCTTTTTTGTAACTTGCAAAGTGTAGGGAAGTTATACCAACATAAAATATGAAATATTGTTGTTTGATGATTAGCAGGACCAATAAATAGATAAGTAGCTGTGTTGCAAAATGGAGTACTAAAACACAATAATGTCCCAATGAAAACATATACTTAACAGATATTTACTATATAATATAATAACATATAAAGTTACATGAAACCAAAGGGGACTGTGGAACAAACTCCCCCTCAACATCAGATCACCTGAGTCAGTACCTCACTTTAAAAAGCTTATAAAAACTTACCTGTACAGACTGGCATTTGTATAATATTTTTATGCTTATTGAAATATTTTCATTTTATTCTTTATATTATCTTTCTATCTTTAACTATTTGCATGTTTTAATGCTGTTTTTAATATTTTGTTTTATCTGTAAGCTATTGTATTTTGTGAAGCACCTAGTAACTGGTTTGTAAAGTCGCTATAGAATCAAAAATGTTGTATTATTATTATTAGTATTATTATATAATAACACATTAGACATAACTCTGGCTATTCTTTAACTTGAAATCACTGTTCAGAATTTGTGGCCTCTGGTAATTTGCTTAAGGGTTTAGTGAGCTAATGTACATATTAATACAAAAAAGACATTTTGTCATAGCCATAGCCACCTCTGTTAGTTATGAAAGCCTTTCATCTACTCTGAACAGCTCCAATGCAAACCACACACTGCCTAACGTTCCAATTCATGGCAGTTATCAGTCGAAATAGTTAGCATTTAACATTGCTGGGCCTTTTTAATCAGACGTGCGGTGATAAAGACTGAGTGGAATTCACATTAAGAAAACAGTATCAGATGTGAGATCAGATGTTTGCTTGTCATGTATTTTTGACCAGAGTTCATATGTGTGATACATTATCCAAGTCTGATTCATCATATTTGATCAGATCACCAGAATTATGTGGCTTACATGCAAATATAGTGCTTGCAGTGCTGCATTTGCTGATTCAGAGATAACAGTCTATATAAATTAAGTGCTTATTGATTTTTTTTTTGTTTTGTGGTCATTCTGCACACACTCACATGAAGGAAACAGACGTGTTTCTCAGCAAACCCAAGAGAAATGAGGAGAAAAATTGGCTGTAGCCAAGAAAGCTTTATTTTTTTCATATTTAGTAGCAAAAATGAAACTTCAGAAGGAAATTACTGTAGCATTTATTCCCATGCGTATTTTCTCATGAATTGCTCTTAAAATGTATTTGCCTCAAGGAAGAATAGTTTTAGAAAAATAAAGAAAACACATAATAGTGCCAATCACTAATTCAACTCCTTGTCAATAAGTAGCCCAAGTTTTCCAATGAAATAACACCACAAGAATAGGAAAAGCACATCTACACATCGTGAAACACGACTTAAGTCACATTCAAACGTGTTTTGATAGTGGATGGAGATTTCCATAAACCTTAAAACAATTTGCCATTAACAGCCAGTGAGTTATTTATTTATTTATTTATTTATTAATGGACCTTTCGCACACAATCCCAAGAGTAACAGCAGAGTTTATCTTACTTGAATATGACTGCTTGAGTGCTTTCCAATATTGATAATAAGTATGGGGGGGTCTTGTTTTGTAAAGACTGAATCCTTGTTGTTGTTGTCATTCCTAAGAAATAGCTATGATGGACAGTGTGATTGTCGTCAAAGCTACAACTGGACTAAGTGATTCCAGAATGATCATCTAGACAACAAAATCATTCAAAGAGGTTATGGGTTTTAGTTAGCTTTTATAGCACAAGGGCATGCACATGCACACTGCTGGTCAACAACTGTCGCATTGCTTTCTGTCCCCTGATTTTGCTTGTGAAAAACATCAATGGGGCACAGATGCACACAACTGTGTTTACGTGTTCATCTGAGGACGTAATGCCACAGAGGATTAACCAACAGACAAGTATATTCATACATTTAAGACAGAAAAAGAAAAAAACCTGTCTCCAAGACTGGTCAGTCATATTCACTCCTCTACCCCAGAGCTATACCAGATTGTATAACTAAACGATAAAAAGACATTTCTACAATCCATGTCTGGTACTTATAGTATTAATGATATATTATTCAAATAAATCAACTAAATTAAAACATAACATAATATAAAAGTTGTATTATGGTGAAAATGTAACCATAAATCAAAAATTAGGTGACACAATTGTCCCATATTTGACATAATTTTTGCGCTTCTGTCAAAAAAATACATTAAAAATCGATTACAAGCAGTTAAACGGCCAGTGGTTGTCAAGCCAGTTATTTCAACTTGTATTTAGAAATTGCAGTGATATTTGGTATAAATATTCCTAAAATTGTCTTTTGCCCAAAACTTTGGTTCATGAAAAGGTATTTCAAAAAATTATTATCAAATTTCTTTTCAATCCGCTTTGGACATTGATGGTCCCATGAGGATGAATCAAACATTTGTTTGGTAACTTCTAGACTTTTCCTTTTAGATCAACATCAGGCTAGAAATGTACAATTATAACATGTGATTGAAGCATTATGGTGCACTCTTAAGATTAAGATTAAAATAACCAAGGATAACCAACATTATCTGAGCACACACATGCTCCCTAGAGGATAAGCCCATTTCATTTTAATGACCCTCTGGCCTTTTCTCTTTTGCCACCATCAGGACAATCCTGGTAAGGCTCTAAGAACATCAAAATTGCCAGTATGTTTGTTTAGTTGAACGCTTTTGTGTTGCAAGGTGTAATGAACATCGCAGGCTGCTAGAGAGGTTTTATACTTTTAGTCTTGTTAATCTCTAAACCACACACTACCCCTGACTCAGCTGCTGCTTGCCCAAATAAGAATGGTGTCCAGATAATGGCAATAATAGTGCCAAAGCAGCCCTTGAAGCTCTATTACAAAGACTCGCACTCCCGTTAGCTTTTTTAGTCAGAAACATTCTGACTCAAAGCAAGCTAAATCCAAGCCTGCTCCATGACAAACCTTATAGCCCATTCAGAACCACTTTTTTTGCTTCACACACACAACACAGTATGTGTTGGGTATTTTGTTAGATGTCAAACATTTTTGAGTAACCCACTAAAAAATAATACTGATTGGTAGGATTGGTAATCGGTTTATATGAATGCTGTGTTTAATGTTAAAAACAAATACATTTTTTGATTTCTGGACAGGCCACTTAAAGTTTCTTATTAACCTTTTAAAATAAAAAGAAAAAAGACAGTTACCCTCTTATAGTACTTTCTAACAAAACTCAAAGCAAGTATACAAAAAAGCTATCTGAAAGCCTTATTGTGTCTGTGTTCTATTAAGACATAACAACGTTTGGCAAAAGATTACACAAAACCTTAAAATATGGTAGGGTGGATATGAAGGCAAGAGAGAGGTGGCAAGACACAGAGCGCACAAGGCAGATGGGGAAAGGAGAGACAGATCTATACATGTCAGGAAATAAGGTAGAAAAGGTTATTTACTTGACATTGATCTGTTGTAGCGGCAGCAGAGCTTGCCCTGTTTCTCTTTTGTTAACCTTTAAGCCCGAGAATACTCACAAATGACCTGGGAGTCAACTAACAGGTGTAAATAATGGATCGAAGGAGGTTGCACTACCTCTGTCAATGACTGCCGCCTATGTAGTTACAGCCATGAAGAAATTTAAACATCAATAAGGATAATAAGGACAATTTTACTATGCACTGAAGATTGAGTTTCCTTCTAAAAAGCCAGTTGTGACATGTATTTACTCAATTCTGGATCCATTATCAATGTGCAGTACATGTATGTATGTGTGAGTCCTATCTGTCAGAGTCTGAACAGAAACCACTTACTTTGACTGTAACAAGTGCAGTATTTCTGAATATATTAGACATATTAGACAATTCTGCCTTATATGATTTACATATCCAAAGTAGAATCAAGGAAGCTGTGTGCACAAATAAGTAGCAGATTATTTAAAATGTTGTCACTGAACATCTCATGTTTTGTAAAAGAGTCCAATATCAACGTTGTGTCCAGCAATAGGTTTGATAATAAAATGCAAAGCAGGTAACGAGGTTGACTGAGGTTGTTTCTGATGGTGGCTTCTGGGGTTTTCCCACTTTACTGACAAATCTGTACAGTCTGGGTTTTATGACTATGATTTTTTTACTACTAACCAGATCACTGCCTTCACAATAAAATGCATTTCTTGTGAAACACACACACAAAGTGATGAGTTAGAATCAACATTATGTTTAAGCATCAATCAGAGTTAATGAAAGGAGCAGAAACTAAGACAACAAATAATTGTAAAATTAATTGCAAAAGGGTTGCACAGTAAAATGAAGGGCACGACAGGGGGCAGCATCGTGGAAAAGTACTATATAGATGCACTGGTGCAATATCCAACAAAAGGCAAACAATCCTGATTGGGAAATTAGCTTTTGCATGAATACTCAAAAGGCAAAGTAAGCAAACACACATAAACTAATACCAATTAAGTTAACAGGACATCCACTGCAGTCAGAAGGGTCATACCGTATTCTGGTGCTGCACATCAGCAGTACCTTGGCCCTAGCCAAGTGAGCACTTCTAGACATCCATCATGTCTCTTTTTTAGTCCATGAAGATGGCACAGACCTGATGCACTGAATGAGGAACTATTTGTTCTTCCATATGCCAGTACTTGTAATCGGTTTCTCAGGATCCTGCCAAATTTAGCCCTTTGCCAACAAGGGCCACATGTTTCCACAAAGGAAAGTCTGGCAAATGGCACGCTGATGATTTTGTAATTTGGGCTTTAGTAGTAAAAATCCTGATAACATCCAAGTCAGTACATACATATTGTTGTTTCACCTTCTTTCTTCTGTTCTTCATGTGTTTCTTACAATTTGAGTTTATTTGCACAATCATAATCGACTACAGTGCTCATGGCCTCTACCTAAATAAATGTTTACGATACCAAAGCTATATGCATATAAAGTAAAATATTTATTTTACTATCTTTCTGCCTGCCTGTTGTAGATGCCCACCCACCTGAGGGCATGTTGTGTATGACTGCTGACTCCAACAACCTCACACGTCCTTCTACTTACACTGTTAAGGCATTGTAATTTCAAAATGTGGGATTTTTTCATTGGCCACTATAACTGACTGAAACTTAGCCAGTCTCACGGAGTTGGCAGGGCTGCTAAATAAACATGCATTGGTTGCTCAGGTTCACAACCTTTCCACAAGGCACAACCATGTGCTCTAATGGAAACATTCAATGTTGTGCTAAAGGGTGTTTTTTTTTCTTCCTTTGTCACACTACTGAATTTCATTTAGTAAGACAAAAATGGCTGCATACAGAAACCAAATGTAGGTAAACATTTATGGTAAACTATGAATGCATGAGTAAATACATTCCTTGCCTTGTCACGAGGGTCATGCAACCCTATAAAAAAGAAGAAGAAAATATATACGTATTTTAATGTCCTTATACAGGTGCATGTTGAGGCACCAGTCCATTGTGCATTCTGGTGACTCATTTTCAGAGAGGAAGTAGAGCCATGGGTTAGTTGACCCTAAAAGCCAGGAAATTTGTTTTTTTTCCCTCCTGAACTTGCCTATATCTCATGTTCTAGAGGTGCCTGTCCCACTCGCTCACTCTCAAGGACCAAGCCAATCTCCCTTTGTAAATAGAACTATGTTTTATAATTCCCCCTCTCTCTCAGATGACCATATCAATAATGCAGAGGAACCGCATCTGTCCAGGGCCATGAGATTATTTCTCTGATTTGGGCTGACAGTTATGGTAATAGTTTGGCAAACAATCTACTCTAGCAACAATGACCACAGATTACAGCTGTTTTCAGATCAAAGAGACTGCAGAGAAGCCCATGATTGATTGCTCACCAAGAGACAGAGTCAGGCAGTTCAGCACCCCACATCTCACTTTTGCCTCTCTACTCTGATAATAGAAAAATTCCTTTATTTCTAATCTTCCAGGGAATTCTGTTATCTTTCAGATACCAGAGGGCCTACTTCTTAATACTTCAACAGGTGCAATTCTATGAAATACGTTTTTGACAATTCACTCATAAACAAAAAGGTAATTTTCTAGTAAATGTCAGAAAAATTTACTAATACTACAATTACTACTATCTTATATTGCCCAGTGTAATTATACTGGATAAGGTGCTAGCTTGCAATGTGTATAAGACCGATGAGAAGCACAAGATATGATTCTGTATGGTACACACCGTTAACAAAGTACTGTGTACTCAAAAGGTTGCCATTTTACATCCAATTTCTCGGAATAGATGTATTTTACCTGTATTTCATGACACAAAAGTAGCCTATACACATATTATACAAAAAACCTACACTGCTAATTTATGGTTACATTTGGTTTCAGTTGTTTACAAGCATTTATATACTGTTATTTTTAGATAGTATGTCATTAGTTCTTTAAATAAAAACACATGTAAACACTTTAGCAACAAGGAGAGGAGATCTTGGTGGTAGTAGCAAATATTTACCACAAATACCACATATAATACCACCAAGTTTTAAATATCCAATATGTATTGCTTTTGTTAGATAAACATAGATATACCCACTCCCTAGATTTTGGATCTGTAATTAGAAAAAAGTGTTTTTCACTTGTACTTTTTATCAGCTGCATATGTATCCTCACTAGTGTTTACAGCTTTCCATCACCATTTCTTCAGCTATGATCTCTATGACATTATCGTTACATTAGCCTAAATGTGAAACTTACACTAAATGCATTGTCGAAAATAGATTATGTTTTTGGTTATAATTTGTATGACTTCAGATGCACTAAAATGTATACAGCATAGCCCTTTAATGTGAAATATCACAGTAAAACAGAGTAAAACACATTCGCTTGCTGCGCATCAGTGTATGCTAGAGTTTGCATCTAACTACCTTAGATATCCAACAAAATAAGTTCATTATTTATTAATGACACAAAAGCTGTAACACCATTTGGCTAATATAAATTTGCATATTTATTAAAAAGGAGACATGTGTGATTAATGACAAGGAGCCATGTCACATGTGGACGAGGAGAAAAATCATAGATCCTTGATCATGTAGAGCCCTGATCAGTACACTAGTCTTCCAATACTGTTCTCTACCATAAAGTGTATGAATTACTGGTTATGCAGTATTATACACATTTTGGACCAATTATGAAGAATTACACAGTACTGTTATGGCACACTGTTTAAAGTATAACTACGATACAGTTTAATCAAGCATGTATCTTGTAATTTGCGCAACACACTAATTACAAGTTAGCAGACTGTATTGAACTGTAAAATACTGGGTAGAAATACTGGCTTGTCTACCCTTGATTCAAAGGGGAAAAATAAAAAAGAGAATAAAAAATTGTCTTGACGACAAGGACATTGTCAGATAAGTGGAGAAGGGCAGTCAGAGAGCTATTTAGAGTGACGGTAAATGGCCTTTTTACCATTCCAGCTACCCCTGCCCCCCTTCCCCCGTTTAGGGATGGCATTAGAGACTGCAGACTGACATACATTTTTTATGGCTTCATAAAGTCGTCCAATGACCAGGTCACCCTTCTCATAACTAGGGAGCAGAACGCTTGAAAAAAGCCATTCATCACCATGAAAGGGCCTGCTTGTCCAAGCGCCTTCAAACATGCACACAGTCTGGCAAGAGACGCTCAGCACAAATGCTAACGTACTTCTGCCACTAATGCCAGATGACCTTCTCACATCTATTAGTGGGCTGGCTGACGCAGAGGGCAGACATGAGCCCCTCTTGTCTCCTGCAAAGATTTCAATGACAAGGAAAAGAAAATATCATGCATGATAATGGCTGTTGCCACCAACAAAGCAATCTCTGCCATTTTTTTAAACAATGCAAGGTAATGTCAGGTGAATATTAAATAATCTGTGATTAATTACACACACAAGAAATCTTTGTCTCCAAATATATTGCCCTGTAAATTAGTCGTTATTGTAGAGGTGCAACTAGAGGTAATATAACAGAATAACATGACATGCTTTTTTAAATGTGTCCCCTTTGATTTTGCAAGCCAGAAGGACCTCCAGTGTAGAATTGGAACGCCCCTCACAGACAAACCATCAGACCACCAAACCCCATTAGTGGGCAATTAGTGACAGCTGGTGGGTTGTCAGCTTGGTAATGGCCTCAAAAGGAGTACCCATGGAATACAAAAACTACCAGCAATTCAACGGTTTACACCTTGGCAATAAAAGTCAAAACAGAAAGCTTGTAGTATGGAATCTCATGTCCATTGATATCCATTTCCAGATCTATCATATCTACAGTAGCATGTTAGTGAATACCATCAGTCTGAGTTGTTGCTGTTTTTAAATGCATGGCATTATTACAAAAAAAAAAACAACATATAGGAAGACAGCTTCTAATGCTGAGCCTTGTGAAAATGAAGATATATTCGGCTAATCTCATTTCAAGCAAAGGCGTGCTATTTTAGTGCTCTACCAGTTCCTCCTCTTGCTGGCCTTTCATTCAAAAGCATGGGCTAAGCTGTGAGAGGCACAAGAGGTGGACGGGCAGAGGAGGAGGAGGAGGAGGAGGAGAAGAAGGAGGAGGAGGGGGATGAAGTAGTTTAATAATTTATTTAAGACGGAAAGAAGGCAGCCAAGGGGAACAAATAGTGTTTCTCCCAGAACCAAGCCCTTCTGACCCCGGCCCTGCGTACCTGAAGCCCAAGCCCCATCGCATTAGTGAAATTCTTATTTGATGGCATTTTAATATTCTGCCTTGATGACTTTTTAGCAACATTTACTTTCGGAGGTCTCGAGCGCTTCCCCCAGAGGAAATGAAACATGTCAAAACCCATTACGAAAAAATCAAAATTTAAATACCTCAGCCGTGTTAGCCGTAATACACACAATCCCCACCGCTCAGAGGCAAGGCTCACAAACACTCATCTGCTTGCCGGCTCGTAATGAGTCTGTTTGATGGGTAAGCGATTTGTGGGTCACCGAGCATACGTTACAGATCCAATTTAACCCTCGATTGCTTGTACTCTGGAGGACCTGGGAAAACGTGTTATTGAAATTTAATACCAGATCATTTCTTCTTCCTCCCATGCAGGGACAAAGGTACGCTTACATGACTCCTTCGATGGCCTGTGCAGATGGGGGAGGCAGTGGGAAAAGCAACCAAGGAAGAAAAGGGAGAGACAAGACAACAGAGAAAAACAAAGACAATTTTATGCATGAAGGTAATCTTTGCCTCATCTGAAGGTCTTGCTAAACACCAATCCAATTAGCCCCTGAAAGTGCTACACTGAGCACCATCTCAATTGAGTATGGGTTTTCTATCATGCGATATGTCACTTTAAGGGCTGTCAATCGATTAAAAAAAATTAACAAATTAAGCGCAGAATTTTCTGTGATTAATCACTTTTTTTCTTCTTAATATTGATGCTTGTAATAATGGATATTTAAACGTCAAATCACGGAATTAATGTACAATCAACACTACGGAAGTATATTTACATTCAAATATTATTGTTTAATAGCATCTTGAACAGATTCTGTCTTGTGAACTACAAATTTTCAATAAAAACATCAAGGCCATAGACTGTCAGCTTGAAAGGCATGTTGCTTATCTATAGAAATAATAACAAAAACCAGGTCAGTGTGTTAAAGTACCAGTTGAATTTCAAAACCCTCAAGGTCATATGAGGCCTTTTATTCACTAATATAGATGATAAGTAACAACAATAATATGTTTAAGTGCCAGGTGAACTTCAACAAGGTCCAAAATAGTCTGTGCAAATATGACAAAAGAAACAAGGAAAGACTCTGACTGACACATTGAAGACACACAGAGAGAAAGTGTTTAAAATGACCCATTTTCCATCGCCAAAACATTTCCTAACTTTGGAGCATTACCTAAACATAGTAATGTGTTAATCGCCTTAATTGTGTTTTTACGCGTTAAACATTTAATAAAATTACTTGAAAAAGTTAACGCGTTAATTTTGACAGCCCTAGTCACTTTTATAATAATATTTATTGCAGTCTGCTACTCAAAAAAGATGATTACTGATTCAAGGAAAAAAGAAGCATATAGCTATGTTATTAGGCAGAGTAGCCTGAGATGACAAACATTAAAAAGGTACCCTGTACAAACACTTAGGTTAACATTCTGTGCTTCTAACCAAAATCATTGTGTGTATCCCTGACATTTGCTGACCCATTGCTATGTTTCTTGTCACATTAGCACCAATAACTGATAGGTGGAATACTGTGAAACCAAGAGCTGTAATATGATAGCTTACACATTTGCATTACCGCCCTCTGCAGTTAGTGGGAATGTGTATCGTGTCATCCATATGCTCGTGTGTTTGCTAGTAGAGCACGAGACATGAAGAAAACAGGGAGACGATAATCAAAACATTCCTCAATAGCACCTCTAATGGTCAAAAACTCCACAGGAAACCTTTGGATACCAAAAATAAATTGGCTGTTCAAAATGAACAACTCTTCTCCAAGAATAATATATTTAAAAATCAACAATGGTGTGCCACGAAAACAACGCAGTGGCATCACAAACGTTTTAGAGGCCGTATGTGTACAGTTTGTTTATACTACAGTTTATATACTGTATGCCGTCGAAATGGCGCAACTGTGATGAATATTTTAAAAACTTCTCAACAGCCATTCAGAGTAGCGCATAATTAAGACATCTTTCAACTGCATTCATGCTGCTGTTGCAGAGATTTAAGGTGACATGAACTCTGTAAAACGGTTCCAAGTTTTCAGTTCCAGTTTTAAAAATTAATAAGCCAACATTGTTCGAGTGTTTTTTTTACCAATAAAATCAGAAATACAGTGTAGTACAGAAAATGTGAGTGGATTATTAACTTGTATCCAGTTTTATGAAAAATGGTCAAAGCTAGTTAAACCCAAAGTTCAAGATTCAACTACATGATTTTTCAATTTATTATGATTTTATTATTTAACAAAAACAAAAAAAAAGGGCTAAAGGGGTAAAACAGAAAAAAACGTTAGGATTTTTTGGCAAGCAACAACATTTAGTTCAAAGTTCATGATAATTGACACATTGCTATTCTCTTTTCATACTTGTGGTGGGAAGAGAAAGGAGTTGCTTGTGTCGCTGAAGTATCCTTGAGCAAGACACTGAGCTTGTCCATGATGAGTCATTATTAGTCACTCTGAATAACAGCTTCTGCCAACAGCTTAAAATGTAAATTGACAGTCATGAAACGCTTTGGGCTGGACCCAAAATCTCATAATGTTTAGAGTTGTTCTGTTGGTGGCTTAGGAAAGTCTTTATAGTTTTAAAATGAACAGCACTGTGGAGAGTTTTTTGAATACGTCAAATGTTGTCTGAATCATCTTTGTTACATTTAATTTTGGGAAGTCTGAATACTACTAGAATGAATGGACTGGAGACATACTGGGGAGGGGGCTAATTGAGAGCTCAAGTGAGCAGTCGGCAGTCTGGCATGGCATATTCACAGTATTTGTCATTAGAACGGACTGCAGGGACAGAATAGAGTGCACTGCACCATTCGTGTGTAACCAAGATTTATGCTAATGTCTCCCTGCATATGCTTATTCTACATATCTATATTAAACTTAATAGACTGTTACATTGCTTCTTAACCTCGACTTCCATACATGATTACCTTTTCTGATTTCTTTGCAAAATGGCATATAAACACGGGGCAGGGATTTTATCAGCGTGTCAGTGAGTTTGTTTCCAGTGGCAGCCCATGGCTCTCGTAATCGTTTAGATACTTCAGGGACTCCATCATGAAAGCTTGCCTAAGAGGCTACAGTTAACATGTCACTCTGTAAATTTACTCTACATTTGCTCAGGAGGTGTCAGTGATTACATGAATTTGAGACAACTGCTGTTCTTTAGGTATTTCTGAAACATTGATACAAAATATTTTAATAGCATGTTACATGTACTCAGTAGCACTTTCTACAACAATGGCAAACTATCAATTTATTTGGTGTAAAATATTATTTGTACTGAGGAGCGGTGTTACTTAAAACAGAAATTTTAAATTTTAAATGTGATTCAGCTGAAGCGGCTCTAATCAATATTTTAATGTTAACAATGGATCAAATGATTACATGTAATGCGAGAGGTGTTATTCATAGCAACTAGCTTTGCAATTCCCCTCAGTTCTATAGAGCATTTTAGCATCTTTCAGAATATTGTTTTGGTTTTCCGGCCCGCAACTTTAATGTTTTGGTTCAAAACAGTAGCTTTGATAAACCCATGTTTCGCTAATTGCCCAGCACCAAACAGCAGACAGACAAAGTTAGCATCTGGCTAGTGAACATGCTGGAGCATTGAGCTAAAGAGCCAGATATTTCCATTTGAAGTTGGTAAAGCTGGTGGAGATCAAACCAGAGGTAAAAGCAGAGTGAATATTGGTCTTACATTTGTCAAGTGAACACAAACACAAATCAGATGATCATGTTGCTCCCTGTATAGTTTAAATAGGCAACTGTTTGCTAACAAGTTTGCCATATCAACTTTATATGGTGATAATATATTAATGTTTTGACATCTTGTAGCACTACACTCAAGTGGCAAAAAAAAAGGTATAACCTTTGTTTGTCTAAGATTCATGTGTTGTGGCAAGAAACTACTGTAAAGCTGTAACCAGAGGTGTGCCACTGTTGAAATCCTCTATCACTATGGCAAAAGATTATCTTTTATGTGTTTCAATCCAAGATACCTCAGTGTTATGGTGACTTAACACAAGATATTTGGGGTAATTTCAGAGGTTTTTAGAAATTAGATTTAAACAATATGACAGTTCACTTAGCGCTGTAGCGCTGAAACTCTGGAAGTTGTGTACAACAATTTATCAATAAAGGAATAAGTGAATAATCCTGCAGGAGTTTTTTTTAAGCAATTCCTACAGATGTTTTGATGTTTTTTTGTTTGTTTTGCAATGGCCGTCATTAGACAATGGCATCCACTATAAATGTTGTGAATCCAAGCTGACTACAGCTGCTGTCCTCCATAACAGAGCAGGCTACTAACTTTTAGAGCTATTTCTCAAGTCTACCAATTCTTATAATGTGTCCACATCTAGGACGAAAAACCATGAGATATGGCAGATTGTTATTAAATGTAACTCATAAATGAGTCTACATTTTCACATGAAATGTAGACTCATTTTTGCGTGGGTGTATTTTGGGAGCACCGTGCTGGTGTAAATGACATTTTCCAGGGGTGCAGATTGGGGTATTCATCACCTGCGCCCAATTGGCATTTTGGTGACTCTCCCTGTGCCGATATCGGAGAAGAGCCACAGTAGGGGTGAGCCACTGGCAAGCCAGAACTGCAATTTTGGTGTCAAGGATGACAATTATTAGCACTCTTTGCCATCTGCCAATTAGACATGCTTTTAATCAGTTTTCATCAGTGCCACTTTCTCTGCACATGCTGCATTTCACTGTGTTTGGTGCTTTGCACATCAAAAGGCTGCTAAATGTCTTCTACTGTATGACGTTAGATTTATTAAGAAAAATGCATGCATTACTTGCCCAGTTTTTGAACTTTCCTGACTTTGGAGTTCACTTTAAACTAATTAATCTTTCATTTTCTTATTTATTCGACTAAGTCTTACTTTTCTTTATTAAAAACTGATGCCCATGTTTCCAAGTGTGTGAAAATTCTAAAATTCTTGTGTATCAGTTTAGTATCTTTGACTTTTAATTTTGACATATAGAATTTTCTTGAATGAAGACATATGACTACATGTTTATTGTTTCATCCATATAATTACATTCAGCTTAGTGTTTTGTAAGGATGATTACAATTGCACAACACGCTTAACACTGTGTGTGATCAGAGGCGGTTCAGAGTGTCTTTGGTGTGATTTGACACCACGGATTACAAAAAGGAGGAAAAGAGAAAATAGCGAGGGGAGCAGAGTAGAGACAGGCCAGAGAAAGCAACAGAAAGTATCCACGAAAACTCTGTACAGTGTGGAAGGTCATCCGGTCTCTACCGCGTGTCATTCATGGGCGAGCTGCTTCTGTCCTCTGCTGTCTGTGTAAGAGTTTGACACACACACGCTACTATGTGTTTTTACATACGCCTAAAAGGTGCAGTGAAACTGACCAGCTCAAGTGCGCCTAGTGTTGCGGCACTATTTACTGTACGGGACATCGGATCCTCCGTTAAACTATCACTGCTGCTGCAACCCAGTATCACTCCAAAGTTTGTAATCATACAGTCTATGCATGTAATACACACGCCGGGCCACCGTGACAGTGTCACGTTCTCGCTCCGCGGGCAAGTTAGCAATAATAAATATGCAACATTTCAGGTGACAGTTGCAGTTTGGTTAGGTTTGGGTCCCAAAACTACTTGGTTAGATTTAGGGAAAGATCAGTTAGAATAACTACTTCGATATTACAATCAAAATTGATTATTGTTTTCACACAGGAAATTAACCCCAGTCTCCAGTATGAAAGTCCTGGATTTGACCCATTACTTTTATATTTGATCCTTAAGTACATTTAATATCAAGTACTTTAGTAGAACTTTGAAATCAGCACTTCTTGTGTTGTATTCAGGCTTGAATTGATTAACCTTTGATCAATATATTGAAATTCTTTTGCTTCATATTTTGCTCTGGCAAAGGTAAATTCATTCATTAGCTGCAGCCCCAATACAAACACTAGTTATTTGACAAATGTCATTAACATTTTACCAAAGATGTTGACTTTTTTCTGACGAAATTTATAATATCTAACAGTATATGTCATGAGCTGATAAATAATAGGGAGAAAAAAGGGCTTTAATGCAGTGTTGGTGGCGTCTTTACAGCAAGCTGCAGGAAGCCACTCAAGTGGAATGCAAAGCTGACCAGAGCTCCACTTGCCCTAAACAGACCCTCGGCTCTTACTTTACACACCATACACTTTCAACTCCCTTTTCTCCAACACTACCCATTTTGCCAGGCTCTTGACTTACAAATTGCTGCTTTAGACTTGGTTTCATTGTAACAGCTTCCTAGGGAGAAGGGAAGAAACATTTGAAAAAAGCCCACTCAGGACACTCATGTCCTCATGCAATACAGCAGAGCTGGTCCTTGGCTAACAGTCAGCACATTGTTTCCGCTTGTCCCTCAAAGTACTAACCTTAGCGCTGTCAATAACCTCTCTATCCATTCTCTAACCTTCCCATCTTTTCAATCTTCTTGGACGACATCCAAGAACCATGAAAAAAGTTAAAATGCCCTGGACATAAGCCCTCAATAGCTCAGCGTAACTCCCTCTTTAAATGTAGGACAAAAATATCAAGGCTCTTTAGCATGCCAATGAGACTGCACAATGTTCAGTGTTCCCAGTAGACGGGTGAAGGAAGAAGGGCAAGTCCTTCCTTGGCATAAAGAGGCACTGTGTAGAGGAAAGACATTGAGCAAAGGAACCATTTGAGGTGATACACATGCACACAATCAACCACACAGTATGCTAATACACTGATATTGAAACCCTAAACACAAACAGTCACTGAAACCTACATGTGCTCATTCTACTACAGAATGTCCAGTACATAATAATATGCTTTATCATATAACATATCTCAGCACCATGAGTCAAGGTCTCATCTTGTAAATGTTTTAATCACCTGCAGAACATTTACCCTTTGGTTCAGATTTACTATCATAACAGCAAGCTTTTAAAACTCCAATCTCATTGAAAGCAGCACAAGCCTCCTTTTTTTTGTTCTATCTAAAACCTAAAATACCACTCCACTCAACAGCCGTGCACATTCCATCACACTCACCATGGCTAAGAATTAAAAGAGTAATCCAATGAAATATTAATTAAATTATTGTGGGGTTTTCACTTAAGCACACCATTTTCATAATTGTTCCATAAATTATATTTTCCAGTACATTTGCTTTAGATGGATAATTAATTTCTGGCTTTACCCTTTTCAATTTGATTTTGTTTATGGAAACTGCAGAATGCAAATGTCTCTGTGTGTGTGTGTGTGTGTGTGTCGCTCGCTTTTACACACAAATGTAGCGGAGCCTTTAGCCATGTCAAAATGTGATAGTTATTTGCTCAACTGTCTATATGACAATTTCACACAGAAGTTCAGACAATCAAGAGGCTCATGGCCAAACAGATGCGTATTACTGTGATAAAGAAGATTTTATCATAATGATGTAGTACAGTACATGAGAGCTGTAGCTGCATGCTTCAACATGAACTAGAGTTTAATGCCTCCAAACAGCTACTGACCAGTTTTGGTCCTTATATACTATAATAACAATACATTAACAATATAAACACGTATAACATTATTTTCAACCACATGCACAAAGATGTATGGAAGGGGCTAGGCTTGTACCAACTATGTTGGTAAAAAGCAAACAAAAAGAAAAACAAACAAAACAGAGAATCTTTTGAATGTTGGAGCGAAGTTAAAGCTATGCAATGGAGGGGAAAAAGCCAATGTGTAATGTGAATGATTGTCACACAGTTACGCACCTGCAGAGAAGCATCACTCAACTCTGCCGATCATTCCAGCTGACTATGAACTAGGAAAAGAGATCATATTTCTCCAATATTAGCTTCTCTGCACTGGCTCCCTGTTAAATCCAGAATAGAATTTAAAATCCTTCTCCTCACCTACAAAGCTCTAAATAGTCAGGCACCATCGTATCTTACAGAGCTCATAGTGCCTTATTACCCCACTAGAACACTGCGCTCTCAGAATGCAGGGCTACTTGTGGTTCCTAGAGTCTCCAAAAGTAGAACGGGAGCCAGAGCCTTTAGCTATCAAGCTCCTCTCCTGTGGAATCAGATCCCACTTCCACCATGTCCACATTTAAGAGTAGGCTAAAGACTTTCCTCTTTGATAAAGCTTATAGTTAGGACTGGCTCAGGTGAGTCCTGAGCCAGCCCTTGGTTAGGTTGCTATAGGCCTAGACTGCCGGGGGACTTCCCAGGATGCACCTCTCTCCCCCTCTCTATCTGTATACATTCTCATCCCATAAATGCATGTTACCAACTTGACGTCTTCCCTCTCCTGTAGTTGTGTGCTTTCTCGTCCCTCTACTCTCTCTTACTGTCACTTTCAGCAGGTATTTCAGCGTCCGCAGATGTATCTGGATTTGTGACTATGGCAACTTGTTGGGGCGGTGCTGCTGTGTCTACGGTGCAGGGGACGAGTGGCTCGGGTCCTGCTCGTTGGGCTCCACCTGGAGCTGCTCGGTTGTCCGTCTGGACCCATCCTCTTCCCTTATGTTTTACATCCTACACTTTTCATCATAACTGTATATACTACAATTTTGCCATTGTCATCATAATTGTGTGTACTATGATTTGCTGCTATGAATCTATTCTGTACATACGACATCTATTGCATGTCTGTCAGTCCTGGGAGAGGGATCCCTCCTCTGTTGCTCTTCCTGAGGTTTCTATCATTTCTTTCCCTGTTAAAAGGGTTTTTTGGGTAGTTTTTCCTTAGTCGAATCGAGGGTCTAAGGACAGAGGGGGTCGTATGTTGTACAGATTGTAAAGCCCTTTGAGGCAAATGTGATTTATGATATTGGGCTATATAAATAAAATTGAATTGAATTGAATTGAATATGGAGCATTGTAGCACATTTCAGCTCATTTTTTTGGTTAATTTTGGTTTTACAGCCCTCAACTTTATAGTGTTGGTTTCACTCTCGCTGCTCCACTCTGTTTCCAGCCGCAGCGGTTTTCAGCAAAAACGTTCTGAGAAAACCCACTATATGCTACTTGCTCAGCACCTTTGGAGTTGTTGGAGAGAGATAAAAGGAGAGTGACTGTTGGACATAAAATTCATTAGGTGGACAGAAACGCAACTCCAAATGACTGCTAATGTTAGATGTCTGCAGGATGTGCAAATAGGAGACTATAATAGATACATAAATAATAGATAATTGAACAGAAAAATATCTAACCTAAATTAAATCATAGTATATTTATCATTCAGGATATTTTGCTGGTCAGCCACTGTGATCTGATTATTAACAATTAATATTATTAATTTATTGAATAAATATTTTGTAAACATCTTAAGTTATGTCCAACTACATAATATACATAACGCAAACAAATCCATGTTTTATGTATACTCTGCAGTTTAACTCTGCACACAGCTCTTATTCAACAGCTGCCAAGCTGCCAATCAACGAGAAGACAAACTGTAATAACAGACATCATACACACACACCTAAACATACCAACATACATCTTCATATACACACGTTGTCGGTCCTCCATGTTTGTCCTATGATATTTCTTGGTGCTAAAAATGGCAGCTCAGGAGCTTGAGAATCTCGTTTAAGTGAGGCCACGTTATCATTTCACAAGGCAAAGACAGAAGGCAACATATGCCCAGCACTGTCCTTTGTGCCTCTGATTCAAAGTATTCATCAAAAAGCTGTGCTCTCCCATGAGGCTGCTGCCATATGCCGCTGGAAAATGTCACCAGTAAAAGTCATAATAATTCACTGGCTTCAGATCCGCATTTGATATTCCTGTTTTTCAAATATTGAGACCTGTATTTCAGACTTTGGAGATATATATTGCCCAGCAGTGAACATAAGACAATTGTAATCATTGGCCTTTACATCTAGCAGGCGCAATATTGGTGTGTCCATGTTACTTTACTCTTTAAAGTTGGATTGACATGCGTCATCTGACCTGAGTTTAGGTCTGACATTATTGGGCTTTTGTATACATTTTTGTATATATTTTCAAACATGCAAACTTCGCATGTTTGAAAATATATAACAGCTTTGAGTTTGGAATTCAAATTTTAACTTTTGTGGTAGTCACACCATTATAAGGGAAATCGTTTATTGGGCAGGGAAGACTATGACACCTATGTTGTCAGAGCCCCCACCTGGCTTCCAGATTTACCCTTAACCGAGAGGTTATCCTCAAAGGTAGAAAACTGTGACATCAACTCAAAAAGGCTGTTAGTGGTAAGTGGTAGAAGTTCCAAAACGTGTTAAAAGTAACTAAGAACTTGAATGCTGGGTTTACTTAATATTTCCAGACCAAAATATCTGTCAAACTGTAATTCACAACAACAGGAAAGGCATTGGAAGAACTCAAAATGACTATTGACAACTAAAAATGTTTGCACTGTGGGCATAGCCTCACAATCAATACCCTGCTCCAGGGGTTTGCAAAGTCCGGACCTGGGTGCGCATCCAGACCGGATGGCAAGTCAATACAGACATAGTCCATACAGCTTGTTATGAATACAATACATTATGAAGTGTTACGTTTTCTGTTTTTACGTTGATTCTGTTTCAACTTTGAAGGTCATTGCATTCTTTTTCTGCAGCCCCTGTGGCGCCCGCCGCAGCCTAAACGCACTACCGGTATTTTTGACGCAGCGCCGGATTATAAGGTTACACCAGAGAATTTGCTATCAGCTCCTAAATCACAGATACAAAATGGACCTCTGACCTTGAATACAAATTAGATGCGGACCTTGGAGTAATACGTTTGAGAACCCCTCATGTGCACATTTTCTTTCCGGTGTGACAATTATAATCCCGAATTTTACACACAAGCAGAATATGGAACTCTTGAAATATTATTATTGTAGCAATCTATTAATCTAATAAATCTACTAAAATGTCAAGATTTGGACTTAAATCCATCAACAACTCTACTAAATATCCATATAAACTGGTTTTTAGCTGAAAAGGTGGTTTAGGGGTTTAGTTACTCTTTAAACTTGGGAACATGACCAATAATATACCATCTAAATAAAGGTAGACTGCCAAGGACATGTGAGGAAATCTGAAATTCAGTAATGTCACCACTAAGATATCTGCTACATCCTACAGCGTCCTTGAAAAATCCCCCCCTGACATAGGCTATCTGTGAATGCTTGAATAATGGGAAAATCTGAATAGAAGTAACACCTACAGATTATTATTTTATAATTGGTTTTGAATACCAGAACATGGGTCCTTCGTGACCACTCCTCTCAGATAGCACTAAAATCCGCTTACATTTGAAAAGAGGGCTACAGTTTGCATGATGGCCCACTGTGGAGTACAAAATTCAGGTGGGAGGGATAATGGTCTGTTTTAATCACAAAATTGGCAATCAAGAACAGACAGTGTATTGCAAAAGGTAGAGCAACGTTAACGGATAGTATTTTTGGACCACAAGCTGTATTTAGCTTTTTAACAAAAGGTGTTCAATTATTGGCCACATTTTGGAAAATAGTATTGTTATACACATACTTTAAAGGATTAGAAGGAAATTATGGGGTTTTCCAAAGGAGACTGTTTGGCTCTGAATAACGGAATATTTTAAATGGTTAAAATCGGTGTTTTCCTTAATCATGCAAGGACAGAGAGGCCGAGAGGGGCAACACTATTCTGCGTGTTAGATGAGGGAGCTGTGCTGTTATCTGCTGATCCCAGAACTTCCCTTGGAGCACCGGAGTGGGTCTGTATCACGTAGTGCACCCTGCACTGGGACTGTGCAGCCTGCTGACAGGAAAGCTCGATTAGCGAGCCACAAAGAGGCCAATATAGAGGAGCACTTCCTCAGCCAAAGGGGGTTCGTCCGGAGAACACGCTCCAAGCCGCTTTCCTGACAAGGGACAGTGACAAACACACACACTGGCTAGCCCACCTTGGGGAATGCGTGATGGATTGGGATTTGGTTTCTCCGACACACGTCCATGCAGGAATCCCAATATACAATATGACACACACACACACATACATACAAGAAGCCATGTGAATAAATACATACACACTTTTTTGACATACTGAATGCAGTTGCATTATTAAAAACACAACTGTTAAATTAATTGGAAAGCAACAAAGTTTCTCTAAGTTTTTCAAAGAATACTGGCAGTCATCCAGACAAAGAGATGAGTATGTTTGGACTGGCCCCAGCCCTGCGCGTGCTGCCTTCACTCAGACAATGGGATGTAGATGTGGAAGTGGGCCTGGGCCAGATGAGGAAAACGAGATAGCAGGGGTGGGATGAGGGGTGGAGGTGCGCTGAGCACAGACTGGTAGGCTGTTATGGGACCCTGTGGCGGAAGGGCATTGTTCAGCAGAGGAAAAACACAACAACAATAAAAAACAACTCTTCCTGAATCTTTTTATATGATTATGTAGAGAACAATTGAGTGGGTGGGATCCGCTACTTTGAGGATATTGAAAGAAGGCTCTCCTTTGAGACTTGGAATGATCCTTTCACACCTTACACTGGAACACAAGCAGGAAAATAAAACAATGTGAGTTGCTGAGCAAGAAGCATATTGATCAAGAACTGTGTGTCCATTGAGAGAGATTACAATGGCCTTTGGCCCTTGACACATTAAGCAATGAACCAAAGGTTAATGAGGGGAAAATTGAATGATAATGGATCTATTTTTTCAAAGCTACAGCATAACATGCATTATGCTTTGGCATAATGCAAAGTCAATCAGTATTAAATCAAATTCAATTTAAAATTAACTCATCCTAGGCAATTACTAGGTACTGTAGAAGGTATGAAAAACAATATCTGATTTTAATCTATTAATCTGTAAAATCCGATCATAAATCTATTTATCGATCTAACACAGAAAGTACAACCTTGTGTTTATGAGAGCGTATGAGTATTGTATGAGTGCGTGTGCAACAGAAAGAACAGTAAGTTAAATGTGTGTGTGTGTCTGTTTGTATATAATTGTATGCTGCCCACATGTCTAGTTCTGTGTCGACTTTTTCAGCTTATAACTGCGTGGCTGTAGATTTCACTAACCCTAAGGTCATGCACCTGATATACCTTTGAATCCTGCTGTTTGCTTGTGTGTAGAATCCTCTCAAGGGGAAAGACAGGTCCACAGATAAGAGTCTGCTGTGATGTTGCGCATCTTGGCCCTCAAGGCCTAGACATTGGTTTTCTCTTCATCTCGTTTTCACATTTTTGCAGCTTCCCATTGATTTAGTGCTAGCTCAATTCATGGGCTTTTCAAGCTCGGGTTGTCTTAGCTGGTGTTCTATTGTCTTTATACAGACAATTGGAGTTATACACATTCAAGATAAGTCCAAATTCAATCAGTGTAGGTTTGAATTTGTTATCCCCTGTTATTCCCTTTACATACTCGATTTATCAGGACTCCATTAAGATCCTTAAACAATGTCTACACAGTTGAGAGCTCTTACGAGACTAAATATCATAGAAAACATGATAAGATGCTGGCAACACACTGAGAAGTATTTTCATATGTTACCTTCTTACAAGTTCGTGGTCTGCTCCATAAGAAACTATACTCAAGGTTATTAGTTATGCCCATTATTGTTTTGGTTTGAAATATAAAAAAGCTTGTCATCAGTTAAAATAGAGTTGAGTGAATAGACCATGAGTCTAATTTCACTTTCCTTGCACAACAATTATGTTGCCGAGGTCACTTTTGTGCATAGTGATCTGGTTGCTTTATGAATTGCTGGTTGGGCTGAGTGTTTTTTAGACCAAGGTAATGGCTTATAGAGTCATGCATTTCTCAATCAATGTACATCATGTTTTTAGATATATTTTTATGTATTATTATTTACATATTTGCAAAACTAAGTGTGCCATTTTGTGTTTTTCAAAATTGATGTAAATTAAGGGCTTTTTGAAAGAAAAAGATGGATAGGTACAAATATTATGTTTTATGTGTGTTTTTTGACAGAATATCCTTGCAGGTCACAGACATGCTAACTTTACAGACAACAAGATTACATCAACCTCAGCCTCTTTACACCCATCTTTTACTCTTCTACAATATAACATCTAACAAACAGTGTTATAAGTTGTACAGCTGTAACCTTTGAGTAGGTAAAAAGTCAATGATCAAATCAAGGCATAATAACAGGTCAATAATGGACGTCACTCACATTAAGGCAGATATATTGTCAGTAGATTAAGTAGATGTAATTAGTATTTTACTGCAATGTATAACTGAATGGAATTGTGACAAATTGCAAGTTTGCATGGCTCAAACAGCTAATGTAAAGAGACATTAAAAAATGTAATTAATTAAACCAGTTTTTCAGCTCAGTGTAGATTTCAAGTAATAATAGTAGTGGAAATGCTGCCTCCGAAATGATTCTGTTTGACAAATTAAAAAGGTGGAGAAAACAAGAACCCAGTGTGCAAAGGAACCTTCTCACTTCTAAAGAAAAAACCTGAACCCACAGACCTCTTTCTTAAAAAGTTAAACATTTATTACTTCAGGGGTGCCCGATGAGCTGGGAGGCTCTTACTTCAACGGGCTGTAAATGTCATCTCCTCATTACACATTAGTGACAAATGAGTCAAAGCTCCAGCGGCAACAGAGAAGCTTTACTCTTCCTTTCTCTGGTCCAGGCAACTGGCTGGTTAAAATCACAACCAGTGCTTCACAGAGTAATTAGGTACCATAAGTAAAGTAATGACAAGATTCACCAAATCATATTACATTGACTGGACTAGTCTTCCAAATTATTGCCTGGTCTGGTTATTACAGAGTGGATGGATTTTTTATCTGCCTTGCTAAGCTGATATTTAAATATTGTAAAATCACTGTGGTTTATTGTTGTTTTTTAATGAGGCTGTTCACTGACTTAAAGCATCATTCTTATTTGTGTACAAAATATTTAAAGACACATTGACACTGTTGACAAGTATTTGGGGCGGGAAAACCCATAATCATTTATGACATGTAGTACATAAATTGTAATAACCAGAGTGGAAATCATTGTTTGTGAGTCACAATATGAGTGCAATGGAATTAACAGTCAACAACAGCTTGAACAACAGTGATACATCTCCAGGGCAGCTGAGTAGATAAACTGTATTATTAGAACTACAGTCACGTCAGCCTACACTGACACGATCATATAGCGAGTAGACATTTTTTACATTATTTATATTATATTTAAAACAATGCACATATCCTATTTCCTCTTTACATTTACATTTAGTCATTTAGCAGACGCTTTTATCCAAAGCGACTTACATATGAGAACATATGTCCTCTTTAAGATTTAACTATGAATGACTTTGTATTGGTCACGTTTTTATTGTTAGCACTAAACTTGCTGCTCATTATAAAAGAGCACAATAATCTCTGAGGGTTTTTTTTTTTTTCCTCTCTCTCTCTTGGACTAACATTAGGTTGCCTTCTGGAAGTTCTGACCTGGGCCAGACAGCAAGGCTTGAGAACTGGCAACTGTCTCTCCACGCCATTAATCAGGCACACAGAGGACTGTCTTCCATCCAGATGGGGAGCCTCTCTACAACCAGAGAAAAATAAGCAGGCTAATTAATTCTTATTGTTATAGACAGAGGGAGATTAGATGGAGAGAAATTGAGAGGGGGGACAAGGAGAGAGAGAGTGGAGTCACCTTTAACGAAGCCCTGGATTCACAATATATTCTCCCTGCATGGTCATTGTTTCTTCAGAAAAATATATCTATGACTTGACATCCTGTATGACTGAATGAGGAGGGCAGAGCGACATCACAGCTAAAGGTTAATGAATGATAAGGAGCCTGGAGCACTCTGGGACACAGTGTGGCAGCAATTAGACAGGCCCAATAGGATGCAATCAAACTTTGAGACCACTTTACAAGGATGAGTGAGATAACAGAGAATAATTCCCACTGGTTATTTTACTACGTAACTAAATATCTAGCTACACACAGATACCAAAAGATATATGTGGCAGACTACTGCACTGTAGAATATCTGCAGATTTGGGTAATTCTATATGTATTCTTTGTTGTGGCAACAAAATGGGTAAATATGAAGTCTAAATTACAGAAGATGGATATTGTGCATATCCAATCCCTTGAGTTTGTTCTTTTAGTAATTGTGCTATCCACTCATTCTTTACCTTGTTTAATGTGCATGTGGTCATGGCATTAGAGAAACAAAGTGGAGAAATAGGACTTAGATTACAACAATAGCGTTTCCAATTAATTCGTGAACCCACAGAGAATTATCACCCAACTCTGCAGTTCAACCCAGCTCTACAAAGCATTTCACCTTTCAGCTCATTGTTTAGGTTTTCCGGCTGGAACTTTTGTGTTTTGGTTCACCGCTCATCGCTACAACAAACAGTTGTTTCAGGGAAAAGCTCTGATAAACCCACTGTATACTTTCCTCGCAGTACCAAGCAGCAGTTAGCGTTTGACAGAGCCAGATATTTCCCTTAGGAGTTGGTGGAGACCAAAACAGAGCTAAAAAGAGAGTAAATATATTAGACTTGAAATAATAACATGGACAGAAACACAACTTAATTAAAATAAATGCTTATGTAGCTCCGTGTCTGTTTGCTTACATGTTTAGCATAAAAACTATACAGTCAGTCAGTCAGTCACTCATTTTCTACCGCTTGTTCCCGTTGGGGGTCGCGGATAAAAACTGTACAAGGTGATAAAATGTCAATGTCATGTTTGCAGCTTCCTCCAAGTCGCCAAACAAATAAATGATTTCAGGTTTAAATGTTCTTTGGTCTATAAGTTGATGAGTTTGATCAGAGTGGTAAGTTCCATCTTCTATTAACAGGGTAAGTAAATATATTCCATATTTTATGTTTACATGTGTACATTAGTAAAAGATATACAGTCCTTAGACACAGCATCAGGTTTCTTTAACCAAACTTTTTTTTCAGGGAGACATCTTTTCAATACATCAGGTATTATATATATACATATTATATATGATATATGATATATGATAGAAACCAACTATACTTCACTAGTTTGACACGCCGGGCTAATCTGCCAGTCTTTACACAAAACCATCTAAAACTAAGTAAGAAACTGAGTCACAGGTATTAGACACACACAATGTTTGTGTGCTTTCCCTAGAGTCATGATAGGAAAAAAAAATATGGAGTTGAAGTAAAGTTTCCAGATGGCTCTGCTTACATGGTGCAACAACATATTGGTTTTACTGTCAAATGTGAATTTCAGAGAGGATATGAGTACATGGTCCACAATAATGAGGCAGCAAGTTAAACTGTGAAATTAATAGCGTTAATTAATATAAACAAATGAAGGGAACACTGAGAAATAATGTAAAATATACTTGTTTGCTGTTTTACTTAGAATGACATGAAAAGTTCAATTCAGGGTTTTCAACATGTTGTCTCCCAAGACTGTGAGAAAAGGGAAACAGTTCGACTACCTCAGTCAAAAGTGACCAAATAGACCTTTCAACAACTCGAGAACTGTCTTATTACATGTTGTATATTGTTAGTTACCAAGCAAGTTGCTAATACCTGATAATTAAAACCAGACTGTGTAGCTTAAAGCATAGGCCAGATGAATTGTGTTTTGTTGTTTTGGTGAATTTTCCGTTCTTGTCATCTGGGGCAAACATACTACGGAAACAAACAGTGGATAATGATGGAGGGTGTCTCTAGAGAACTTGTGCAATTATTTCATCTACCGTGAAGTCTCAACTGGCATCTGTGGTTCCCCACCTGAAATTATGACACAAATAGAGAGATGGGATAGTAACAGAATGCCATCATTGTGCATTGGTGACACAGCATACAGTGCTGATCTATACAAGCACCAACAACGGCTTGCTTTTCAAAACATTATTACATTATTCAACATTCAAGTAAACTTTCCGGGCAAGGAGGGGCACTACTGGAAGTAGGATAGTAAGTTGCACATTGACTCCTGTTTTGTCTTTATTTTTAAATTCAGCACAAAATATGTCAGTATTGATTATTAATATTTGTCTCCAGTTTTGAACTGGGGTTCGTGCAGTGTCACTGCTGTCTATTTTTTTACAAGCTGAGTTAAATCTTAACTGATCACTGACACCGGCCAAAACAATCGCGCCAGTTGTCTTCTTCTGTTCTTTCAATTGATGGCTCACGTTTTTTTTTATGTGCAGTAGCATTTAAAAAATGTTGTGACCTGAAGAAAAGATTCTACTGCAACTGCTATTGATACTATTACCACAATAGTAATAATAACAACTATAATAATAATACACTAAAACATCCACCTTCAAGCTTAGTCATGTTACACTCATAATTGTCCTTATTCAGTAACAGTAAACAGATAATATATTTAATCTGATATTAATGAAGATGTTACACATCAAAAACATTAATAGTACTGCAAGTAACATTGCAATAATAACTATTAAAGTAATAATGATACAATTATCTCTCTTACTACAACAGGTGGAATGTACCACTCTGCGTATCTTTGTAAACATGAATGAGTCATCTTCAGTAAGTATAGGAAATAAGGTTAGATTAATTATCAGTTCATGATTTAACTTCTGGCTGTAACAGGGTCATAGTCATTATTTACAGAAATATCTTGTGTCATTTACAGTGCTTTATTAGTTCTCAAACCACAACTAACAGTGTTAGGTGTTATCATTATATCCCTCAACCACTGCCAGACCAAATCAGGTCCTAAAAAACTAAATTTATATCACTGTTTTTGGGTGCTGTAGTGTTCGGTAAAATTGTCGTGGAATTATATTTTATGTTTATTTGCGTAAATCTCTCTCTTTGTTTGAGTATGTTCATTATCTAAAACTAAGTCGCCTAATGGCCTGTTTTATGCATGCAGCGATGGTGTATGGGCCAGGGACACTTGCTCTCTTTCTTGTGCAGACATTGTCCCTCGTGAACCTGCGAGCTTGCTCCTCAACCCCATATGAGACTGTGAAGGAATCTATTATTTTTTCAATCCTGAGGGAAGGAGAAAGGTCTCCAGCATCATTATTTTCCTTCAAAATGTAACTGACTTTACTGCACACCCTAATTTGCTTGTCGTAATTATAGGTCATGCTCCCCTTTTGTAATTTATAAAACCTTTTGTTCTTATCAATAATGAATGGGCTTTAGCAAATCATGGTGCTATAATATTTTGATATTATGAAAATGCTAATGCGTCAGGGACCTTAAGCCTTATCGGCCAGGTCCGATGCTCTATTAAACAGCCAGCAGAAGTTGGACGCAAATTGCTTATGTTAATGCCCCAGTTGTACCCAGACAGCATGAGGAGTCTGCAATTAATTTCATCCAGGCGGTGGATGGACAGGCAAATTTATTTCCCTTCCACAGGATGGAGGCTCCCCCCTCCTTTCTCAAAAGGTCTCCATGCATAGAATTGGAAAGGCTGTGAGAACAAGAGATGGAGGGTAAAAGGGAAAGTGAGAGGGGAGCGGTAACTTAGGAGCAATCTGTGACCTAATTGAACAGCAGCAAAAAGGGAGGGCAGCATCAGGGAGACAAGAGGCGAAATCTTCATTCATTCCGCTGACAAGTGTTTTCAGAACTTAAACCTGTTTTATTAATTATGTTTGACATTTCCCTAATTACTTTCATTTACATCACATCAGCTCCTAGCAGATGATTAGACTGCATATCAATTCAGTGTGGTGTTACAGCACAGGGAGAGGAGTGGATAGTGACTGAGTTATAAAGTGTTATTTTATTACAAGTAGTCTGATGTGATAAGATCTCACACACACTATGTACCTCTGTCAACTTACTGGGTATTTGTAGTGTGTAGGCTAAAGAAAATAAAGTTTCAGCATGTTAGACACTTGAATAGAGTAATGAACATACAAGTCCACAGAGTCTGCCCATGTTTCAAATAGCCATCTCTGCTGAGAGCAGTAAACTTTGATGTGCTGTAGAGAACGGCCTATAAACACATGATTAATTGACACCCCTGTTTCCAGTTATATGACCCCCTGCCTTCCATGACAGAAACACACACAAAGTATGTTATTTTTATCCTGCCTTGAGATTAAAAAAAAAAGCATCTTCTCACAGGAACATGCAGAGGGAGAGAACCTTGGTACAGTAACTCTGGCCTCACCGCCAACCGCAGACCCCACAGTTTCTCCTTCACTGTCCTTTTTCAGTTGAGTTGACTTTTCCTCAAAAGGTTGTGGGACATTGATTACAGACCATGATGTCTCCAAGCTTAACTAGAGCTTCTCTATATCATAACCTGTGCAAAATTGTTACAGAGCATAGACAAATATGGTTAATGCCAAAAGTAATAAAAGTAGGGCTGCAACTAATGACTGTCTGAATTTGAGATTAATTGTTTATTCTATGAGATATGAAAAAATGGGGGAAAATATCATCACAATTTCCCAGATTCCAAGGTGACGTCTTCAAATGTCCTTTTTTCCGAAACCCAAAGATATTATGTTTCTCTAAATAAAGAACAGAGTAAATTGAGCAAAAAATAGTGCCATTTGGATGCAACTGTAGTGGTCATTAAATCGCATTCTTTGTGAGGCAGTCTGAGGAAAATTGAAGATTCCTGAATGCACCTTTAACTGTCTGCTTGAAGGAATGCAGTGTTAGGATTGTCTGTTTAATCCAAATAACAGTGATTCTTTCATTTTGAAATACATAATGGAAATAGATGAGGATGACTCATGAAAATGTATACCTCAATTATCCATTTTAATTTATAGCCCACCCTCCAGGCACATATTAATCAAACATTAATATAAAAAAGAACTATACATCAAAAAGTGCCAGCTTTCACTTCTAGTTCCATTCATAGTCATGCATATTATATGTAGACTAGGCTTGACTGCTGCCCGTCTTATAACAATTATACATTAAGTAACCAGCAGATTGATGGATTGATAGATAATGTCCATATTCTGCATTCAATATGCTTAAATTTTAATGACCTTTTCAACAACCTTACCTTTCACTTTTATGTTTAGATAATACACTTTATGCAAATTGTACAATTCTATAAATTTTAGATTTGTCTCTATTCATCTTCCTCTGTCTGTGAGAAATGTTCATTGTGAAATGTGATTAAAATCAAGTATACCCCATTCATTTTCTTGGTGTGAGCCTTGTGTATAGTCTCATAGCTTCATCCACACACAGAAAAAAAATCAAAGCTTGTGTGGAACTGAAAACAAATGTTATTCATCCATCAAAATAACTTATGTCAAGTATATTATAATAATTTCTTATCTCTGTAATCAATATCAATACTACTGAGATCAACCTCTGCTCAGGGATAAATTAGAAAATTGATGCCGGCTAATCATCCTGTATAATGTATTGATGTGTAATGTTCTTGTTACATTAACAATCATTAACAATCCACTCATGTGATGTGGTACTACTAAACTGTTTGCCTTAGCTACAGGGGGCTAGGTAAACACACAAATGGAATTTCCTTTTTTTGTGTTTCAGTCTCGTATGTTTGGTAATCGGCATTGGTAAGTCAGAAGACATCAGCTTGACTCTATTAATTACCACCTGATCCTTTCTTCCTGGATAATTAGGTACCCATTAGTTCTAATCAAGTAGTTACTTAATTATTGCAGTAATTAGTCTAATGGTCTAGCAAATTGAAGCTTTATCACTTTCAGATACTTAATGTTCTTGGCAGAGTACATCACAAGTGTCAAGGCTTGGGATTCAGCAATCAAGCAGTAGAAAACAAAGTTTATACCATGGCATAAAAGATATTGTTCTATTCACGTTAAAATTTGCATAAGACACAATTTAATGTAAAGCATAACTTTCCAAATTAAATGCTCTGAGCTATGCCACATAAATTCATTCATCCAGTGACAAACATGATGTGTATAGAAATTTGTAACTTGAGAAATCAATCAATATTTGATACTGTATTTGATTTTAGCACGACAAATCATCAATAAAACCCCAGACAGACAGGGGTGGACTGTGTTGTTGTGATACATTCACATTAACCTGCTTGAACAGGGGGAAATACCACTGAAAGAGGGCTGGGTAAACAGTGAGGCTAATCTACCATCATTTTTTTTGAAAGAATGTATGGTATTCAGTTAATTCATTTTTCCTTATGGGTTGTTTCAATGTTCCGTCACACAGTGGAGACACAAGACGCCTAATGTATGCTTAAGGGTGGGGGGAAATGATGCTCCAACATAAGGAGTCATCCGGGCCACAAAGGGAAAGCGATTGGGTTGTCTTCAAACTGCAATAAATTGTGCCTGGCTTGTCTGTCATCACCTTCCAATTAGCCGTGGTTTATTGAGTCTGCCAGAGATGGGGGACGTTGGCAGGTGAAGAGAGGTGCCTGCGCCAGTACACCAACATTAGACAGAGCTCACTTGTGACCCAAACATCCTCCACCACCATGACCAATAAACCTTACAGGCAAGACAAAATATATATACATGTACAAACAACCTGCTGACAGAAAAAACAAGCATGAAACCTGTCCAGGTCCTTGGCATGTTTATGCTTATTTAAGACTATGGCTCATTTTCAATTCAAAAGCAAAATGTATGCCATAGAATGGACTGTACTTGTATAGAACTGTTGTCTTCTGACTACTCAAAGCACTTTCACACTACATTCATACACTGATGGCAGGTGCTAAGTGTCCATCAGTACAAAAGAACTAAGCATTCACAGACACCAAAGGCACGATTTGGGTTTTAGTATCTTGCTCAAGGACACTTCGACACGTGTGCTGGGGGAAGCCGGGATCAAACCGCTGACCTTCTGATTGGTGGACAACCCGCTCTTCGACAAAGCCACAGCTGTATAGCTGATAGAACTAGTCAGTGTGGTGGAAACATAAACTCAGTTTCCCACAATCTGGGAAAAGGATGTAGTCTGTGATGCTGTTGAACTGAAGTGCATTATACTGAAAGATGTTTCTGTTATTTACCCTAACCTCATTGATATAAATGGGGTGGACAAAATAATAGAAACACCTGTCAGTGTATCAATCAGGGCTGCCCCCAACTAAAGACTTTCCTAGTCAACCAGCAGTCGTTAGTTCAAGCCATTAGTCGAATAGTCGTCGAACGTTAATTATATTATATTGATTAATTATTTACATTTATATTTTAGGGACATCAGAAAATGGTTTCAGTTATAGGGCTGAGAAAGAACGTTATAAGTAGCCTAACATTGTTAACACTGTGCTACATTACAGGGAAATACAAAACTGTGATAATAAACCTTTTAAAATATACATTTTTCAATGAAGCGAGCCACCTGTTGCTAATAGCAAAAGCGGTAATGATTCTGAATGTGTCAGAATAACCAGCAAGGAGACTAAAATGTATTCCAATGCAGTATAACATCACACAAGTCTCGTTGTTCACACTGGAATAAATAACTTCCAACCTCACAAAAACAAATACTTGTGGATCAATACAATGCATGAGACTGGAGTCAAATTACTTGTATGTGTACACATACCTGGCCGATTTTGATTCTGATTATGTATAATGTTAACGTTACTTACAAATAACTCGCTTACGAACCTGCTCCTCTCCCTCTTAGTGCCTCTCCTGTCGAAGCAGCTATAAGTCAACTTTGTACTGTGTCCTGAACATTATAACCTTCATAAAGGAAGGAATTATTGGAGGACTGTTGTATTAGACTGCATTAGTTTTATCTGTGTGTATTTTATAAACTGAAGTTGTGCCAGAAACCCCTGCTCTGCTTCTACTATACCTTATAAACAGCACCTGAGTGTAAAATCCCATTATTAAAGTTGTAATCTTATAGATTTCCATTTAAATAAATGTCTGTTAAGTCACTATCTATCACCAAATGAGCTAACACAATGGTGATTGAGCCTATGGCCCAGTGATGAAATGATATGAAAGTCCTCGCATTTGCAGTATTATGAACTGGGTGTCTCTGGAGACATTCCCAGAAGAACTGCTGCATTAAGTTAGTGCGAATGCAAACACACTTTTCCTACTGCTGCAGCTTCACATCAAAAGCGTTTAACTGGCAAAACACAAGTTGACTTTTATTATGAAATAGTCACAGGAAATGCAATGTGTTTGTCAGTGAGCTTGACACTGACCACTAACATTCATCAAAAATTCGTCTAAATAACAAGACAACGGTCATTTTGGGGATTTTTTTGACAGCAGATCAGTTTGAGATATTGCAGGGAGTATTGGAACAAGAAGGAGCCACCACAGTGAGCTGTTAGATGAAGAGCTGCAGGCGACAGGCTGCACACCTCCAACGTCTCAGTAACTAACTCCTTTCACTGTGCCCTGCTGTTCGCAGACTCATGCCGTGTGCAGCATAAAATCAGAACCCAGTTGCTCACAGAATGCCAATTATTGTCTGACTTCTTTAAGACAACGATAGTTTGTTTTGTTGCCCCCCACCAGTAGTATTAAACTGTATTTGCTGTTTCCATCAGAAACTAGGTGTCGCCAAAAGAACTAGGACTGAAATCTTAAGGATTGCCACTGTAAAGGTTTAATGCAAAAGCCCTGTTTTGATTTTTTTTTAGACCAAGGCTAATTCAGACCAAGGCTAACCAGCCTTCAATTTTACATCGACAAACATTTTATCAGTGAACATTATTAGGACTTTATTATGTTTTTTTCAACAAAATAGAATCACTATACAAATTTAGAGTTAAAATAATGATGTTCTGGGTAAAACGCAGCATGACATGTCAACAATCTTGGAAACAGGAGTAGCTGAACAAATTCTGTGTAGTAAAAACAATTGTGGTGAAGACCACAGGCAGATGCAGATTGCTCACACTGTCCTCCTAGCCTCATTGAGAGAGTGCGTGACCTCAAGTGGCAACTGTCTGGTCACAGGAGCGTCTATAAAGGAGGCTGTTCACCAGAGTCCTGTACAGGGCCAGTTGTGTAAATCCACATGTGCACGCATCTGCAAAGACAATTGCTGGACACAACCTGTTGTCTTCAATTATCTCTCAATCAAATCCAAACTCGACCCATAATCAAACGGGCTTAGAGCTAGCTGTTAATGTGGGTAAAAGCTCAGAGCACCAGTGTACTGCAGGGGTGTACAACGGCCCTGAGAAATAAACACATGATCAAATAAATAAAAAACATCAGTGATTCACACAGATTGCAGTCACTCGTTGGCAGTTTTGCTAACTTTATGCACAGCTTGCAAGGTGTGTGGATACTTTAAAACATTTTCTGACAAGGCGCTGGGATTTTACTGACCTACTGCAGTTTTCTACACAGTGGTGAGCTGTTCCACAAATGTCTAACTTTCCACAGAGATCATTTAGAGTATCCAGTAGCCAAAGCTTTCACTTTAAGCAAATGCAAGGGACCAGAGAATGGTTTTCTCACTGACTATTAGGATTGATCAAATTTAGCAGGTAAAGATACATTTACAAGACTGCAACACCTGAAATTATTGTCGTTTCTATTTCTGTTTTTTTTGTTCCCTCTCTCCTGTTTTTTCCCTCTCTCCTCACCCACAGCCAACCCACATCTAATCATTTTTACCCTTATCACCACTTTTAACCCATTAACAGACTCTTTGCGAGTCACCCGTCACGTACCCAACTTGGAGCAGGACTCTACTGTACATTCTGGTTTGGGGTGTAACGATAACCAAAAAAAAAACTGTTTCACATCTGGACTTGTCAAAGCGTTCTTTCGGCAGACGAAATTAAGACTTCTCATGTACAAAAAATGCACTCCCAAACTAAAGTTTTATGAATTTTTAAAACAGACATACAAACAAACTAGTCTTCTTTCCTTGAAATATTTGTCTCTAAATACAGAATGCCCCACAAGATGCCTTCAAAGAAAAAAGTAAATGACAAAACTCTGCACTGCTCCTTGCCATATGACAGGAGTGTGTGAAAACTGACACACAAGAGTTTTAAAATTGGGGCCCGGGGAGCCGAAGCATAAAATAACTTCAATCTCAGCAGCTCTCCGAGGAATAGAGCATAAGTGCGACCAACAACAACACAACAACAGAGAGGCAGGAAGGGGTGAAGGTAGGAGTTATTAGAGGATAAAACATGCCTCTCCATCTCACTCCCCCTCTCTCTCAGGAAACCCAAGGATGATCAATGGATTTAGTCAGAGAGATATTCAAGCAGAAAATTGCTGCCTTTTTGCTTTTCTTTGAAGTATTTCCAGAATACATACCGAAGCCCCTGTCCACCAAGGTTGAAAATAACAGCACAAGTGCAGTCTCTACCAGTAATCCTGGAAAAGGGAGAAGAAGGTGGGGGAGGGTGTTGGCGCGGGCACCAAATGTTAAAGGACGCAGGGAGGCCCTAGATTGAAACTTTGCAGGTATAAAATTGAAGGCAGCCAGCTGAACAGACATAGTCAAACTATGGCCATTTTTCAAAAGGGAACCTCAATGACCAACATGAAAACTTAAAAAATAAATGAAAAAGGAGGAGTCCCAGGGCCAAGACACAGGGCAAATCTATGCAGATATGGTAGCGTGATTTATTACGTCCAGTTCACATATATTTACTTTAAAGATCCAGTTAACTGTACTGTAAAAATGTTTGCTTTACCAGTAAATCATAACTTGTGTACGTACCTTACAAAAAATCCAGAGAAAAATGCTGAGTGAGAAAAACTATAATATATCAATTTGCAGAAATTAGTGGTTGCTTTTTATTACTTAATAAGCAGCAGATTTTTAGAGTTATTGCGATGGTGAAGGGCTTTCTAAATGAGTGAACGGGCTAAAGAGCACCAGTGAGAGGTTGAAGTCAAGTGCTGGATAGTGTGGACCTCCCCAGCCCCTGGGGGCCCCCGGTGGCACTGTGCAGGTGATAGCAGAGGCATGTGGCACACTCATGGCCATTACGTATAAGATACAGCAATGGGGGGACCAGACTCCTCAGCTCCCTGCTGCGGGGTGTGATGGCCTCATCTGTTTTCCCGTTTGCTACTCTAATACATCTGCAGCGCATTCCCACCTAATTAAGATTCCACTGTTCTATTTGTCATAGGATGGAAAGGATATCACAGAGGGTAGTTTAGCCACAGTTTTTGGATTAATTGTTGGGCAAATCACCACACACAAGAATGCTCAGTGAGCCTGGGCAAGAATACCAGTGACAATAAGTCTGCTTCTTTTCTTTGTTATATTTACAGATAAGCCTCCAAGGGGAATTGAATCTAGAAACTATTTGTCACAGTGTATTCCTCACTTACATTATTAATGGTTAATAGTGTTCAGTCATTGTATTCATTGTTTAAAGGCAAGGTTGTTCGAAACTGAGCATGCATTTTTCCCGATAGACACAGATGCAGTCCTGTTTTATGTCATATGGCTTGCAGTATTTTTGGTGTCCCATATATGTTGTATATGAATTTCCAGAAAAATGGTACTGATTCTCACTGTACTGAAATGTCATCAAAGTAAAATTGACACTGATAGTGGCTCTATTGGTGGTGAGTGCATTTCACATCACACTGAGCATTTCAACAGAAACTGCAAAAGACAAAACAACGTCTTTGGTTAGTCAATGTGATTGCAACAAAAAAAAAAGTGTTTTGTGCTACCTTTTATTCAAAAACAAGAAGACAGCTACATGACAGTCAGCCAGATATGCCATGGATGGGTCCAATGCTGGCAGGGTGTCTCTAAAAGGTGTTTAGAAAAATGCATCATCTGATGAATGATTCATCTAATGTGATGAATGCTGTTGCCATTGCATTATTACTTCATTTAGGTAACAAAAAACTGTCTCACAAACCTGCACTAACCTTGTTTTGTACGCTCCAATTCTCAACATGATACTAAACCAGTTAATCCCAGGCCTGCTGCATACAAGTCAAGTAGCTAGTTGGCAAGCTTGCACACATTAACAGGCCCAGGTCATCCTGCTATCAAAAGACTGAGATGTGATTTTCTGACTGGGATTTTTTATTTATTTTTTCTATACACAATCAGCTTCATGTTCTGGCAATAAAACAGTGATAAAAAAAAGTGGCACCGAATTTATTGTGAGTATCCTTTTCTTGTTTGGAAATGGAACACAAAGTATCCTCAAATGTGTCCAATCTTCACAGCTAGCTTTGTAACAGTGATTATATTTAGGTCTTTTTCCTTAAACATCTCCTCATGTTATGTCAAAGTCAAGTTGGTGGAGCTTGAAATGCATGCGATTTTTCTATAAATTAAACCACTTAAAGTGATGCATTATTTGAAAATATTATCAATAACTACATTTTTCTTTATCGTTTTAACATAAAAAGGATTCATATTAGTGCCATACATCTAAATAAATATATAGTGCCATGCGCTTATTTTCTCTCTTTCATGCAGGCAGACACGCAAACACTCCATTGTACATAAACCAGAATAATACAAGTAAATCCTGGAGAGAATAAAAAACATTCCTCCATTTTCAGCACGGTTCCGATCATGTCAAGGGGGAAGGATTTCTTTTTATGGTTTAATTCAACAATAGCATTTGCGATTGGGGTTTTGGGCATCTCAAGGGCATTCCTGGTGAAATTACTGAGACTCTGCACCATTTATCACAGCCTGACATGTGTCATGTTCCAGATTCTGGTGCAGAAAGGTTACAGCTGAAGACAGCTCTCTCTTTGTTGAGCAGCCATCAAAGACAACATCTCGTATTTATCAAAAAAAGGAAACCTGACAAGAGGATAGGAACTACAAAAATGCTGTCATATGTTCTCCAAATGTCCTCATATTGTGACATATTAATCTGATACAATATAGAAGAAATCAGAGGATCAGTTATTAGAATGTATCCAATCATAACCCTAGAAATACATAAGTTCATGTGTGTGTTTACAATCTGGTAAGAGATGCACTACATGGTGCACTTTCAGATCAAAAGATGGTTATCTGGAATATAATAAATACATTTAGCATGGAATGTGGACATGAACCAAACAGAACTTAAACAGGTCACATTTTGTGTCCGCTGTTGTGGTTCAGATGGTGTTTGTATCAGGCTGCAAAATCAAGGATCAACGATGGCTGTCTTCAAGTTTGTAAAAGAATATCAAATGTCAAAGGTTACATAGACAATTTTAAATGCGTGCTAGTTTGTTGTTTTGTATGCATATAAATCTGTAGAGTAAAATGTAGATGGTTGTCAGTCCCGGTTAAGGTCTTATTTAATTTGTTTGTTTGGTTTAGTTTGAAACTGTCTTTTAGCCTTTACTCCCTTACATGCAAGTGGCCCGTTGCTTTTGCAGTGTCATTATTGTGCCACTATAAACATAACCAGATATGACTAACTGACATACAGTAACAGGGCCAGTCCCAAATGGGGAGAAAAATGGGGGTACAAAGTAAATTCCCTGTAAAACTATGGTTTTCATGATAAATTCTGCAAAATGCAAATGTCCACAGCATTACCTTTATCAGTCATGCCACACTGACTCTTTTGCTCTTTTCTCTTTTTAACCAAAATGCTCTTTTCCTTCTCTAAATATTTTTCTTTAAATTTGGCTACTACAGTAACAATTTTAATGTGTCAAGGGCGGGTTCTGATTTTTCAAGCAGAATTCTTCACACAATACCCACATGCCATATGAATGTTGAGAGTTATTACTCATATTGCTCCTGTCCATACTGGCAGTGAAGCGATCCCTTCGTAGCGCAACTACATTGTAAGAAATAGGTGGGAAAATCCACAGTCTTTGTTCAGAGCAAAAATGCATAGCCACGTCAAGTGGATATCTTCGTCCACATGAATTTATTGCAGGTGTTTTGTCCAAGCAACAAACCTACAATACATGCGACTACCACGATGCTATAAAGAGCGTAACTTTGGGAGATAGCTAATTGAATCAGCTAATTCAGAATGCTGAAGCCTCATAATAGCATCAGCTGAACTTTGGAATGCATCTTTGCAGGGAAGCTATTCCCTTCTCTTACAGTATAGTCGCACTAAAAAGGGATCTCTTCATTGCTAGTATGGAGAAGAGGAATTATTACAGCGATTGATAACTTTCAATGTACATATGTGCATGTGAGTATTATATTAAGATGGACTTGAAAACCTCTGAAGGAAAAGGGAGCATACCCATTGGTCATTTTTAACTTTATACAGTGAGCATTTACAACTATATCTATAACTTGTCCTTGTTTGAGTAATTGGCTAATTAGCTGATGAAGCTTTAAAGTTCCCATGCAGCCATTTAATGAACATATCCCACACCACTGTGCCGTGAGCAGCTACCCAAATCAAGGTTTAAACAACCAGGTAAAATGTTGTCTTTCACATGTATATGGCATACCAATCTTATTCATCTGACATTTTTGTGAGCAATAATCATCTAATCAATTACATTTATACAGCTGTGTTGGGAAAATATTGCCTAAAAAATTAAAGAGAACAGTTTAAATCTATTTGTTGTGGAAAATCCTCAAGTTATCTCTAAGGAAATTTAACCAACACCAGCAGCACCTCGCAAAATAGCTCCCTTTAAAAAGGCATGTAAAATGTCATTGTTTAAAGAGTGCATCAATAACTGCTGACATAGTTAAATGTAAAGTACCACACAAGGGGGAGGGGTGTGTATAAAATTAATTAATTCTACTGGCACATTATTTATGACTTAATATGATATACTGGTGTGCTTTATAATAACACTGAATGTGCATATTTCTGGAGGAGACAGTGGAGTAATTATGCAGAATGCCTTTTACCATGAATGTACAATATTAATTACAGGCACGGTTGTTTATCAATTGTGAAACACTGTTTAAAAGCTGTTTGGAAGATTACCATGATGACCCAGGCTTGTCTCCTGTCTTTTACTTTCAACTGCTTATAATGTGACACAAGCCATCCTTTTCCAGAGGACTCATATCCAGGTTAATAGAGGAGGAAGTGATGAAGGAGATCCCACTGGGTAAGAGAATGAATCAGAATTCAATCGAAGATTCGAACGCATGATAAACCTGACAAAGGCAAAGGAATAAATGAGATAAGAATATTATCACATGAATGTCAAAGTATTATTGCATACACATCACGGGTACATGGCTGCGTGTTGGCCATGCACCACTGTAGTGGACGGGCAAGCGAGTTTACCATGAAATACCGTAAACCCTGTACTCTATTACAAATGTATTCGTGCAACTTCTATCTGTTGTGGTTTCATTTAGTTCATCTGCCTAGCTTACCTCTTCAAAACAGCCAGGTCAGGAAGCAATTTGGACCATGTGTCACTGATGTGCCATCACAGGCATTACTCACCTAATCCTCTACATTATGCTGGATGAGAATCTGCACTTTGATAGTCTAAAGCACCAAGGAGGATTTGATCCCGGGGCCTTCTGTCCCAGAGTGGTATGTAATAATCATCTGACATAAGTGGCCAAGAACTGTGCACTGATAAGTACACTGGTTGTTGTTTGTCTTCATATGTGCAGTGCCTACTCAGGCCTTATATGTTTACAGCAGCCAAAGAAGTACTAGATTTGGCGTGAGTTTAGAGGATGAGGGCTGTGGTTTGAAAGATGGAGGAAAAAGACTGTTAATGAAAAATTTTCTTGGATTAAAGTTGAGAAGCAGACACTACATTCAGACTTTTTCCCCCTTGATGGTTACATCATGCTGATTCTTTATTGGGGAATTATTCTGATAAAATTAACTTCCTAAGAATAATGATTTTAAGCATCTATGATTGCTCAATTCTATTTCTATTTCTAAGACTTTTTATTTATTCACTGATCTGTATATCACTGTATATCTTTTTTTTTGAGTAGCATAAAAGGGAACTACAAAACAAAATCTCATTATACAACCCTGTGTTGTAAAAAGATCAATAAATCTATCTTGTATCTTGTAATGTAAATTCCACTTTAAGCACTACCTGTGATGACATGAACACATTTTCCTTCAGTATGTTTTGTTAATGTACATGGGGCAGAGATGTAAATCAAATAATCAGACAACCAAGATCATATAGCAACAGCAAATATAGTGTGAAAACAGTCATTACTGTATATGTCCTGGCATGTCAGTCAGTATTAAGGCAGACACAATATGACAACAGCCTGGGTTAAAATCTGACCCTGGACATTTGCATTTTGCATAATTTCCCATGGTTTTCTACTTACATGACTTTGCTGTCCATGAAAGCAGATCTTTCAGATCTGCTTTTGAATTATATAAATTCAAATAAGATCTTTTGAAAAAGCTCCTGCAGCATACAGTAACCCAAGTGCTTTGTGGCCAAACAACAAGAATCCAAAAGCTCAATATTCACCTGATCATGTCCAAAAACTTTCAGACACAATGTTTCAAAATACCCACGTGGGTGCAGTATTTTATAAGTCCTATAAATTAACATAATGGCTTCACTGGAGAAATGTTAAGGAAAGTAGAACACCCAACAACTCTGATAGGAGAAATGGTGTCGAAGAGGCAGAAAATACAATAGTGATACAAAACAGAACACTTCATTTATTAAAAAGCCAGATGCCAGGCACTTTAGTAACCAGCAAAGGAGTCCCCATTTGAACAAAACAATTCCTCTCCCAGTAAGGACACCAATGATTAAGTTTTGAAGAACCAGGAGGCTACACTCTATGTATTTGAGGTTATAGGCTTGAGACTTAAAAATTTTAACAGAAAGCCTTCATTACAAAGTGGTGGCAAGGAGATTGAAAGATGTGGGTGTTTACCAGGGATGTTCTAATAAAAGATGCTATCCAGATGGACTGCAGAAAGTGTAGGATCCAGTGCTATTGGAGCTTGATCGATACTAAGGACCAAAAGTCAGGATATTTTGGCCTCCGCTGCTTTGAATTTTACTATACATTTTGGAATCTGTCTCTCACAAGTCCCTAACCTTTACAGAATTAGTAAATCACTGGAGTACTCCTTTAAAGGCCGTATACCTGATACAGCAAGTGATCTGGTTTCTCATGACGAAAAAAATTTAAATCTTCACGTAGAAAAAAAAGTTTAGTGAATAACATGCGGACCTTTCCTCCAAATACAACTTAAATAAGCATTCTTTAAACTACTAGGTTGTACACCTGTAATTTTACCTCAATTAAAAGGAAAATATATATAAAATGACAACTTTTTTATGAATAAAATAACTACTTTTCTTCCAGCCAACTAGCAGGATTATCACTGGCAGTTTTATGCTGCAGATCAGTGGCTCTAAAAAGGTTTCATTTATTACATGTCACTACTGCATGTATGTGCTGTGTTGCTGTTAGAGATGCCATGCTTGGAGAACATTACATGTACTGCTTTGAGAGGACAGAACCTAGGCTTACCATGTGTCTTCACTGCCCTCTACAGGATGAAGAGAACTTGTGATCTATGATCTATGATTCCCCCCCCACCCCACCCCCACCCCACCTAAATAGACATTTTTGAAACCAGCCCTTGCAGCACTCAAGAGACTTTGTTTTATTTTTTACACATATGGTCCACTATACAGAACAGGATATATGTATGGATCTAATCTAATTAAAGAGAGTTCATTAAGGTGGTAGGAAAAAACATTGTCACCGTAAAACGAAGTATATAACTGCAAAAGTTGGCATCAGAAATAAAAGGTTTACTCCTACGTCCTCCAACAGGTTTAAAAGTGATGATTTGTATCCTCTGTTAGTGGACCAGGTTAGTTTTAGGGTAGTTGCTTCGCTGACTGTCATCTGCTGCACTTCTCAAAGAGCACAGAATACGATTATCTGGAGCTAAGGTCATTGACTTGAGTGGCAGAGAGCTTAACCAGCAGAGCAATTAACTCGCACACAAATCCGAACAAGCCATTTGTCCCTGTAAATCTATACAAACCTGCTTATCCTAGGGGCCTTGTTTGTTTGCATATTTGTCAGAATCATAATAATCCTGTCTTGAAACTTACAAATTAGGAAAGGAGAGGAAACAAAACGTATTGGCTGATACAACATGACTTGTCTTCCCTGTTGTCAAATAGCCTGATGATATGTAAACTTAGCAATACCCATCTAACTTATAGCTGCAATCATATAGTTGCTATGGTGCAACCATCATCATAGTGGATGAGACTGGAGCAATATTGGCATATCTGATGACATTGCTTATGATACGGTATTATAGCTATTAAGGGATAAAAGCAACATTGCACAGAACTTCCAGTAAAAACATGACATGAGCTGGGAGTTGTTATCAACACCAATCTAAATAGTTTTAAGTGTGACTTTGCATCAGTATACAATACAATGCAGTACAGTAGAGTGCTACAATATAAGTACTATGAATGATGTCACAAGTCATATATATATAAACCAAGTTAGCATAAATATCAAGCCATGTAACAACTGCATGATGTAGAAAACAATGTTTGAAAAGTTAGTTTTTCATCTTTACTTCATTTAAATAAAGGGATCTATCAACGTCATTATCAAGGTTTTCCTCCCACATGAATGTTTCTTAAGGATTACATTCCTGTAACTGTTATTCCAATAACAGGAATGATACAACATTCATACAGTGCCTGATACACATTTCCTTGCATGCCAATTGTAGAGGTTAGAACTCTAAAGTGACATCAGAGAACTGGTTACCTATCCCTGTCTCACAATTTAATAAGTCAATACCATCTGTAAATTATGTCTCCTGCAGTACTCCACCTGTGAAAAGTACTGATTACTGTAGCCCATTAATGTACAAGTATAGATCTGCCTTTTTTTATCAAATGAGTTAGTATTGCCAGACATTTGACAATAATGCTTGACCCATGACCTTCAGAGTATAGAGAGGTGATTATGTGACAGGCATGTGGCTGAACAATTTAGAACAATGTTGTAATTGTGATGTATTTTTTTTAATGCAATATTGTCTGAATTACCTCCCCACAGCATTTACCTTACTGTCTGCATGTGCGTGCTCTCAAACTTTGTTGAGCCCACTCTCTCTCACACTCTCTCTCTCACTGCCTCTCCTCCTGTCTCAACCTCTTGTCTCATCTGCATCTCTCCCCGTCTTCTGTCTCTGTGTGGGGCAACTGAGGTAATTGTGCCAAACTGCCCTATTTAGGTCACACTAACAACATAGCACAGTTTACTTGGGATTCAACTTTAACTGCATCACAGGCAATAGGGCAATTCAGGTCATGGCATCATCTATGTGAATTCATCCACAGATACAGTGGACTTAACAAACACAAATGTGCTAACTGCAAAACAAAATGATCTAGTGGATTTACTATGCTGCTATCCATCTTCACAATTCCAAGAAGAGTTTAGAAAATCAGACGATCATGTTGCCCCTGAGCACTCTTACAAAAGGTAGAGTATAAGGGCACGCGGGTCAATAGAGGTAAAAGTGACCTGGCTCTTTAAGAAGTGGCAGAGGGTATTACTGATAGTGTGCACAAGGACAGACAGAGCAGCTGCTGTCACTTTTAATGGCATCATAGATTGCTTCAGAAACACCACCACTGGCTTTAGATTCTTCTGTGATTGTAAGAGCTGGACCGAGTAGCCCAAACCTCGCTGCTTTGTTGCATTATCTGCCTAAATGGGGAACATCCATGGTCATGGGTAGGATGTTATTTTCTAAATCTTTGAAAATATGTCTCACATTGAGCCATACTTTCATGTCGCTACACCATTCTTGCAGAAAATTGTAAACAATGATTTTTAGAATTTGATAAAAAATATAATCTTTCTTATGACCCGAATGTATCCAAAAGACATCCATGGCATTCCGTGGACACTTTCAAGTAAGTCACACCACGTGTCTATAATGTATTTATTTTTAGCATGGGTGAACACAGTAGCAACTGAAGCCTGAGCCACACCACATGAGCCACAAATGTGATCCCATAGTATCCAAATGTTATTTCCTCTTAGACCTATGCCACTTTTGCCTTCAATAAAAAGAGGGCTTCTTAAAAATATTTATCTCCATAATCCGACTGTCATATCTTACACTCATCACTATAGTACATGGCAGGAGTTATGCTGTGTTTTCCCACCACTCATTCTTTATCTGTCAAAATATACTTGCTTCTACATTAGGAAGGCAGCACTTACAAAATGACATAGTGTTTGTGTGTGTGTGTGCATGTGTGTGTGTGTGTGTCTGAGGCATGGGGGCTTCAACTGCCAAAGCAAAACATGCTGCACTAATCTGGCATGATCTGAGACTCCCCCTCATCATCTCAATGGGTGTGAGGTCTTGGGTGTGGTTATTAGGGACACTGATCTTAAATGGGCCTTCTGCTTGTTCCCTGATTATTACTCACTGGGCAGCTGTGGAGGGGATCACTGAGCTGTCAGACCTTGTTCAAGTGATGAAAGTTTAAATATTGCATGGGCAATGCTGCACGCAAAGAAAAAAAAATCAACTCAACACTAACAACCATGTCTAATGTGTCTACTCCTAGCCAATTCATCTGTACATAGGCTACAGAAACTCAAATTACTGTTTTCCATCTGACAACTACCTAGTTGATTTACATTAGAGACTCAATATGTGTTGAAGCCCAAAGTTCAGACAGCAAAAACAGTATCTTTGATAAGATAAACAGAGCATAAAGTACAACAGCAAAGTGATAGTCAGTGTAGTTGGTTGGGGTAGTGTGGAGCTTACTATAATGCAGGTTTAGCTGAAGTGAGGAAGTAAGGGTCAGTGTGTGTGGAGAGTACAGAAGCAAGTTACTAAGTTGATGCTGGAGGAAAGCAGACATACTTGTTTAAGATCTGAGAATAAACAGGAGCTGAGTGTCAGGACCTGTTAGAGGTACTATCCTCAGTTTCACCCATGTCCAAGGGTGCCTGAAGTCCCACCCCCAACCTACCCTTCCAAAAACCTTTGCCCTATCGAGTTTAGATGTCTCTGGGGTTAATTCCATGTCCTGGAGCTGAAACAACAGGATCACAGCCACAGCACTAATACTCAATAGACACTGACCTACTTTGTTGAATTATACAGAGGAAAAAAACTGATCCACTGCCCTAATGCCAGCAATGAAAACGATCTAATGGTCCTAACTGCTCTGTTTAATCTGAAAGCATGCTCATGTTATTAATTTCTCATTATGGGAATGCAGTTCTGCTGATGGGATTAAATGCCCTGCTCTGGCTCTCTTTCATTCGGTGACCTCCCCACAGAAACACAAAGGCTAAAAACCATCTGGCTGGACGCTCCCTCATGTCCCTTGTTTATGTCTCTCATGTGTTTGTATGTGGGCGCGAGGAGGCAGAGGGTTACTCATCCATGTTAAGACTCAAAACAATTTGAATCTAAGACAGCGGAGAGGCTGAATCTTTGTGACTATGCTTTGAAAATAAAACAGAAAGTAGGACTGCGTAACAAATCTCTGTGCTTTGTCTCACAGCAAATTCTATAATAATTTTGCATATTACAATATTCATCTTTTCTCCATCTGGCAGACACATAAAAAACATCAACATAAAACATTACATTGTTTGAGGCTTGTATAAATGGCTTTACAAGTTGTTTCATTCAGCGCAAATTAATGCTCAAATGGGTAGAGTGCCCTTGGCTGGTTGTACATCCAATTTGAACAATCAAAATCTTTTTTTCTGGTCCATTACATCACCACCAGGGGGCACTTGATTCCTCAAGCATGGAGTGTTGTGTTTGACAAATTGCCATAGAGGTAACACATGTATTCAGCAAGGGAATTAGGAAATAGGGCTGGGTTTACAACCAGCCTCCCACCACTAATTTTCTATGTGTCTAATCTGCTATATCATGACAGCCAGCAGCTGCACAGGAAGAGATACTTTGACATAATGAGCCCTGATCCATAACTCAGTAATAACAAGTTAAGGGTCAGAGAGGTAGGAGCGGGTAACCCCACCTAGACATAGCCTTTTTAAAAATGATTAGGTTGTACATTTTCAGTTTGTATATCCTAAATTAACTCACATAAGTATTGTGTCCAAAGGTAGAAATACAGGAAATACTCTGGAAATACAGAACAACAATACCTACAGCTACATAATTGGCAGTAAACCTAGGTAAAATGGCAACAATTGATAAAATGACAAGTCCTACCTAAGATGTATCCAACAGGGGTGAGAAGTTCACTGGCCTTGTTATGACCGTTAAATCCAGTGTTGGGATTTTTGCCTACACATGATAGGCAAAAATCATAATATTAAATCATAATAGGATAATATTATAATGTTCTTATACAGTAATGTAAGAGGACTGCACATGAACTTGTTTTAAAGTATTCGATTCTGAAGAATTCATATTGAATATACTAGTCCATACTTACCTTCATCTTTACCAACAACAACAACAACAAAAAAAACATCTTCGATAAGAATATGCAGAGGAGAGTGCAGTCTTTGGGTTTTCACAAATCTATCACAGCAAATTTGGATATGCAAGGCAACAATTCAAATGGCTGAATAAGCATAAAATATGTCTAAACCTGAGGCTTTCAGGATACCTAATAATACAAACATGACATGTAATACATCACATCACCCATTACCAGTTAGCCGTATGGAAAAAGATGAAAATAGGCTGCTGACAGAAAAGGCACGTGCTATACCCAGTGGTATTTTCTATTCAGTCCCGCTGGCAGTTGTTGTAACAGTGCATGTAAGATGTTTTCAAACACAATGTTTCGAGGCTGTATTAAGGGAAATGCTCTGCATTTAACTGCTGCAGAATATTGATCAAATGATCAGTGGCGAGAGTGGAAAGCCATTTAAATCTTTAACATCAACATTTATTTTTGGATTAATAAATGTGATGGATTTGTCTCTGAAGCACAAAATATACAAATATGTCATTTTTCTGCAACAAATTCCAAATGTGACATTTTTAAAAGCACAGCTATAACAACTATATTTAAAGCTTGTGCCTTTAAGTTCAAGGAATAAACCCTGGGGGTCGAGTGCTATAAATTATTTGCAAGGGAAAAGGCATGATGCATCTTTTAACATGTGCAGTCATTTCAGAGTGCAAAACCTACAAATGTCATGTCCTCTTAAGATCAAAAGTAATTGGTCAGGCTGCACAACAAGGCACAGGGGTAACAAGGCAGTTTGCCACTGTAACAGACTCAAATGACATACTGTGTAGCATGTCGGTGAGCTAATAGACCCCATCACACAAGGAGAGACCACAGTTTCTTTCTGTCTTATCAAATTAAGCTAAAGAGGTGCACTATTTTTTTTTCAACCATAAGCAAAATTATTCCCCTGTACTACCTGATTTTTCAAAGCTACTATGCTTGGCATCCAACTGTTGGTATATCTAAATTAAAACTAAACACTAATTCTATCAGCAAGTGCTAAAAGTATAAATAAATACAATTTACCCTATTACAGTGAGGAATACATTTCCATCTCATAAAAATGCTATCAGACTAATACTAATACATAACTGCATTATGTTAAAAAAAGATGTATGACCATAACATGGGGCAATTCACTGACCCAAAGAGACAAGTCATTGCATTCCAGTGTTCTAGGTGAGCCGAGGAGTGACACTGACGTGTAAAGGCCATTACGAGGGCAAAGAGGGGGATGGAAGAGTATATTGTCTCAAGGAGCAGTGACCAGGCCCTGCGGTGCCTCACAGCTGCGAGGAAGAGAGTGACGACAAGGGAAGCAGGTGATGTGCTCCAAGTGGCCCTTGACCACTTTGCAGCCTGCAGTGTGCTGCTTTATACCCGTAAGACATCAGATGTCAGATCTGATGAATATGGTTCAGATAACATTGCAAATTCAAGTCCAGTTTAAAATTAGGTCTATACGAACTTCAAGCAGAAATGAAACATATAATCAAGACACATACAGTAACTATTATTATTATTCCTCCTATCATGAATGTTAATGTGACAACATTTTATACACTGCATGTTGGAGTATGGCTTAAGCTGTTGAAGATATTTGTAAGAAACTTAGTTACTATATATATTTAACTTTGATGTATTTGAAGTAGGCACTGAGAAGCTGGATTGTTCAGAAAGGGTCTCAAGTTGCATTGTAAGTCAAGTCAAGTCAAGTCAAGTCAAGTCTGCTTTATTGTCAATTCTTCCACATGTACATTACATACATACAGAGAATCAAAATTGCGTTACTCTCAGACCCCCGGTGCATACAGATAACACTAACGTAAGTAAGTAAGTCTGTATGAGCAGATGTTAAATATCCACTTGACTCCATTTGACATTAAGGGCAATCAAACCTGAATGGTACATCTCTGATAATGGCAATGATGTCTTTAATTAAGGCAGGTCATGGCCTATACTAGAATGTATAATATACTGTATACGCCTCGTGCTGGTATTCTCAAACTTAAAAATCTAATAAAAAAAGGTCAAGCCCTTTTTATTCTACTTTACTTTTGGAAGTATTCAACTAGTTTCACCACATTGGGAATACAATTTGGATATTTCTGGTCAGCGTGGGAACAGGAACACATTTGACAATGTGGGGCAAGTTGTCGTCCATTTGGCTATTTCATTTTTATAGTCAAATGGTCAAAATGGATTTGGTAAACAAAAATAATTTGCTAAAGGATGAGAGACTCCAAGGGTGACTTACATAGTAAACAACTGGATTTGAAGCCATATTTTTTTCACTTTCCATCCTTAGCACAACAAAAAACATGTGGGCAACTTAAATGACATCTTCGTGCCAAACAAGTCACTCAATTCATCTGACCTGACGGGACTGCAAGCTAACACTGCAAACAGTGGAACTGTTGTTTGAAGGTGAAGTTGATGCTGCTTCATATGTAAGAACATGACTGTCACCCTCCCATCAGTTGGTAAGTGGGTCACAGGACTGTACATGACCCAGACATGGGTCACGCCCCGCAGGGTCATGGGCCAGTCAGGCATGAGGTGCCAACTGAGCGCCTCTGATTTGACTCCCAGTTGGGTGGCCTGAGCTGAGCCCCTGAGTTGAGCCCCTGGCTCGCTCTACTGACACAAGGCACAGTCTGTAAGGAACCCCAGGGTTCACACAGTCACAGTCACATGTCTTTAGCAGGACACTGCTATAGTATGCTTGGACTGACACCACTACCCCTCAGTTGCTCCTCTTCTCTGTCTGCCTGTCTTACACTAATACATTTAAGTATATGTTTTAATAAACCTATAACACCATAGTTCTGTCCTTGATTTACTTCAAATGCAACCAATCCATAAATAGCTTTCAGCCATATTTCTGCCAGGTTTTTGCTCACTTTCTAAAAGGTAATCTGATATTTGATTATATTGATAAATTTATATATGCTGCATCTATATATTTAATAATTACGTAATGGTAGCAATAATACTCAGGAGAGTAGTCTGAAATATGTATTAATATGTTATGCAAAACTTTAAAATACTGTATGTCAACTCAAATTTTGCTTGTACTAGTTGAGAAAGAAATATTGTTGTACTGGTCTTTGCCAACAGAATATAAGAAGATAGCAGAGAGCGCAAACCCTGAGAGTGCTCTTCTCAGACCATGTAGAAGAAGAGTATGCTGCTAGGCACTAAGCACTACATTTCTTCAGTATTAAGCGCTTTTATGTGGCCCCAAAACTGTACTTTTAGCCAAGTAAAAAAAAAAAAAAATCCTTATTCATTTTTACCTACCCAGGGTCTGCTGATTGAAATCACAGTATTACAAATAGGGCAGACATCAGTCTGTCGGTGGGGCCCCCTGCAGTGACAGAAAAGCTTTCTCCAGAGCTGGTTGATGGACATGATTTATAAAGCTGTTGCAAGAAAGAAAACTGGGCCAAAATGGACAAGAGGACTTGAATAACAACCAGAATACAGTAGAGAAGCCTTGGATATATCTGTACAGTATAAAATGTCTGATTTTTAGCAGTATCCATGTACATTTATGGAGTAGAAACGAAAACATGGCAAATTAATCTCTTTAATGAAGCTACCCAACAGCAAATAAAATTAGAGTCAGAGGCTAGACGCATCCACCACCCAACAAAATGCTGCTTGGTCAGAAAGTTTGACTGGGGGATATTAGAATGCAATACTAATTAAGTCAACTGGCCTATGTAACCCTGAGACAATTCGTACTCCAGACTGTAACATCTTTATTGATCTTGGGAATGCTTCAGTGGACTCCCTGTGCTTATCTCGCCATTAAAAGCATCTCTTGTGATGAACCACGATTTAATTAGATGACAATCACTGTTAACAATGCACGGCTAACATCACAAAATGTGCACATTAGTGCTGGCAGTGATAAATTTCAGTATCCCAGTAGGGACAACTCACATCCGTCACTTAACCCTCTCTTTAAAAGACAGAGTAGTTTTATAACTTCATAATAAAAGGGTGACACATGGGAACTTTAAAAATATCAGCACTCATGATGACATATTTTTGCACATATATATATTCATAAGATGTTATTGTGCCGTGAAACTGAAAGCGACTTACCAAAGACAAATATTGAGTTTATCCTAGGTTACATCACCCTCTCATCACACTCAGCCATGCAGTTTGGTAATATGAGCAATGTATGAAAACAACCACTGGAGGGCAGTATACAATTTAAACACCATGAACGTTTACATTTTACACACAATGATATAGGGGAAGGGAGATTTAAGGAAAGGTTTGGGGTATTTACCATAAAGGGATTGTCAAAAAAATGTAATCAAGCCAGTCAAATTGGCTTTCTGGAAAATGAATGATGCTGGCACATTGATGAGATATCAAACTACACTTTACTTAATCTTGAGGACAGAGCTAGAAACATGGATGTAATTTAGAGAAACACAGAGAGGTATAAGCTGCTATTACACTGTTATTTACCGGATGTTTTCAACTGTATAATTTTTGTCACTGGTCAATCAAGATGAAAGAATATTTTACCTGTGAAGCTAAAACTTAATAGAAAGGGTCATCAAGATAACAATAGGAAGGCAAAGTGTTTTGGCAAGGGGCATAGGTGAAGGCCAGGGGCTAATAGCAATGATGGATTTGTCAGCCATCCCTGTATTTAATAATCCCTAGCTCTCCATTTTCTGCTGTTTGTTTATATTAACCTAAGGTTGAACCCTTTTTAGTGGCAGCCTCTTTTGCCAGAAAGTTCAGTGAACATTCAGCTCGGAAGCGGAGAGCATGTCATTTCGAATCTATTAGCCCACAGGGGAGATTGCAGCGCTCTCTCTCTCTCTCTCTCTCTCTCTCTCTCTCAAATATACACATGCGCACACAATCACACACACTAGGTGAGCTTCTAACCCACACATTTTCCCTGCTGATGGTGAATGTAACTGAGATTATTGCATACAGTAATCTGGTTCTGACCTCGTCTCTTCACTCATGCCTAATAATCTCATCACACCATGCACTATATCACTCCACCAAAGAGCTCTACCAAGCTAAGAAACTAAAGCTTAACAAAAAGAACAGAGCAGATAAAGTTTATAATTATTTATTTTTGTCATATTTCTTCCTCTATATAGAATCTTAATGTGTGGTGGCAGGAAGAGCCACATTTCTTCTATTAGCAAGGAACTAGTGACTGAAAAGTAAAATTGAATATATGAGGATTGTATATGAAATTCTAAACTGCCAACCAGTGGTGAAAGAGATATTCACAGTTTTAACTTAAGTAAAAGCAGCAAAAACAATCATGTACATGTCCTGCAATCAAAGGTATGCAAGTATTATCGGCAAAATATACTTTTGTATCTTAAAATACAAGCACTCACTAAGCAAAACGTTAGATTATTATGTCATATCATACATTTGGATTATTTTTGATGAATGAATTTGTAAATAGCATTTTAAGTTTGTCAAGGTGAAGTTTACTCTAACTAGTTTATATACTTTGGATAGTTTAATCAAATGTTTAGCTTATGGAAAGTTCATAACAGATGGAGTAAAAACAACTATATTTTCTTTAAAATGTATAACCAACTAGCGTAAATGTAGCTACTTTCCACCGCTGCTGCCAACAACCCTTTCTCAGCCCCATGATGCATAGGTCATGTACCAGAAAACAATGCATCTGATTCTTGGATAAAATACAGAATCACATAAGACTGCAAAGTTGGAAACTAACACACTCAACAGACTTTCTAAATCTAGCACAAAGATGTGCTATAACTGTTGAAAAATGAAATATTTTGTTTCATTCTCAACGTGTTTGATTCTGCACTTTTTAGGAATTAGTTTTTCAAGACATCCACAGGATATCACTTGAATACTTGCATTAATATTAGGGTTGGAAATTAGCACCAATTTGAATTTGGTCAACCTACCAGCCTTGGTGGCGGGTAAATAATAAAAGCGTCGAGATTTGTGACTTTCCACAACGCCGATTGAATCGCGAGTCTGCTAGTTTTACTCGGACACTTTAACGAGGAGACATGTGGCGTTTCATCACAGGGGTTCAAATTTAAGGCGTGTTGATTGATTCTGTATGTGTGTGTGAGTGAGAGTGAGAATAATAGTATTTTCCTTAAGAGTTTAAATAATTACCTTGTGAAATAAAACAGCCAGTTGCTTGAATATTGCAGATCTTGTTATATTATTTTTCACATGCAGTCACACACTGCCGGTGTTCTGACAGTTTATGCTGCCTTTTCGAAAAATGCTACCTTCTGTGTTTCCATTTCCAATTGTGTATATATCATAAAGGGATGTGTTGTTTTTTTTATTACAAATAGGGGTAAGTGTACTGTAAGAATATGGGGAGCATGTTGAAATACTATATTATAATATCTCTGTTTAAGATTTCAGGGACACTGTGGGAACCGCTAAGCAGCACATATCAACCCGAACACCAGTTAAGAAAGTGGCTGGTAAAGCAATTGAGTGGCTGATATATTCAAAAAAGTTAACTTCCAACACAGATTAACATACTTTAGATATTAAAATATTGTGTTATGTCATTCTAGCGAGGTCGTTAGTATTAGTGGAGTAAGTTATTCCCATAAACTGAAAATTACATGAAAATATCTTGCTTTGACAGCAGCACATAATTCTTAATTTCTGCCGATTAACAGCTTTGCGTAGCCTTTTGTTTGCTCTCATACCAGCTGTGTATTTTCTAATTGAGGGTTGTTGGTTTAATATCTGAGAACCTATGACTGATGCAGATGTGTTTACAACAGCTGTGCTTTTAATCTAACAGTAAGATAAACATCAACAGTTAAGCCAATTTGTTGTCATGGTATGAGCATGAGCTACTGTTCCTGTTGAACAGCTGAAACCAAAGAGTTATCAAAAAGATTTTGTTAGTTTATTTGTTAATTATACTAAATACTTTCGGGCATCCAAAATTTACTAAAAATACTTGTTTATGGCTGATAAAAGGATGTCCACAACAACAAAAACCTGTTTGTACAGTAAGGGAAGGACGGCAGACAGACACTCATGAGCAAGACCGGTACATGCATTCACACACAGGACTACATTTAATGTAAAGGCAGACTTGATATTAGCTTTAATTATGAGCAAATGATGATCTGGTTTCTGGAATATTTTACTGTTTGTGTGCTCTGTGTCGTGTCATTGAAGATGTTGACTTGGACTGAAATAAGATGGTTAGAGACAAATATAAATTAAATACAATAAAATACATATTACAAATGAATCCCGAATGTCCTGCAGGTGAAAACTAATGGCAAGTTGTATTACAAAACCAATTCTTACTGTACATGAGCACTGCAGTTACGAGGCCATTTTTGTTTTATTGGTGATGTCAAGGAACATGTTATTTTTGGAATACGGCTCAGGCTGTATAAATCTGACTTTTGCTATATTCCTCATTGATACATATAAACATCGCTCTAATATAATTCCATCACTATTTGCTTTCAGATCTGTGTCGTAGACATTGTATTAAAAGCTCGACACTATTACCACATTTTAGTCACATCGAGCTCATAATAGTGTGACAGTCTTGTTTCTGGGCCAGTGCACATCTGATCTAGTCACCTTCTTGTTACCTCTACAGATGACAGATTCTTGTCGACTGTCATTATGTAGATAACATGAGGTGCTGGGACACGAGCTTAGACGCAGGCCATTGCATAGTCTTACTCAACGTGCAGTCAGTAGTGGACTGTCCTTCCCATCTCATGTCCAGAGAGTCCTGTGCAACACAGTCGCAATTTGATACACAGTGCATGCCTTTGCCTTTGTCGATGCTGTTCCTCTTCACTACTAACACAAAATAGAGTTTATGAAGATGGTGTACAGACTAGGGCTATAGTACTGTACAATTTGATTGTGTCAGTTTTAGATGTTTTTCCTCTTTACTACACAGTCCTGTACGGGTTTGGTACAGTTCAAGACTTTCAGTTATTTCTTTCAAACCAAAGTCCTGCACAGGCCTACAACTGAAGAACTGCCTCAAGTGATGTCACTTATGGCAGCATCGGTTGGGGCTAAGGACTACAAGTTTGAAAATAAAATAAAAAAGTGGGCATGCGGAGTTAGAAAGAAGTAAGCATACCACACCTCTGTAGTCCGCTCCTTGTCGCTGCTTGAGGCTAGCCAGGTCCAGGCTACATTAGCCGCTACTAGCATAACACATCTGAACCCACAACCAAACTGTTGGTAGTCGAGTTCAATTGTGGATAATGTAGGCCCAGGTTTTGAACAAGGAAGAAGAATGTGTGAAATAAAAAAAGAAAATATCTCTAGTTCTGCTGCATTTTTTTCGAGCAATAATGACATATAACAAAGTAAATAAGAAGCAGTTGGTCTATGCTACAAGATAAATTTGTCTTACATTAATGACATAATTCAATCAATTGTTCAAAACGGAGTGGGAAGAAGTCAGACTTATTTATATAAGTAGCTGCTTCCTCAACTGTTAATGTTATCATAACTTTTAATTAAATATGTATATATACACACGTAAAAAAAAAAAACATATCTTAAGTACACTCCATATATTACCACAGACAATTTTAGTAATACCAGCAATAGTAATTAAATACCTACAAGGTAAGATAACACATCCTATGTATACGTCACCAGACCATTAAGCCCCGCCCTCCTTGTACTGTGACACGACCTTTTGTTCATAAAGTGCTTTAAACTGGCGAATACTTAGACATTATTTGTATTCTACTTTAATACGTTTTAAAAAAAAACAGTACATGGTGAGTTTGACAATGTTATATACTGCAGTGCTAAATCGGCAGAGTACTCTTTTAAAAACCCGATCCGACTGGACCAGACTGGTACTGCCAAATTTGTGAAACAAACCTGACCCAAAGCTGTATACTTGTTTTTTATCATCCATTGGCTACACTTGAAAACAATAGGCACAGTCAGAGAGAGACAGGGAGACATTTCTTAATAAATTACATTTGAAACCACATCTAGTCCAAAGGTTTACACAAACAGACAAGAAGTGTATTTCATACCCCACAAGAGGTTATGAAGAATGGCATTATCCCCATTATTACTCACAAGGAGAATTTTCATTACATAAAATATCACAGGAACGTGGGTCATATACTACGATGTATTGGTTATTTATTTTATTTTATCAAAATCCTTTGGTAGGCAAAGTATGGCATCTAATGGCACATCCCATGGGAAATCTGTGATAGAATGCCAATTTAATAGAAATATGTCTTTAAATTTAAATAGTTTTAAGCTGTCTTTCCTTGACCATGGCGTAGAGTTGTTCTTGTGGTTTTTGATCAGTTAAGTTGTCAAAGGGATTTAATGCATTAGATAACAGTAAGTAAAAATGCACCCTGAAGGTCTGAAGTTGATGCTTTGTAAACCAGACATGTTCCTATTACTAAAGTTGACCCTGACACCTTTTCATGGACTGTTAAACTGCAAGTCAAAATATTTAACTTTACTTGATTTTCAATTGATTCACACTGCTTCTTAAACCCTTTTCTTGCATCCACTACTCTCACACTCCCGCAATAATTGCATAATAAACAAACATCTGACAGTCTTATTCTTACAAATTCATAACTTGGCAAGACTATTCCTGTAAATCTACTCTTAGGGTTGGGGGTAAAACTCATTAAGCATGAGTACATCCTTATGGGGGAAGTCGATTTCATTCTCATTAAATACATTTCAGTGTCCCAATTTATCTTGCTGGCCCATTTTCCTCAAAAACATGCTGCTTAACCTGGGCCAGCTTCTGAACACGAGATAACCCGCCAGCAAATACCCATAGCATCGCTGTGCTTGATCATATTTAAACAGCCAATTCTCTCTCTTAATTTCCAGAGGCGTGTTCAGATTAGTATCCCACCAACTGCTTCGGCAGTCACACTCTGGGACACTTCAGATTTAATACAGCACCTTTTTTTCTAAGAACAGCATTAAGATTCATGAGGGTGGAGCAGGCTCACAAGTAGTTTAACATACACTCAGTTAACGTACACCCTCCAAGGCTAAAGAAAATAATTAAAAGAACTTCCTTCCTATACATCTTCAGGTAAAAAGGTATGTGTGTTGTCCAAGGGTGCTGCTTAAGATAAAGGTTACAGAAAGAGCAGAATGATGTTGAGTATAATAGTTTCCCTTTAAAGCACTAGGGGCCACAAAAAGAAGCGAAAACATGCTTTGGTCACACAACACTGACCAAAACCAAAACAATGAGCTGAAAGACACTATAAACCTTCATAGAGCTGAGGGGAACTGCAGATTCAGGTGATAATTATTTACTAAGAGATCTTTCACATATAAGCAGTTGTGTGATCCATATATATATATATATAAATCCATATGTAGAATATAGAAATATTAATTATAGTTGTTTTAATGTACAGAGTTTTGTGTGGTAGCCATCTGGCAAGTATAGTTTTTCACTCGTCCGCTCTTTACATGTGTCACTGCAAACCAAAACATATTTTTACACTTCATGTATATTTTCTTCCAACTTACTCTCCTTCCTCTGACCTACTACATTGATTTTGTAGCGCTGCCAAAATGCTACTAGCACACTATACTATGGCTGACCGCATTACTGACGTAGGCGTGAAGCTGCTGCTGACGTGTTGCTTTTGCTATGCGACTGGTGATATTGGTGTTAAGAAGACATACACATCAAGACCATTTTAAAAGACTAATGAGACACCCAGCAATGTGTACTGAGTTGTTCTACTCTCTGGTTCTCTCAGAGAATGATCAGAGGATTGCCTTACTTTGGTTATAATCAAATACCTAAAAAGACATACAACATACAAATTTATCAATATCATGCTAGTCATTCTGTGTTTTGGAGTTGACTATGGAGACTCAATCTAACAAGCAGCTAATTGTTAACATGATTTGCCATTCCTGCTGTCTATAGGGAGTTATGGCTAACAGAGCTCGAGTAATGACTTACAATATTCAATTTCATGAAACTTTCAGTAGGGAATTCCAGGCATCCTATTATGATGTTGAGTTACTGAGATGAAACAGAGAGGATATATATTTTATCACAGAACCAACAGTATATTAAATCTAATGTGACAGCATCCCACAAAACAGCTGTAGTAATAAAAAGACAATCTAAGTTAAGTTACTTGTTAAACACAAAAAATAAATTAGGTTTGTAAACTACCTCACAGACATGTAACCTGTGTTCAACTGTCACACCCTCATGCCTGTATAAATTCAATCAGAAATATTCTGGGATGAGCGTCCTGTGCAAAGCCCAGGGGGGACATTACATGTTTTGATGCCACTATTTCCCCTGTACTTGTATGAGGGGTTAAGTGATGCAAGTAAAGGTTTGTTTGCTTCCATATTGCTCCCTGTCGTCACCAGTAAGCAGCTACAATGTGTCTTGAAAGTCAACTTATAAAAGTTTTATTAAACTCAGAGAGCTTAAGTGATCTTCCCAAGCTCTGCAGTAGCCTGCAGCGTGCAGGATGTCTGCTTATATTAATTTCATGGAGTTTAAGAGGTCACCAAACTCATTTGGAGATTCTTACTCATTTATGAACTCTGCAACCCTTCTGTTCTGCAGTGCTCCAAGCTACTGGTCTTGAGATGCTTAAATTTACATGCTATATTATATGGCTAGGTGGCAAAAAGTATAGTGCATTTGGAGTTTAAAGTACATAGGGCTGAATGAAAATGCACTTTGAATTGACATTTACCTGCGTTTTAATGAAATGTAAGGTGAGCAAGCTGGTGTTCTTTCTGCCTTGTGTGCTGGGAATTGGGGGGCTGGAGCAGGGGAGGATGGGCAGCGCACAGGGGCTTTGGGGAAATTGGCTTATCCAATATTCAGAAGATTTCCAATAAGACAATGGACTTCTCAGAAAGCAGCTTAGCTGTCGAGAAGTGAAACCCTGAGGATGAAACTGAGTAAATGAGCTCACTAGCTGGTCTTAACTCTCAGAGAAGGCCTACAGATAATGAAACAGAAAAAAATGGAATTTTTGGAATTTAGATTTTTAATTGGAAGGAATGCATTCCTTTCAATTAAAAATTAAGTTAAAATACTAAAGCAGGACTATAAGAGGGAAGTAGTTAAGGCTTAACTTAAAAGATAATCTGATGGTGCTCTCTCACACTGACCTCCCCTCAGAGCAGCCTGACTCTCGTATTGGGGACAGCTTCACTGTCCACAGAAGCCCTTTGACAAAGCCAGTTTGGGGGCAGTCTTTCGTCTGCAGCAGATCTCCCAGTGAGAGTGTTTAAAACCAATGAGGCCTCACATCTGTGCTGGGACTGAGCTTGGTCAGGGGGGTAGTGGGTGATTAATTGATGGTCACATCTCGCTGACTGCTACCCACACCGCTTTGATGAAGAGGGATTAGGTTGTGCACCACAGGCTCAGCTGATAATAGGAGAACAGAAAGGAAATGCTCATGTCACGCTCCATGGCAAGGATTTCAATCAAAGAACCACTTCATTCAGAGAGCCAAGACTTTTTAAAACAAGTAAAACTCAGCTTCCAGCTTTTTGTTTTAGAAAGAAACTGTGTCACAATTAAAAGTTGGCCTCTTTCTAATTGGATGCATGATTTGGCGGAACCTGTTTTGTCTTTGAAATATATAGAAATCTCAACACCATTCAAGATTTCCTGCTCCCGTCAGGCTAATGTATTTATCACAACCATAATATACCACTGTTTTTTTTTTCCTTAAGAGCTACAGAGATTATTCTTACAGTAATTATTGCAATGCAATGGAATAATGGTAATGCATTAGCCAACTACTGTATCAGACTGAAGTTTTACTGGCTCTCAAACGGAGAAAGCACTATTCATGGAGTTAGAAGGAGACTGACATGAGTATCTAAAGACAGTGTTTTTAATTTAACATTACATTTTTACATTCCTGTGTTTTCAGTTATCATAATACCAATAATACTAACCTGATTCATAAAAGTTCTATGTTACAAATATCCATGGCCTCGAAAGCATAATCATCAGTATTTGATGCTTTTAATAAACCGTATTGAAAAATTTGCATGAAAACTATAAATTAGTCCATATTGAATTGAGAAAAACATTCATGGTCATACAAAGGAATACTTTCCAGAAAAGATATCGTACATATGACGAACATGGACATCATAGAGGATGGAGGGAAATGATTGTCTCGGGGTTGTAAGGTTTAGGTACAGTTTCATCTATCTGAGCCTTTATTTAGCCCCTTATCCTGTCTCGGTACTGGCTGAACTGAGATCAGTCTGCAGTTTTCCCTAGACACAACACTAACGTCACATACTGACTTGGCACACTAATATTTCACATCCCAACCAAACCTATTAAGATGACTACTTACCATAGAGATATGTCCTTCACAGCAGCAACCTTCACATAGTGTTTTCTCAATCCACACAGACATACATGTGCGCATACACATGTGCACACATACACACACAGACTGCTGTGCATATTTTTTTGTGTTATATTTCATCTACTGCCATCACATGCAATGGTGTTGTCCTCCCTACAAACATCCTTACCCATACCCTTGAAATCTTTAAAATCACATACTGTACCTGGACCAGTATCTTGAGAACAATGAAAATGTTGCACACAATAATATTTTTGCAAATTCACTTGTAAATGTAAGTTCCAGGAGATGAAATGATGCTGACCATATTCTTTTTTTTTTTTTCATAAAATCTAATTACAACTACATTATCAGAGGAAATGTGGAACACAAATACCTTTTTTTCCATACATCAGTTGTTTCTAATTGTAACTTTTAGAAAGTGACAGGGGGTAACTCCACTACTGTTAGCCTAGCCTCATGTATTAGATCTCATGGAAAAAAGCGTCATTTTAAACACACTGAAAATAATTGTACTTAGTAAATGCTCTCAAATTTCTAAATGTGCGTGCCCAGTTTAATATGTGAGGATACATTATTGCATTTGCTTTCACTTACTTTATTCATGCCCTCAAATTAATAATCTGCTGCTTACATTCAAGACCAGACTTTTTAAATATTGAGTGCCTGATATTGCTGGTAAACACTGCATTGTGGGGTCCATCCCATTTCTTTCTGAATCTGACTTTTGTCATTTCTGACTGGTCACTCCTAGTGGCTGTATCAAGATAGGCACCAGACAGCATGTGGTGTCTTACTATCACATACAAAATCTACACATAGGGGCTCTAAAAAGGCCGTGAGGAGTTGCATTTAAACAACAAATTAAAGGTGAATTGGTGTGCATTGCTGTCTGCCACAGCATCCATTTTAATATGTTACTAACTAAAGGCTAGGAAAATTGCTGTTTATGCCTGCATTCGCGATAAGAGGTGGTTAGAGCAGGGGGAATGATAAGTGCCATTTTGTGCCAAAATCGGTACCAAAATTGCACTATTCCGCCTGATCTGCATAAACATTACCTCAGCTGCACCACTCCACCCACCTCAGTGCAAACAGGTTCACTTGGAACCAGGAAATTACCCAAACAGGTGCAGGTACACAAGAAAGAATAGCACTTGACAAATACAGCATTGTGGAAAGACAGGCTCAATGTCTTAGGATTTGTACATCAGTGACGAAATTAATTTCAAATTTACATTGATCCCAGACTTTAAACCTGCAAAAACAGGTTTGTTGGCCACATAAAACTTTTGAACACAACACTGACATATTAACACTTTTTTTTAAAGTTGATATGGCGAACCTGTAAGCAAAAAGTTGCCTATTTACAAATCTCTAACATTGGTCTAACATTGGCATTTATTTGGAGTTGTGCTTCAGGCCACCTGGTGATTGTAAGTCCCATATTCACACTCCTTTTAGCTCTGATTTTGGTTTCCACCATCTCATAATATCTGGATCTTGACCTGCTAAATCACCAAGTAGCCGCTAACTATGAGTTTTTAGAGCTTTTCAGCTGAAAACAGCTGCTTCCTGTGGGCTAAAACGATTAGAGCAGTGAGAGTTTTAGTTTTAAAATAGTAAAGTTTCAACCAGAAAACAAAAACATTGAGCTGAAAATACAGAGCTCTGTAGAGTGTGTGGAACTGCAGAGTCGGGTAATAATTCTCTGTGGGTTCATTAGCGACCCCTTTCATGTTACACATAGCCATTTTATCCATCCAGAATATTGATTATAGCCACTTTATTGCTGATTTGTTTTATTCATTTATATTGACTATTAAGACAATAAAGTATACTGTATGATTTAGAGATTAGAGACCACAGTGTATTCGTTTCCTGTGGCGAAGAACAGTGGAGTTTGATTTATGTTCTTCCCTATTCTATTGAACTATACAAAAGAACTCTCCACCTTGACCGCTCTATTAAAGTAAGAAGCCAAAGTTATCAATCGAGGTGGAGAAAGGAAGGAAGTCATCTCAACATGCCGTGCTTTCTAAGCCTAATGGATCACACTATGCTGCAGAGAGCAAAAGAGAGTGAGACAGAGACCGAGTGAGTGAGACAGAGGGAGCAAGATGTTGCTTCTACTGTATGTTTTTGACTGATTATGCATTTTTTCTTAAGCTATTCATAGAAGATAGATTCATCATTCCAATTTGTCAAGATAGCAAAGATTTCAATTAATTATGTGCAGCGAAAGACTGGGTGCATTAGGCCTCTCTGTCAGCACTAGTCTGAGTCCCCATTTACCGGACTCAAAATAAAGAGGTATCAGAGAGGTGCTTGGATCCACCAGTAATTAATTTGATGAATGCCTTAGCGGCACAAATAGTGGCAGCCGTGCATCTTTTCATCAGACACCAGCAGCAGTCTCCGGGCTCGGTGCTAATTTGAAGGGGGCAGCTCATCTGTACAGTGGATGTGTTTGCGGCTGTATCTATTTTTCAACCCATGTACTCACATCCTCCTGCTGTCCAGACAGTGTGTGGGGTCCTTATGTTTTCTGTCAACTTTGTCCTTGTGCCAAGCAACTTGCGCCACTTAGTGCCCAGTTTTTTGACTTTGTGGCCTGAACTTGATAATGGGAGGCCTACAGGATTAATGGAAGGTGAGTTCGTGTTGTTTCCTGCTGCTCTTGTGGTTTTCCAGAGACCGTATTGCCGTAATGACCACAATATCATATACTGTACCTGGCAGGTGTGAAAATGATAAACATTGTGATGAAAACTCCAATCTGATGAACTACCAATAATCCATTAAAGGAAAATGTCTGATTAAAATCTTTAGGGATAAGGGTGCATCTACACAATGATAGATGAAGTGGGAACATGGTGGGAGGTGTGATTGGGCCAATCTAAAATGATGGATCATATTATTGTTATTAGGTGAAAGCTTCAATGGCACCTATTTGTGATGCACACCGTCAATGTCGACAGGAGCCTCAGCCAAACAAAGAAATAATTGGACTGGTGCCACATAATTCAGGTTCATATTTTCACAAGTGGGGGAACCTCATTATAAATCAGGTCAGCCACTGATACAAGACCATAAATCAAAGAAAGACATAGCTCGAACAATTAGATAATTACTAGACCACCGTGTCACCGCTGCAGAGATGTTTTGCTGTGCCACTGAGAGGGAGTGGGGAAAGTAACAACAGTGCTAAGAACCGACAATCACACTTTCGGCATCAAATGAGACAGGGGAGAAGAGATGAACATTTAAAAAATAAAAAAGGCACAAATAGAAATGTTGGCTACACTTTGAATAGCAGTCTAATAATTAACCTTTTGCAGCAATTGCTTTTGTAGTAAAAATGTAAAAAAAATATATATATATTATTGCTGAAGTTTGTGGAAATTAATCAACTGTCACCTTTGGTCAGCTACTAAAAATGATGTCCCCTGATCAAACCAAAAAAGTGATGATATACATGTTGGAAAGGGTCTCTTCACGACATGATTGCATGGACTGCCACTGACCCCTAGCGTTGCTCAAATGTTCAGTTGCACTGCTTCAACTACAGTATGAAAGCCTGTTACTCTAATTATATCTACGGCCCTTGATTACCCCTAGGCAGAGAAGCTGCCTGAAATACAGAGGCAGTGGTCCAATTGACCCCAATTGAAAGTGTCATTTCACAGGATTGCTAACTTGGAGATGTTCTTGCAGCCCAGGATAAGCGGATGTTAATTCAGCGTTCCTCCTCAGCTTCATTGTTTGATATTGGAGCAGCGCTTCCACTCTGCCGACCTCTGCTTGGCTGGGCGGGTGTAGAGCTGCCTGTACTGTTCTTGTGTCAAACCAGAGTGCAAGGAAGCTCCAACAGCAGTCAAAAATTGAGGTCACAGCAAAAGAGTGAACCAACTGGAACAGATTGTAGTGGAACCTCCAGGCTTTTGCAGACACGTGTTGATCCCAGCACAGCATGTCCTAGCTTTTACCTTCCCAACCCCTTCTTCACAACTCCCTTGACAGCAGCTTATGGATAGCAAGAATGTTCAAGCATTTCAACTTTACTGCAGCAGCCTTTTATCATCAAATGCACCAAAAATCCCCATCCAACTATATCACAGGCATCCTAATAATCAGTATCTAATATTTGAATATTAGATAGAATACATGTTAAGAAAACTAAGATTAGGGGTCATTATTTTGTCAAAATATAGAAATCTAGGAATGTACTGCTGTTCATGTGAATATTAAATGGAGGTAATAAATAAATAAATGTGGTGAAAAAATTACAAACTTTTAGTTTATACAGTAGTGCATGTATATCACCAACATTTAAAGACATTTATGTTGGCAATATGAGATGACAGTTCCTTCAGTCTAAGCTTTCACAACCCAGCTGTATAAAATGTAAATGTCTCATTATATCATTGTGTCTAAAGCACTTTAAATAGATAATAAAGCCTCTCTGCATAAGCCCCATCTGTTCCACTACATATCCCCATGGAGGAGAGGCAGTGTTTAAAGGCACAATTGATCCTTTAATAATGTCATGACCAGTGTATGACCCGTAGCAGGGGGTGTGTTTGTTGTTGGGGGGGGGGGGGGGGGGGGGGGGCCAAACCCCACCACCCTCTACTGTTCCTTTT
>CM022474.1:15126531-15186588 GCA_011952105.1 Coreoperca whiteheadi | reverse complement strand
GGGGGGGGGGGGGGGGGGGGGGGTCCACAACCACACAGTCTCATGCTGATAGAAGCAAACAGAGTGTGTTATGGTCTGGTAATGTGCAATGGGAGGGATATGATGTCTCAGTTTAAGAACACTGGGATTAAAAGTGTCGTCTTGTGTTAACTGGCTACATTTGGTAACATTTCTGACATTCTGTCATTATTGTCACTTTACATGAGAGCTGGGACAGAAAAGAGGGAGCACTGACAGCAGATTGACCCCAGATGCTGTTCATTTGATTGATATCTCTACAGACAATGATCCTTTTCTGCACTGCAGTGGTGGTTACACAGAGAGGCGTTGGGAGGGGGCAAATACAGGAGAAATGTCACACCAGGGAAGTCAGCGAGGCGTAAAGCCCTGCCTGACGAGCGCAGGGTCAGTGGCTCCTCTCTGCCCCCTTTGTGCCCCGGGTAAAATGATCTAAGTGACTCTGGACCTCTGCCACCGATCCGCTGGAGTGCAGGAGTCAACCGCGTAGGCATGGCAGAGTGAAGAATGGCAAAGGATTCGCTGGTGAAACTGCGTGTAGTGTGCTATCGCCTAGAGGACAGACTCATTCCATTTTTGGTGGTTTCATTGTATATGTTTTTCCATAACTAGGACATATTCAAATAAGACACAAACAATTTACATGTTTGTGTTAATAAGTAATACCCAAAATATACAGGTTGAAGACACTAATTGGAATCACTAAATACTGAAAGTGACATTTTCTTTCAAATTGTGTTGTAACGCTTTCAAAGCGACTGGTCAATTTCACACCATATACAGAAATCTTTCTAATGCTGACTGTGTTTATTTATAGCTGGGTAGTTGAGCCGCCCAGATGATGAATAAAGGGGAGAGGTTAAGATTACGTTGTTCTGGTAAATTACTTCCACAGAATAGCTGCAAGGCAGCAGCCATATCAGTGGATACCTTAAAGACTGCAGCACAGAATTTGTCTGAGCTAACATCTGGATGTAGCTGTCTGTGTTTGATGATTGTGATCAACCATAATTAAATGTGGTAATGCTGTCTTTGTCTCAGTTCATTTAAGGAGGTGGAGACTGCAGCACACACACTTACTGACATATTCTACGATGATATCCATAAATGTAATAAAATTTGTTATTTAAGAATTTAAGGAACATATCTCGTCATGGTTAATATACTGTAGCAGTAAAGGCTCTACATCATTTACTGTATGTTATGCATTATAGATGCCTTGGATCAGTGTGAATGTAGTCAATATATTTCACCAATATCTTAAAAGGTTGTTATGGATGTTAACAATTAACGAGTAATGTATCTACATCTAGATGTGTTTGTGTGTTAAAGAGTCAGAGGGAGCAAGTTATGTGGCAAGCTCGTCACTGTGCAGGGTAATAAGGTCAATGCAAAAAATAACCCAGGGGCACATTTCCCAGCAAAAGTGCAGAAACACACACACACACACACCACTGTCCCAGCCTTATGTTGCAGAATCCAAACCAATCGAGTCAATTGCCAGAAAACATGACATGACCTTTCAGATTCACTGAGCATCAACCGTGAGTGGGACTGGCGTGCTTTCCGTTTCAGCGCACCCTCTGCCCCTCCCGCCCACTCCATCACCCCCAGGGCCTTAAACCCTCCACAAATAATTACTCTCAGTGGAGTCTGTACTGCACAAGACAGAGGCAAAAAACTTGACTCTAATCTTGACCCATACTTAGGGTACTCTCACTATTAAATCATCCCTCACAGGGGTTTAACTATTTGAACAATTCAGTCACCATAAATTGAAAATGAGTAAGGTCAAGTTCGTGTTTGGACATATTCTGCTCAAAATATACATTATGGGCTGTACAGCATACACAGGAAAAACCTCAGCTTTTTTTTTTTTAAACTATGTGTTTTTTTCTGAAAGGTAAGATAAGCAGGATTTCTACTAACTGCCATTTTTAAATAGGTGAAATGTTGTATAGGTCACATGCTCATCTATTTGCATGCATAACCTCCAGTTTGCAATAATGGTTTTCTTTAATTTTGAAAGAAATAAAAACTCAAAATCTCCCAAATTGCTCAAAAGAAAATTCAAAGCAAAGTTTTCATACTTGTATTTGTAAGTTACATTTTAATTGTGTTACTATGCTAGTTACACAAAGCCATGTATGCATTTGTATTTTTAGCAGATTGAAGAAACACAAAGCAAGACGACAACATACAGCAGTATTTTGACATTGTCAGTAACTTTAAGTTGTACATGGTCAGAAATAGCCAACTGTATCTTCACAGTGATGCAGACTTCAATCGCAGAGCAGATGCAAAGTAAGAAGGGATGGAATCCCTCCTAAATGCCTTTTTAAAGCCTTTGAATGAATACACATCACTGATGTAATATGACTACCACCTACTGGTTGAGAAACAGACCCTGCCTTGCATGCCTCCTGTCTTTTAAACTGTACATTTGCATGTCACTGCCTAATAGTGCAAGATACAATTACAGCCCGATACTGGACTTTTGAAGCCGCTACTGATAGTGATATTTGGGGCTTTAAAAAAAAAAAAATCTAACAATGGTATATATCGGCTGATAGTAATTTTTTAACAAACAAACAATCTTGATACAGATCTCTTAAAAAAAACAAAAACGTCTTTAATCGTGAAAAAGAAACTGAGCGGGACATCTTACAGTGTAAAAGTTAACTTGTCAGTGTTCTCTGGTGGACAAACTATGTAATGGAGACATAACCTGAAACCTACTGTATTTTGACATTTCCTGTTCCTAATCGGCCAAAACCAATATCTTCAATATGAATCTTCAATAAGCTAATATCAGCCGAGATATCGGTCTGGCTGATTTATCGGTCCACCGCTAGACACAGAAAACCTGCAGCTGAAGATTTTGTAACAAGGGACTTTTACAAAGGACTGTCTTTTTTCTAACTTTGTCTCCTTTCAAATACAATTTCTGGGACATTTCTTGGCACGAGTATTTCTAGTAAATGACCTGTTATGGTGGTAAGCTACTGATCCCCAGGGGACTTAAAGTGAGACTATGTAATGTTTGAGAGAAGAAATAAGATGGTTCCTCTTACAAATTAAGATACAATAATCATAATAATTATTATAAAAAGAGGTCAAAGTAAGTTGAAGTCAAAGGCAATAAAATGCGCCATTGCTCACTTCAGAGCACTTGGGTTTTTCTGCTACAGCCTTCTTGGTCTCAAAACCAGTAGCTTATGGTGGCTAACAACAAGGTCTGTGGATTGTCTTGAGTAACAAGGTCATTATTTCTGGAAAGAGACATTTCTGTTGAGTTTTTCAAATGTATTTTTTTTGGCACTTTGAGCACCGCAAGCCGACTGCCACATGGTCCCATTATGTCAAAACAAATGCAGACCTCTCTACAGCCGTAATCTCCAAAACTCAGCAACTCACACCAAAACATTCTAGATGGATACATAGATCTACAGGTAAGAGGAAATATATGTATTTTTGATTTTGGGGTGAACTGGCCCTTTAATGGTAAACAGTACCTTAGCTAAATAGTAGTTTAACATTTAGCTTTATCTCATGATTGTTACAGTTCAGCAAAAGTTATATGGTGCTTCTTTGAGTAGCACAGGACTCACAAAACAAGTTTTCTTTGTTAATGAAACAAATGTTGTAAAGTTACAGAACCTTAACAGATACGACAAATGTATGGTAGGTGTGTCTGTCAAACACCTTTTGAAGTGGTCAGATTTTAACACAACCACTACAAATAAAGTGTAAATGCAATATCTCTCCATGCCACATGTAAAAGCTGTATAAACAGAAATTTCACACTTTCACATATGGATCCAAACAGGAAACCTTGTTTTTTTCAAAGACATTTAAACATCAAAATAAACATTATTAATAACAATTAATAATGCAAAGACTTAATTAAGTAACTGTAAGTAACCATTAAGCCCATGAAAATATCAATCTTGAGTAGCATTACAATATGACTTGTTGTGTTTTAAAACCTGTTGTGAACTGTAAGTAAAGCAAGTCCTCCTTGAAATTCATACAAATATATGGTTTTTTTCCAAAAAAAACATCTAAACAGGTATTTCTGTCAAATTCTGTGGTGTTCGAATTCTAGCATACAATGTCAAAATGTCAGGGGTCAGACAACCGGGTTGAGGCAGTGAGTGGACTAATTCCTGGTTTGTACCACCGTTCTGCATGGCAGCACCTGATAAAGTCATGGATCAATGAGGATTGTAGCAACTGACACTCAACAGTGAACTTAAACAATGTCATCAGCAATCTTAATGGTTAGCCACTGAGCTGTAACCAAGACACTGTTACTCACCGAGGCTCAAAACGTATGTCTTCATAATTCAACGGAGCAAAACTGATTCTCTTTGTATGTTCAACATATTTAAAGCCACTGAATATTTGGCTTGAAAAAGTAAAAATGCACATGTGATATACAAGTTGAGCGTCTCATCAAGCATCCACAAAAATCCGAGTGAAAATAATCGTTCATAACTATTAGAAAACCTAGTTAGAAAAACAGCTCATTTTGCTGTTTAGACCATTTTTCAAGACTGTTTAGGGCTGGGTGGTATATCGATTTTTTTGTAGTATCAATATATGTTCAAAAGAGATATAAGATGAGACAATATTGGTCATATAGATAGTTTCATGTGGAGTTCAAATAGCCTTCTTAACCCATTTCTTCGATAAAGCCTTGCCAGTGTTTGCATCTCTCGTGTCTCACAGTCCCGTGCCACTCTCCCTCTGCACACAAGATATGGTCCCAGTTAGAACAAGACGTGGAACAAGACGGCTTTAAAAAGCTGCTAAAAACCATTTATCCAAAACTCTAGTTGCCCAGTCGCAACTACTTTGAAAGAGAAGCGTTGCTTGAAATGTACATTGAGTTGAGACAGAACCTTACCGAGTGGTTTGCAAAAGTGACTAATTTCGTCACGTTCAAGTTTTGTCGCAACTCCTTATGTTGGAAAACTGACGTGGATTGTTGATGATTTGTTTTCAGAAGTAATTGTGGCATTTTCTTTATAAATATTAGAGCATAACAACACCAATTTCAAACCTAATATAAGGAATGTTTACAAAAATGTACATTACAATATTTAAAACTAATTTCTAATACTTTTAGGTGCTTACCATATGTACATAAGTCCATAAGTCCATAAATTACATAGTTAGAAGGCTAATGTGGATTTGGGATTGCAGTGGCTTTAAAATATAGGCCTGTTTTACTGCTGAGTTTGATGATTTCAGGTATAAAAAAACTTTTAACTACATCAGTTAACAATAAAAATTTTAATTTAGTCTGAGTCTAGATGTAGTTTAGTGCTAGCGCGTGTGTTAAAAAGACCAATCAATAAATTTTGCAAGTGATAGCAGGTTCCAGTCTTGTGTTTTAAATTTTGGTGGTGGGGCTACACTTCGGATGACAGATTGTGGAGTTTGTACAAGTTTTAACCCATCAACTACAAATTACATTTATCAAACATTTCTTTTGACCATTTTTTAAAAGCATATCAGAGGTTTCAAGATTTATTTTCTACCTTCTAGTCAACTATTGTTTTCTGTTCCCTTCACAACAGAACGAAAATCCACTTGCAGTTTTCTTTGGGGTGATTTTTTGCCACAGTAACATTATCATGTGGTAACACAGTTGCTCTTGCTGGTGTTTGAGACTGTAAGTGCTTCTCTTTTATTGGAAGGCAATGTTTCCGGTGATAAACTCAGTTTATACTGGAATATTTCTTGTCTTTGTTGGCACAAATATACCAATATACTTCACCAATCTGTTTCCTGTTACCTAGCGCCGCTTGTGCCATGCACTGGGTGGCCTCACGGAGCTTTAAATAGCCATCGTATCGCCACACGACTGATGTCCTGTTACCTTGTTTAACCACAACAAGTCTTTCTGCACCAACACTAAGGTTCATCTGAAGGAGCATTCGTCACTCCCATTTATATGACTTGATACTAAAACGATAGCATAGTAGTTTGTTTAGCTAACTCAATCAACCCTGTAGTGCAGATTTTGGGAAGTGGGCTGTCTGTTCCTAAAGGGCTGCCCTATGATTGGCTACAAATATATATGTCTCAGTGATGTAATTGCTAAGCGATGTATCCTATCGACAGTATATTGAAGTTTCTCTTCTTATGAACGATATCTTTATTACGTTTGTATTGCCCAGTCCTAGTTGAAGTCATCCTTGATTTCACCATCAAGCTGTAAAAAAGGTTTTTTGCAACTGCAGTATGGTGTAGGGATAATGTAAATACAAGAAAAACGCAAAGGCTGTGTAAGATTACCTATCTCACGGACGTTTTATTGGAGTATACAAGCTGATTTATGTAAATTGGATGTGATTTGAAGTTAATGGGGTAAAAAAATGCAAAACCACTATTCAGGTACTAATTAGTTGCAGGAGGCTACGGTGTACAAAGGGAATTATAAACATTCATTATCATGGAATGGATGAACGCAGCGCAATACCTTATTGAGTGTAACATGTGCTTTTTCTTTCAGCATAGATAACATATAAACAGAGAACAGATAGCAAAATTGTATTAAGGTCAAATTTCAGGATTTTGATCACTGGTTTCTATTTTGCCTTTGATTGTGACTGGCTCCTCTGTTATCGTCTTTCTCGCTAAAAAGATTTAAAGCCCACTATAATGCAAGGTCAAGAACATTTAACACTAAACATTTAGCTTATTCCACTGTCACATCTGCATCATCAAATTAATGTCAAGCTACAACACTTTTTTTCCTCTGAGAGGGTAAACCTTTATGACACACAGCAGGGAGGATCCAATAAGTCTCTTTTCATTTACTTCAAAATGAGGAAGGCAGAATGATATGGGGCAAAAAGTCGTAATACAACAATCTTATTTCATGGAGGATACTGCCCTTTCCCCCCTTTTTGTGACTGTGAAGTTGATTTGAAGTCAGACCAATTTGCCACCTGGTGAGGAGGGGGAAGTCGGGAGGTACATTTTTTAATTGTCAGGTCACTTGGTGCAGGGACAGAAGATCCTTTGGGCACATTGTCTGTCTTTGTGTGAAGGACCAGCCATCTGAAATCCCCCACCTCATTATGAGAGAGGGAAGATTAATTGACCAGTTCACTAACTGGCAGCCTCAAGACTAGATCAACTTAGCAAGGGAACTCACCAATTAAGACTGGACTACAGCACCTTTTCTTATACCAAGAGTAATCCTTTTTATTATCATTAGTCTCTATAGTCCTTTGAGGAAGATCAAGGCTAAGTTGCCCATTGTCAAAGGCACACATAAGACTATAGGGTGTGACAGCATGATTTAATGTCAGTGAAAGCATGAGTTACTCCAAGAGCACTGCTCAACAAGGTTGCAATAAACATGCACTTGCATGAGCTAATCAGCTTAATTAACTGAAATGGAAATGGTTAAAATCCATTGTAACTGTCAATGCAGTGGATTGTTGAGATTGATGAGATTTCTATGGGGTTTTTTTTCCCAATACCTTGTCCTAATTAACCGAATAACACAAACAGGAGGGATCATACAAGAGAGTTTATTATTCAACAACAGGAAGCCAGATATATAAATATCATGAAACCTTTAGGGGACTACAGTTGTATTGTAGTTCAGATTGGTCCAGGTCACAGCAAATGTAAACCCCTTACAAATATAACGCATGTGTGTGCGTGTGAGAGAGAGAGAGAGAGAGAGAGAGAGAGAGAGAGAGAGAGAAACCCTATGTGGCAATTATTTTCGTTTTTCAACTGAAGGCCAAGACAATTTTCTCTGTAAACTGCTGCACCAAAGTGACATTCTGGCTCTGGTTCATCTTAAAATAGTGCCTTCTTTATTTCCTTTCCCTTATAGCGTTTAAAGTTTCTTATCAATCTATTTATTTTTTTTTTAGATGTCAATTTCAGTGAACGATGCTTTAACAATCATTCAAAAACACACAAGCAAGCAGCTGAATTCACACCTGTGATTTTTCTAAAGCTGCCATGATGAAAGCTTTTTAAAACAGCTTTAAAGTCACAACAAAGAGCATTTTGTTTTCACTATTATATTTGTCAGATTTATAATACAGGGCATACCAGTCCCAAAATGCCATTTATATTGTTCAGCATGTCAAACCACCATGTATTACGGTAAAAGTAACTGGAGGGGATGGATATGTCATGACCACAGAGGTGTCAGAGATCTGGTGCCAACACCTGTCGGTTCCCAGGGAGCTTGCATCTTCAATAACAGTACTGACTTTGACATGAAGCATATAACACATCTATACATATACACATACTCAAATACACACACTCGCTCACTTTGTCTTTTGTGTACACACAAACGCTTTGAGGGGGAACAGAGTGCTGAAAAGATGTCACCATCACTCTCTTCAGGAGGCCATTATGGATAGGAAGCTAATATACTGCACAGATTTTCTAGCATCTTTTTCACCAAGGGCTGCATATCCCTTGTGGGTGATCGGTAAAATTGGTTGACATTTTCCTGGCTCCAATTAACCTTCGATTTGACTCTCAGTTTTTCCTGTCGTCTTTTATTGTCTTCTTGAAAAAGTGGCAAAGGGACAGCACAGTTGGAAACAGAAGCATTGTTTCTCCAATATTGACCATTTCCTTTTTTGGCCTAATTGTTCTCTTTCCCTGTGGATGACCACCAAATGGAGAGCAGATGTACTTCATCAGTAGGTCATGGCATTCTCTACAGAAGGTTAATACAGTACTGCTCTTTATTGAATTGTATAAAATACATTTTGAAATGAAAGATGAGTGGCACTGTCTTTTGTTCATGATACAACTGGCAGATAAGTGTAACACTACGGAGTAATATTATGATATCATTTTGTCCTATTGTTGAAAATCTTTTCATCCTTTAAAGCTAGGGTAGGTAATTTCAGAAGCATTTGTTTTTACATTTGTTGAAATTCTCTTTACATCCGACAGCAATGTGGCTGTCACAGGCCTGTAATAAGCCCATCCAATCATTTACCTGCCTGCCTACCTGCCTAGCTGCGTGCACTCTACCCGTGCAGTCATTGCACATGAAAATGTGCGGGGGTGGGATTTTTTCACTTGGATACTTTCAAAATCTAGCTGTCTCTTGCTAGTTTCTCCAATGTTACCTACCCTTGCTTTAAATAGGCAAGTCCACTGGTAGATCACTAGGAATTCTAATTTATTTTGAGCTATATTGGTTGTGGTACGGGTCAATAATTTGTGTTTGTCTGGATTACAGCGGTTACAATCATGTGTTTTGTTCTATAGCACCCCTCCCCCCATATTGCTTTTTTTTAAATAATTTTTAGGCTTTTTATACCTTTATTTGACAGAAACATCTCAAGAGAGACAGGAAAGAGGGGAGAGAGGGGACATGCAGCAAAGGGCCTCGGGCTGTAATCGAACCCGGCTGCTGTGGTAAGGACTCGGCCTTGGTACATGGGGCGCACACTCTAGCAGGTGAGCTACCAGGACGCCCCATATCGCTTTTTCTATCCTTTTTATTCAGAGTTCATTGACAGCTTGGGTTATGCAGGATTTCCTCATGTGAAAACCAATTCGACAATTTACACATCCCTTCATCTTCTACACTTACAGATGTTCACAGACATGTGTGTATCTCTCCCTTGGCAACTCAGTTATGTATCTGGATCCATAGTCAACGATCCAATACTAAAAAGATAAAATACACTGTGATATACTGCAATTCAAAGCCAATTCAATATATCATCTTTGAATTAGCATAAATTCAAGCATACAAATTTATGAAACAATCTTTAATATAACCTTCTTGCACATGACAAAGATTATTGTTTTGAAAAAGCACTGCTTCAAAAGCCTTTTTAGCCTGCTATACAACAAATACAAATAAGCAACACAAAATTTAGCCAGCGCAAAACTGGTGGGACACAATAGAGAAACATTGGCAATCGGTGAATGTCATCCTGTTTGCAGTCAACAAGGCCAATAACAGACTGCTAAATGGTGGCAATGTCTGGGGGTGATCGATTCATAATCTTCACTCGTTCCGACTCTGGCTGCTTAAAGTAGAGATAGCAGGTTTATTGCATTTAGGGAGATTTATCTATATAACAGCAACACTACTTCATTAGCAGTGGCACTGCACCACTGTTGAATGCATATAGGGGAAACACTGTGTAACATAACACTGTGTGTGGCATTAAATACACACTCCAACAAGCGCAACGCAGACTGAAATGTTAGCATGTTTCAGCTTTAACCATTGAAATATTGTCACTTTATTGTCAAGACTTTTGCTACAGTAACAATGCTTACTGCTGGCTGTGGCTGACATCCTGCTCTGACTTGAAATAAGAAAATGATTTAGATAGTAATCAGCATCAGCAACTTTTACTTAATTTATAAATGATTAGTTTTCATTTGTTTTGGTGGTTTTCTATGAGCCTGATACATTTTTGTTTTTACAGATTTGTATAATAAGTAAGAAAAGCAGGTTCTATCCACTCTGTACAGTTGTAACTCTACTGCATAAAGAGTAAAATCTTCTATACAATGATCAATATATTTCATTCTCCCCATAGTCAGTTATAATTTGATGGCAAGAAAGTTGTGTCATGTAGTGGTTCTGCAAAGGCATAAAACCACAGTGCCTGAACACAAGTGGTATACATTGTTAAAATCCCATGGTCACAAGGAAGCTCAAATTCTCTCAAACATAGCAAAGGTAGTGATGCTCGTGACTGCAGTTTGAATTCGCACTGAGGATACCGAGCATTACAGGAGAGTCTCCTCTCCGAAGGGCAGTGTTTTTGCATCATACAGGAGACCATTACATGAAGCCTTTCAACTCTGTGTTTCCTTGGGGGTATATGGATTTGAAGTGTAGCAATAAATCGACAACCTCGACAGGCATGAATCAAGTATTCTACAATTAATAGTTTACCCAGTTAAAAATTAGCACATTACTCTTGCACTCAGCCACAAACCCGTTTTACTCTACTTCTACTTTTGCTGAACGCTTTGTACTCGGAAATGAGATGTTAAAGGATTTCTTGGAGCTTATTTATTATGTAGCAAAATATTTTCCACTAAAGAGAGACAGTGTTTAACAGTTTCACTACGACAATCATCTGCGGGATATGACATTGGGTTAAGTAGGCAGCTAACCTACAGCTGCTGCTCAAGTTGGGTGCATGATGGTCTTGCTGAAGATACCGCTGGCATAAGATTTGATTTATAGTATAATATAAACTCTCACCTGTGTCGTAGCACCACCACAACACTGGATAGATGTGTTGTATATAATCAAGCCATGTTGTACTCAGTTTATATACCCCAAAGTAATGGTGTCTACATTCTGGGTATTATGGATCTCTTTGCGTTTAGCAGCTGCATATGAAGCGGTCAAAGTGCCAGAAATAGGACTAATGAGAGTCTGGTGGCACTATATCTATTTCAAAGCCGGTTCTGATCCAGTCACTTGTAGGCCAGGGGTAGTAAATTAAAGGCCAGCAGAGCTAAATGAGAAGCTTGTCACTAGCATTCCTAGGCTGGTAACACGCTTGGATAGATTAGCAAATCACTGTAAAACTGCATTACTTCATGAGTAAGATTCCTTGACTGGTAACTTAGATTGACAGTTTAGCAATCCACCGGACAGGTTACCTTGGCTTTTACAAGTGGTGTGCCTTTCACAGGGCAGCAGCCTTTTGTGTGTACCTCAAACCAGTCTTTGGTTCAGCACGCGGTGAACTACTGACATTTGTAGTTTAAAGCCCAAAGCTAACCTTCTACCCTGGCTTCGTTAGACACAATCATCATGATGTGATTAATCACTACCAAACATCTGAGTTTAACTTCACCTGCTGTTGAAATATCTGCATCTCTTACTCAACCTACTCAACAGTGACAGACTTCACTACCAATAAGCAACAAGCATTGGGGAAAAAAACTCATTATCATCCCCCCCACAAACTAAAAACAGCATTATTATTACAGTATTTCACTCTGTGATATATTACCACTTCAACTGATGTTTGTTGAATCTCTGCTCTAATAAGTTGCATAATGATCTCTATTGTAGAAGTTTACCTGCATTGTTTGTGTCATTCAAAGGATGCTATAGCAGTATATAGTAGAAAGTATATTGTTTCATTTCCAACCTGTCACTAATAATGGTCAATATGAAAATATATAGATTCCCCACTTTCAGTTATGGCACTACGTCCACGTGTTAATTTTCTGTAAAAGCACTTATTCTTTATCTGTCTGTAACAGAGTGATACTTCACAAAAACATTCAGATTTTGGCTGAGATAAGACTATGAAAAAAGCTCACACTTGAACAAGGTTACAAAGGCGTGTGCCCTTGTTTAACAGAGGTACAGGCTACAAACACAGATGGCATCATGATCCAGTATGATGCCCCAAATGTCCTAGCCCTGGTACACAGCTAGGGCGAGGTTATACAGAGCCCCAGATCTCATAGGGCTGGAGTGCTGGCTCAACGTCAATCACAATAATGTTAGCTGACACATTGGTGAGGGTGGTGACAGGGCAAGGTTATGTGTCACTGTATGCTCATGGCATGCATGAAGACCAGGACTGCCAGACCTCTGTCTCATGTGAGGGGTCTCCCTTAGGGTTTGGGATCCAAATTAAAATACCCCACTACAGTTGCACTGCATGTATCACCAAATATCTCCCCCAGTGCCCTGGCTGAAGGCCTTCCTTGTCTGAAATTGTACCCATAGCAGCCTGAGATACACCATCATTGAAGCGGCATTATAACATATACAGATTTTTGCCGGCATGTTTTTGGTATATTTTGTTGTCTGATATTCAGTTAGATACATAAAATTACATACATGAATTGTTCGGTCTATATAACATCAGAAAATATTGAAAAATGTTTGAAAGTTCACTTGAATGCTTAATCGATAATCAAACTATCATTGACCAATACGCTAATCATTGCAGCTTTAATTAATAAACATTGGTCAATCTAATAACCAAGCTGTTTCTATTAGTTCCAAAAAAAGTGGCATCATATCAGACAGACAAACATTTGCCATAATCCTTACTCAAAGCTCAGTTGTACATTTATTTGAGTCAACATTAAGTCTTTACAGAACTTCAAGAACAACAAACGTTTTTCCAGCACAAACCCCATCACCGTTTTACAGTGTTGTAGAGTTATATTAGAGTTATACATGAGAACTAAACATGCAGTGACAATGTGTTGGTTTGAATGTTCCTCTGCTGGTGATGGATTGTTGAATTAGGCCACTCTGAGTTGTGAATCACATTCACCTGGGCAGCTGACATTTAATCAATAAACATCTGAACTGTTGCCATGACCCTGGGCCATAAGGATTTAATTTGGTTTCCCCACACCAACCGCTGCAGGACCCCCGCGGATTTCCGAGACAAACCTCCAGTCACCTATGGTTCATTTCAACATCCACTAAGCATATGAAAATAAAAATCTTATGCTCTATTTTTTGCAAGGCAAATAATCAAATGTTTCTCCCAGTGTACGGCAATAGGGAGAAATGAGGCCTTTGTCAACTAGCCAATACAAGAATTACTGGTATATGCTAATGATGACATGTAGATTTTGAATTCACTCGCCCTCAATACCACCCTTACCATCAGACTCCTAGTTAAGACTCTCAATTTGAGGAAAACTCTAGCTCCCCAAACTGGCTTGAGCCTAATGTTTGGGGAGAACCAGGAGAAATGTTTAAATTATTTTCCTAATGAAGCATTTTACTGATATCTGTAGCTGAACTGTTACCACCTACTCATCAAAACTGCAGTTATAACATGAAAATGTTACATTTAGTTATATCAAAGACGTACTGTATATTTGAAGCCAGCTTTTCTGCATACATAATATAACTTCAACACATGTTTTTAGGAGCAGCAGTTCAGCCATTTGGCTTTAGAAATATTTGTAAAGGAAATTTCTCTCACATGTTTTTAGACTCAACACAAGGTACGCGAACACGATATAATGTGGCCATACAGCAATCGAGTTCATTGATGTGGCATACATGAATCTTTCACCTCAATAAATATTTAATCTTTGCTCTGAATCATTTAAAGCAAAGCCCTTTTTGTTGTTCTTCAGGCAACATGTGCATGCAGTGTACATGGTTTTATCCCCACTTCTCTGTCCCTGCCTCCCTCCCTATCAACCCACTCCCTCTCTCACACCACACAGTCTCTTTCTCTCTCACTCTATTTCTCTGTCAGTTGGACAAGCTGCTCAGTGGCCCTGAAATATGGCACATTATGCCGCTCTGTTGATCATCGTTCAGCTTTACACCCTGAATCTGAATGCAATGTAAATGATATGATGATACCCTCTAAGGCAACATTAACTTTACTATCGTTGAGCTTTTTCAAGTGCAAAGGTTGACTTCATGAGACAATGAAGTAAACAGTAAGGTTCACTTTGACTTAATGCGGTGGCTGTGCTGGCAGATGAACATACAAAGCAATTTCTGAGCAATCATGGTTAAAAAGAGGCAACAAAAATACGCACATGAGATCAATGGCTATTCAATAAATCTTATAATTAAGAGACTAGTTTATATCCTTAAACACAAAATCAGATTTGCTACTAAGCTGACTATGCTGTCGAGTTAAAGGAGTCAACTGGAGGTCATTTGTGGTTTCCGGCTGAATGGGTATGCATATGTGGAAAAAAACACTAGAATATGCATGACTGCTATTAACTTCATGTTTAGCCAGTCTTGCTTGTAGCTTAGCCCTGTATCAAATGTGACCTAAAATAATATACAGTGTGTATTTCATAAAAGGCAAGACTATAACCACTGAAAATAAGAAATATATCTTATCCATGACAAATTAACTGTTCAAGCCACAACCCAACTGAGAGCTTATTTACGCAAGTCATTCAGTCAAACCACTTGGATGTAGCTAGATAGCTAGTTGTCATTGAGCACAACACCAGACCTACTTGAATGGGCCCATGTGTATTTAATCAGCATGCAATTTCAAACACTTCTGTTTCTACTTAGCCACATGGTATATATTCTTCTCTGTTGGCCAGATCACAAATCTGACTGTAGTCTCTCTTGGCATTCATAACATCCAAATTAGGTCTGGCTCTACTCCACTCCAGAGGATGGTGGTAATGTACCTGAAGTTGTTTGGTAACTGCCAAAAAAGGCAGAAGAATAAGCTGTGCACGTTATCACTTTAGTTACAACAATTACAGTTATCAATAACAGTTAAGCTAACACTATCAATAAAGTAACTCAAACACAAGGTTGAATCGCATTTATGGACCACGAGCGAGACAAAAGTTGAACTGTCTCCACGGGCTCTCATTCGTGCCGCTCTCTCACCCACACAGATCATTCAGTGGTTGAACCTGTCAGAAATCAGGTAAACACTACAACAGCTTGGTGCGCCATTTGTGTGATTTATGTGTTTGATTTGCTGGAGCCTCTTTTCTCTCTATCTCAGGCAACAGGGAAAACAGATCATTTCTGTGTAATTTCAGTGTAACTAGGAAATGGTTTAAAGTTTCACCATCAATTTTCACCTGTTGATTGCACCACTGCAACACTAGATAGATGTCTTACATTATCAGGCTATACTGTACTTCAATTAAACATCCCAGAGTAGCTGTGTTTACATGCTTGCATTCACTTTTTGATATAGAGCAACATGGGAATGGTTTGACTTGAATAGGAATCGACTGTATTGCAATCATTCAGCCAAAGTAATCGTGTTAACATTCCTTTATTGACTGCGATAGAGAGCAGAAATCCCGGCGAACAGCATGTGTGTTACTGAAAAGCAGAAGACCTATGAGCCATGCTTTATGTTGTCTACTGTCAACAATTTCTCCCAGCAACAGAAACCTATAGGACAAGCCCCCCATGCCAGCTAATCACAGTACCTTCAATCTCCACGTGGTATCTCTCAACACTTCCCACAGATACCAGATACCAGATACACAAATGTGACTCAAGAGATTATTTTCCTTTCAGAGCAGTGATCTATCTTCTGTCCTGATATGGCCTTAATTCTGCCTTGGTGATACATTTCATCAAGATAAGTTCATGATGTCAAAATTCACACGCAACTGGAACAAAAAAAAACCCTGACAAGAGAGAAATGCTCTACAGTGTTGACAATTACAACTTTAACAGAACATGTGGTCACTCTTAAGTAGTGCGCTTAGTGTCCAACCTCTCACTTCCAGTGTCACTTTCCTGTCTCTGACTCAAGCACCAACCACTTCAAGCACTTGAAAAGGTTCCACTGAAAAAGTGGCTTCTTGAATGTTTGTGGACTGGTTATGGCCCAATTCAATTAGCCATGTGCAAAATGTTCCACAATAACCACTATGGTCTGTCTGATGACAATACAACTTACCTCATCACTTCTCTCTTTCTGCTTTAGGTGCACTTTCTCTACCTCCATCAGAAGCTCTGGCGCCTGTTTTGACAACAAGTATATCAAACTCTGATGTTTGTTTTGACAACTTTAGAAATGTAAATCTTTCACGTACTATGAATTGCAAAAAAAGACATACATTAGATAACATTACAGTTCAGTCTACATTCTCACCTCTTCCGCTTTCTCTCCCAGTTTGGCTTGGGCTCTCTCTGCATCACCTTCCTTCTGATACTGCACCTGTATTGACCACAAATGAGTTCCAATATCAATGTCATGCTCTGTGGGCAACAGCTCACAAAACAAATACATGAAGTCACAAATCTTTGGAAGTACAGTTTTATGGCTTTTGTGACGTTTTCATATTTGGAAGTGTCCAGTTAACCTCCATCAGCACACACCTTGTAAATTTGATTACTATTAGGTAACCGTTATCAAAAAAAAACAAAGAACAACAACTTTAAGAACAGTTTACCACTACAGAGTGACTGGCAACACTACCACGTGTAGGACAATCTTTACAATACCATGAGCCTAACTAGAAAGGCTCCCAGAAAGTAGCCTCTTCTGCCAACAGCCTTGCACATTGTAGTGGTCTCCTGAGAGTCTCTCCTTCTATCAGCAGAGACCACGAGGAAGCTAGCTAGCCCCACAACACGGTTAAACATAAATATGACACGGAACATATTAAACTTGTCCGCAAAGTACTAAAATATAATAAACAGAATTCAAAGACAGCTGAATGGGGGTTTAAGTTGGCCTACTGTATTGGTGGGGCATGACCCAATACCTAAGGAGATATGTGGACCCTGAGGCTAGACAAGTTAGAAACCACTGATCTACATCATGTACGTGTGTGGATGATGTGGATTGGATATACCAGATTGGGATCAAAGCCAATCACAAGATATTTTGAAGGATCAGTATTGGCTGTATCAACCCGTCTATCTCCAATCCACTGTTTGCTGCAGTACATGAACTGCCAAAAGCGCCCCAAGGTGCTCTATAAAGACACAAGAAACACACAGTGTTGTGAGTTCAAATCCTGTCTAAACCACCATGCTAAAAAATATCGTAGGACACTATACAAAATATTACAGGAAACTATCAGGGGCAGCTGATGCTCGTCATTTTTAATATATTTTAAAGTAGAGCTATTTAGCTGTCATTCATGAAACTGCTTGACACATTTTAATGTAGGCTTACTGTGGGCTAAGTGTACACTGTGCAGCTGTATTATGTCACACAAAAAAGTCAACAAAAATGTAATGAAAATAAATATAGTATTGGACTTGATAGACTGGGGGCAAACAAAATGTTTTCAGGACATCCCTACTCTTCGTATCAGAAACTTCCAAAATCTTGGCAGGGCAAGTACTTCAAAAGCATTATTGATGGGGTTAGAGCCATCTGAAAAAAACCCTACTCATTTATACTAATCCCAGTAGCGCAAAAGAGTTTGTGTAAAATTAGGAAGGTAGGTAGGACACATACCATCAGTTTACAAAGTAATGCAATATAAGGTTTTATATTATGTTGGCCTTGAATTATTTAATTGTAACTTATAGGAATGTGCCTGTACATCCAGTCAGGTTAACAACAAAATCTAGCTGAACTTTATTTTTGCTTGACACCGCGCTTTCTTAGGTTATCAAAACAATGAAACAAGTACCTGCAACATAACATAGCTAACAGCAGTAACTATTTTTTAGCTAAATTTAACATAAAGTTTTTGAGGTAAACTTGTGAGTTTGTTGGCTAATAGGCTAGATTAAGTTACCTATGAGTATCAACTAAACATCTAAAAATGAATTCAGCTGCTGAATGGTTGGTTATATGCACAGTTTTTGCAAAACATTGAAATAAATGAATCAAGTAATGTCCTTGAGTACCACATGGAGGAGATTCTCTGAGAAGCTGCTGAGGTCCTCAGTCAGCCACCTCTAGGTGGAATGTCTCAGAACCAAAACCTTAAATCATGTGTAAAAATTGACATTTTTTATGAGCTGGACTTTGGACCTTTACTCCTGGAGAAAAATCTTTGCTTTTCGTTAAGATAAACTTTAGGCTGTTGTGGGGGAAATTGCATTGGTCAAGGTTCGTCATGAGGTAAAAACAGTAAGGTTCAAAGGCCAGAACAATACGTCAACAACATGGACAGAGCAGGCTATCTTTTGAGCTTTGCTTGCATATTGCTCATACATGGTTTGATGGAAGGGGTTCTACTCTATTTTTGTGGCGGCATCCATCGGGCGATTAACCATGGCTGTAATATTTTCGAATAAACTACCAAACTGAATATACCATACAAATCAACAATAGCAATCAGTAACAGAATGGAATGAAAATAATGCTTTGCCCCATGCCAAAAAACCCTCTGCATCAGTTTAATCTAATAAAGTGATGAGCTGCTTCACCGTAAACAAATGACAAGACATATGAAAGATCAATAGCCCCATCTGGTGGTCGAAGAAGGCACCACAATGACCTTTTCTAAAACCTCTCTGTTTTTTTCCTCTCAGGACCCAGGAAGCAATAGCCACTTTCCAGCATTCTTTCAGCCCAAGGCTGTGTGCTACCACTTTCCTCACCACCACTTGTCTTGTTCTGGGAAACTTACAGAAGGATAGAGCAGGGGTGGGGGGGCTGACAGCCAGTGTGCTTCATTGGCTTAGATGTAATGATGACTTCTACCAACAGGTGGCACACATAGAGGAGCTTTTCAGTTACTAAATATTAATTAGCATGTAAAGTTTTGAAGAGAAAATACCCTAAAAAGGGAATTCTCATAAACATGTTTTATATTAAACACCGCAGCTTTAAGTTGTGGGTTTTAACAAGTATATGGTGAACAATGTTATTTTCTAAAATATATGAGAGCCACATTGAGTAAATTCATTAGCTCATGACTGACATTACAGAGACATTCTCCTGTGGTCCTAAATGCTTTCAACACACACAGAAACGTCATTTTGAGTTTTGAATGCAGTGAAGCGACATTTAAAATAATAATTAGGTCTAACACCTCACTATCACTCTACTGCGCTCCGTATACCAGCTTGTAGCCTAGCATGGACAGACAGTCACATGAATTCACCATTTAAGTCTCATTAGGACACACCAGATATTTATCAGATTTAGGACCATAAGAATTTAAAACTTTCAATTAGTTTGTGAAGGTGAACAAACACCAGTCACATTGCCTAAGTGGGAAAAGATCTCACGGCGGACTCTGTCCACAGAATCACACACTGCAGATGGCAAAAACAAAATGACACAAAAAATTACAAGACATCCGTATTATCATTTCCCGCATTTCATTGACGTTTTTTTGGAGGGGGGAGAGTTCTTTGGAAATAAAAATGATTGCTGTTATTGTCAGCCTTGTGTCACGTGTCATTGCAGTGGGTGGCGGTAGTGCATCTCTTGCCCCAACTTCTTTTATGCAAACGAAGAAGAAGTCGGCTAACCACGCTGTAGCTAGTGCCGCCGGAGGCTGCTGTAATGTTAGCAAGGCAAGCTGGGGAGGACTGCTGTGGGAAGGCGGTGGCTTGCATTACTGTTGCCAAAGCATTTGGATAAGGTAACTAGATGAGAACAGCGCAGTCTGAGTTTAGGAAGATGAAACAGCATTTCCTGTAAGTAGTGTTAGTATTTGTCCATGTGATCTCAAATACACGAGCTAGCTAAAGACAGCTCGCTGACCTGCTTTCTGCCATGGTGCCGCTAGTTGGTTGAACACACGCTCAACGTCAAAAGCTAACTTGCTAGCGCATGCTAGCTGCCGTTGGCACGTTAGCTAACGTTAATGGTGCCTTCAAGTGCTCCGTGTGACCCACCGACAATATGATGCAATACTGCTTGCTGAACTGTCCACATTTTGTATCCAATATTAACTGTTAACAGTTAGATGAAATAAATTGACCGTAAACGTTAACGATAGATGAAATTCGAATCGCGTAAACAGGTTTATGATGAACCACAGAACTGTTGTTAGGTCATTATAGTAAACGTAGCTTGTAGACTAAGTAAAATACATATAAAGTTACCCACCGTTAGTCATTAGAGCGTTATGTAACGTTATAGCGTTAGAGATTAGGGTGGTGTCACAGCTAGGTGCGGTTTAGTTTGGTGTGAAAGCGGTAACGTTAATTCAAACTTGAACCAAACTACCGCAGTGAGACTCGCCTCGAGCTGTGAGCTCCGGCGCGGTGTGTTCACGGTGCGAACGCAAAGCAGGCCAACCTGACTCATAGTAGATGTGTGACATTTGTAAGAAATTCAAAGATAAACTACTGTTAACATCAAGCGTGAGAATTGTCAAAGAAGTAAGTGATCTAACGTGCATAATTAAACATAGATAGATTACTGTTAAGCTCCTGTTCTTTCTGAGCTCATTGGGATTTAAGTTACCAAATTTAAAAGGAACATGTTAAAAAAACCTAATAACACATTATGGTTATGTGTTTAACTCCATCTGGTGTGCCCAACTCAATGCATCACCAGTTATTGAGATGGTGTCCACCTGATGACCTTATAGACTTGCATGCACTCATAAACTCAATAGTTATATTGAAACCATTTGCATTTCTTTGGTAAGACCGGTCAAGGGACGTGACTCATGAAAAGTGAATCATCCCAGAGGGGCTGCTAGCTTTTAGCCATTAGTAAGACTAGTGCAAGTAGGTAAACCGTGATGGTGGCTGGACAATTGAGCAGGCCATGGCATTCAGATAAAGCTGCCTATTTAAGCCCAAAGGCCAGGTCAAGCCGCCAAGTATCTTTTCTTTGTACGGGTGAGCTTAGGATTCAAAGGCCAATTTAAAGGTGCGTTAGGTCAGGGCCCCAGCACTGCCTGATAACCCACTGTGGGGCCTAATGTTAGGTCAAAACATCCTTTACCATGAATACTGGGCTTCCATAGGAATGCTCACCCATCTTTTGACTCATTTTATTGTGTAACTGTAGTTTTTGTGTTTTCCACAGGAGCGACAAAACAACTTTTTAGCATTGAAGAGCAACTACACCTCCTATGAGGCCACGACAGTGTGCCAATGGCTGAGGCTCTTGGGAAATATTGTTGAACGCTAACGAAATAGTCAGTCAGTCATTTTCTACCGCTTGTTCCCGTTGTGGGTCGCGGGAGACTGGAGCCTATCCCAGTGACTTGGGGCCTTAGGCGGGGTACACCCTGGACAGTGGCCAACACGTCGCAGGGCTGACACTTAGACAGACAACCATTCACACATTCATCCGAAATTGTCATATTATCTTAATTTATTAGTCTTAGTTGAGGAGGTGCCTAAATATTATCTGTGACTCTTTTCAAAAAGACAGATGAAAGGAACCCCCTATGAGAAAACCCCACTCAGTTACACAAGGTGGTGGAGCAGAGACTAGCTAGGAAGTATGTATGAATAAGTCTAACTGTTCGGAGTTGGGAGTTAAAGTTCAAAAAGCTCTCTTGTGATTTTTAATTGTATCCTCGCTTTGATGTTGGAATTGGGACATTCCTTACAGGCTGGTGTTTGATTATGCGGCGGGGGGAGCACGTCCCACAGGCTTTCCAGGCCCCGGTGGATGTCCATGCCAGCGCAGATGGCCAGGTTTACATGTTCAATAGGAGGCCGAATGAGTCTACTGTATCTTCTGACGATGAGGACCTCAATGTCATGGAGTTGAGGCCACGGGTTTTCCAAGAGCAGAAGCCGGACAGACTGAGGGAGATCCAGCTGCTGGAGCGGGAGGTGTTAGATGGTGATAATCTTAACAAGCTTGCGCTGCAATATGGCTGCAAGGTAAAGATTTTTGATAGTCGCTGAAGTTTTTTGTATAATTTCTGGCGTTGATCTCTTCAGTGGCTTGTTAAGTGTTTATATTTATGTACCTTCATTCCTGTTTCTGTGAACAGGTGGCAGATATAAAGCGGGTGAACAACTTTATGCAGGAGCAAGATTTATTTGCACTTAAATATATCAAAATACCTGTTAAGAGACACGACGTTTTGACTGAGACTTACGCAGACCTAAACAACGGTCAAGAAGAAATGCCACATTCATTTACCAAACCAGTGAAGACTCAGGACAGAGCCCAACCACATCTACAGGAGGTCACAGACTTTCTAATGGAGGTGGATCACGATATTGAGAAACTGATTCAGACCACAAACAATCAAGATGAGGATTTCTTGGATAACTCAGAGAAACTGCACCGGTTTGGTTTCAGAGGACAGCGTCTGACTGGTCCTGGTGCAAACTGGGCCATCCAGTGGTGGAACGCTTTAGTTGCCATGCTCCTGATAGGCATCGTCCTGCCATTATTTTATGTAATTTATTTCAGAACGAAAGATAATGGAGTATTTTCACCAACAGATGGTAGTGGTGCTTCACTGTCATCAATCACCTCTTCAAACGCCTCAGGGACGGGCCTTGGTACGCAAGCACATGAGCATTTTACAAGAACCAGGATAGTGCAGACTTGAGTCTCAGAAAGATAGTCTCAGAAGTAGGTGACAGTCAAGATAAAGCCAAATCTCTTGACATTTAAACTCTGTGCAATACCACCATGTGTCTAGTTTCCACCAGCGCATTTCACCTTTTATACTATAACTGATGCTTGAGGCACATACTTAAATGATTATCTTGAAATGAAATACAAATGAAGTACAGTTTCCTGAAATGTTACTCAATACCGTTGGTCCTTTGCTGTGAAATGCTTTTGTTTGTTGAGATTACAGTTCTTCGGGTGCTTTACTAAATTTGAGGTATTAAGTGGTTGTGTCTTGAACCTCCTCATGCGACACAAGCTGACCAATAATTGCAAATGGAAAATATATTCTGTATGTCTGGAAAAAGAAACCTCTGTGTAGGTTTTACCACAACCTGCCTTTCCACCAGTGCCTGTTGTCAGCATCAACACATCATGGGGTGTCATCATATCAGTGTCGTATATCGAGCGCAATCTTCTGTCTCACTAAAGTGATATATTTTTAAACTTTTGCCAAAAATGATGAAATGGGAGATAGATTGTGGTCCCCTGTTTCCAAAGCCGTGTGACGTTAATTTAAACTCTATTTGACATGGGTTTGAGTGTTATTCGTGTGCCTTGTTTGATGTAACTTATTTTTTGTCTGTGTTCATTAAGTTATTGCGTTGCACCTCGTACCTTCTCTCTGGGTCTGAATACAGTGCTAAAAGTGTAAATTGTGTTTACAGTAAGAATGTGGTGCAATATCCTTTTAACTTGTTACATTGTATGTGTTCATTTGACACCTTGCAATCTTTGAAATACAAGCATGCATTGAAAATGACATTTAGTCACTTATAGTTCCCTGAATTAAGTGTGAGATATAGGAAAGTGCCTTGAATGTTCATTGCCAGGTTTTATTGCACACTCTTATCTGACATTGTTTGAGAGGTAATTGAGTTCACCATGAACAGGTGGTGAATTTGTGTGGCCTGTCCAATGCACTTTTTAAAGTCTGAAGTGTTTTAATTTAATAAAACTGGGAAAAGTTATTTTGTTGACATATTTTTCAAACTTTTAAGTCAATTTGTAAGGCGTTTTAGATTGACATGGTGGATGTGCAAGAATGTTTTTCTTCAGCATGTTCCTATTTGAATACAAACTTTATAGTGTGAAAGTGTCTCTGAAGTATTCTCTGACATGTTGATGTGACTTGTGTTTTGTGAGTGATGTTTTTTCTCCAAGATTATTTCATCAAACTTGTTTCTGTGTATTGAGATTCTACACACAGACACACAATGTAATGGGATAAGACAGCTCACTACTGACGGCAAATATTCAATTAAATACACATATCGTGGGGCTGTAGGATGTATTTAGGCAGTACCTTTTATTACAAATCGTATTTCTTTTTTTGAGTAGTTGCAGTACCAAAAGATGGCAGATTTCAGCCAATCCCAAGGATGTGAGGCAGTTCTGTTAAGAGTTAGTTTGCCAATTTGGACACAATTGCTCTTTATATTTACAGTAAAATCCAAAGATCAACTGCAACGTGACAGGGATTTAGAAACATTTGCTAAAGAGTAACATGATCCAAACACCATACAAAGGTAATAGATTGATGCCAGTTTTCTAAGTCTTGCTTGATTTGGCATTGAGAGGAAACCAGTCTTCAGAGCTGGCGAAACCTGTGAGTCCTCTTTATTCTCCCAAGTGAAAGCATGAACCTACGTTGTTATGTGTACTGACTGAATTAAAAGAATGTCATTTGTTCACCCTTGGACACCACAGTCCGTGTTTTAAATATGAACAGTTGTATTCATAAACCAACAATACAGAATAAGAATACAGTAAAGTAAGTAAAACAAAACACAAAGTAGAAGTGAAATATGATTTCACTCAGTAACACAACTGGCAGGAGTTAGAAGGCCCAAAGGCAAAATGAATTGTTTTGCTTTCCCTGTCTGTGCAGAAGTCAAAGCACAATGTCAGCACCAGAGCAGCACTGCTATAACTAACAGGACATTCAGTGTCTGGCCCATGGGTGCTCATTGTGATGGTGTCGGAACCTGGATATTCTGGTTGAAAGATAGTATACTCAAACACTGCTGGCCACACAGTTTGTACCCCACGTTGAAAGCCAAAAGACAAAAACACTAAGCCACATCCTAAAGAGACATTTTTAACTGCTGTAGCAACTTAAAAGGACAGGGACAGCTGAATAGATTGGGAAGTTTGTATTATGTTAAAACAGTCAAACGTATTCTAACGTCAAACAGTAGAGTACACCTGTGAGTGGGAAACTAGTTATATTAGTATTTTCTGAGACTCAAGAACAAAAGTTGCAGTTTAGCGCTATTGCTGCATAGGCTCTCTGCCTTTTATTATTCCATGACCTGAGACCCTCGTCTCATAACTACGGCTCACGAACCCTGCTCTGATCTAGCTCCAGGCCGCAGAGCTCTGGCATGCTGCCAGCTCCCAGGCTGAGTCTTATCCTACTGTTGATACATGGGCCTCCCCCTTTTTTCTTTTACCTCCAACTATTCTGCCTTTCTTTATTTGATGAAATCCATATCAAGTCTGCTCCTGTAGAGGACAGATTTCCTTAATATAGTCAGATTCTTACCGTCAACAATCCAAATATGGTGTGTCTGATTAGTATTAAACCATACGTGCCAATGCGTGGAAGGCTTTGGCTGACACTTTACTGCCAGTATAAATTGACTAAAATCTGCCTATACAGCATTTGACTTAACTGTGATCAGGGTTTTTTTTTTTTTCTAATACAACTAAAATACATTAATTGGACTTTTTCTTGTATATTTAAGGTGGAAATAAATTAATCTACTTAAAGTATATGTATGCACACTCATGTGTATGTGTGTTTTTGGGGGGCTGGTGTCACAGAAAAGCTGGTTTTGAATCCAGCACATTTTTGGAGTAGCGGGTGCTTTTATGGAGGTGGGTGCTGAAGCGGAGGGGGCTTTCCCTCTGAACAAAGCACCACCATCCATACAGTCTTGGGTGGAGGGTAAATAGAGTGAAAAGATTCATGACCAACCCAAAGCTCTGCAGCTTTAAGAAGTTTGCACACTTGAGCAGCTGGCAGCGGGCCACTTGGCCAACATAAACAGCCCTAATCCTTTTTCCAAGGAGCTTTCAACACTCATCTCTCTGGCACATCGGCCACTGACTCACTCTCTCTCGCTCTGACATTCCTGTCTTTTTGCAGTTCTGCAGAGCTGCAACCAGGAGGCACTGTGGCCCTTATAATGACCATTATTCACTGCTTAGGTATGTGCTTTCCTTTGATTTTCCCCTGAAGCGAAACAGGTCTCAGTTTTCACTCTTTCTGAGTGCGAATGGAGGCTTAGTTTCACGATGTCATGTTGACCTGAAGCCCACGGGAGTATGGGTTGTTCATAAAATTGGTGTTGACAAAAGTAAACTGGGAACTTTCATATGGTTTCTATTCTTCACCTCCAGACACTTTCATTCGAATATGCTTTTTGGTGAAAGGTTAACAGTAGTTTTTTTAAGCTTGTCTCAACTTTTAATGCAGAATAAAACTCAAACATTAGAATCAAAGCTTTAATATTCAGTCCAATAAAAATATCAGAGTATATTATATACATTTCATAAATCAATTTAAAAAACACCCAATTATGAGAATTCTAAACAAAAATACAATCTACCTGATTTCTGTGTGAGTGAGGCTGAGCTCTGTTTCTGTGGAGGCAGGGAGATCCAGGGTTTTGATTTCCTCTGCTCCCGGGGGGATTTGGCAGACACAGGGTAATTTGTAGTGAAATTTCCAGCACAGTTTGTTTTGCAGGTGGCTGAGAATGAAGGCAGGGTGTGGTGGGGAATGAGAGAAGCAATTTGCTGTCTGTGGGCTATGAATGTGTGTATTGTTGCACAGCAGTAGGTTTAGTTAGTGTTTAGTGTGCCGGTATGGGCTATGGTCAGGGCTGGACTGGTGGAAGGGAGGCCGCAGTAGACACTCATGGACAAACCAAAACCACAACTGGTGTGTGTGAATGTTGGAAAGGATTTCAATTAAAAACCTTTTTTTTTTCATTTGTTGAATTTAGCTATTTTTGACAGCAAATTGTTCAAAGCAACTATCTTTGCCTGGACAAGACTGTCCAGTCTGCAAAAAAGAAGTTACTCGTCATGTACAAGCATGAAAAGGCTATGAGTCATGAGTCATACATGAGAATACATATTCAAAGGTTCTTACCAGAAGACATTTCAGTCTCACAGGCTTTCGGAGTGGATTCAATTAAAAACTCTTTTCTTTGAATCCTCAGCCAGGATTTCAATGTATAAATCCATGCCAGATGTTACAGCGCCATTTAAAGAACACAAAAGGTGTCAAGGAAAGAGTTAAGATTGTTTCATTTGTTTTATCTTGAGTCTTGCGAGAAACATATACAGTATGTGTGCTATCAAAACTAATCCAACGGACAAAGCAGAAACAATGTTATCAAGGAATATTTAACCACTAGAGTGGGAGTTTTTTATTTTTATGTAGGGGACTTTGCAGTTGAATGAGAATGTATAATATATTGTATGCACGCTGTATGTTATCCCTAAAGTCTGACTGTGTAAGTAAAAGATCATCTGGAGACACAGCTGGCTGGAGAATGTGATGTTCTGTCAGTCAGGTTCCTACAGGGGCGGCTGTTTTTCTTTCGCCCCCCCCCGCTGTGGAGGAACCAATTGCGCAGCACCTGTTTTACATTCCACCCAAAGTTTGAGGGGTCTTCACTCGAGGGACGGATATGAAGAGTGCAAATTCATTGTTGTTGTACTTGTCACACCTCTTAGACATGTATGAGCTGTACTAACCGCTCAATAAATATCTTCACAGAGTAGTATTTATACCCACTATACGTTAGAATAATTCCTATTACTACTACTACTATATGTCACATTTAGCATAAGAACTTTGAGTAACAAGATACTATGTCATTCTGTCCGTCGTACTCGTACTGTACCCACAGTAGTCATGATCTTTAGCAGTGGCTGCTCAAATCGGAACAATGATAGAAAGGAACAACAAAATTAGAAAGTTAAAATGTTCCAGATTTGAATTATTATTGTTAGTTTACTGTAGTTAAAACATTAATGACATTAAATGAAAAGCGCTATAAGGATTGAGTGAAAATAAAGATTGTTTAAAGATGTGTTTAACATGTATTACAAGGCTCATGTAGAAATGTGACACAGTATAGTACATCTAAAGAGGGAACTGTAAATCAGTGTGAACATACTGTACAAACAAATATGGAAAATAATCAATTTGAGACGGCAACAGGGGGAAAAAAACAGCTCATTCTAAGGTAACGAAAACACAACGATTCTTATTTCCAGATACACTAATGAAAACATACTTATAAATGTTATATTCCATTTCTGCTGATAGCTTCTCCTAAGTGTTACACACCGGACCTTTAAATCTATAGAGATATATTTTCTAAGACATTTTAAAACGACTTAAGATATAGCATAAACGATTAAACACTGCTTAAATGTAAATCCCCTTTAAAAGCTGTTTATTATTACATCGACCGATAACATAGCTGTTGTGGATAGAGTTTCAGATTTGTATACTCTTGAGAGAAAAGCAGTAAATTAGCTTCTGCTTTTGTAGAGCTGGTTTGAGCATTCACAAAAAAGGTCCGGTTTTTGTTACTGTGTGTCAACAATTTAGATAACAGTTTAAAAAGTGTAACTGTATCTTGTCTCAACTGGTGTTGCTGAAATCTCTCTCGTATAAACTTGCACTCCATTGTGTCCTTGTTAGCTACAGAGACAATGTAATATGCTGGCAGGAAGAAAGAATCCACTGAGACAAGCATGGATGAGGAGAGGATAATGGGTTGGACATGCTTCTCTAAATCACTGGATGCAACTCAACTGAGCGCCTGCTTGGCGTGAAGGAGCACAACACGACATAAACAGGAGGCGCAATATGGGCTCTCGGTACTCTGATAGTATATTACACCTGCAGTGCTGATGACATTAACCCCTTATACGCTAAACGTATGTCTTAGAACTGGCCCTAGCTTCACTTGCAGAAGCTTTTGGTAAAAGAGGCAAACTGTTTCAAAAGAGGGAAAACAAAGACTGTTCGTACAGTTTGTTGGGAACCATGAAAACATAAATGAGTCAAATGCCTTTCTCCACAGTTCCCGCCAGAGATAATGATAAACAATGCACCAAGGAATCCATTCTAAACATTCAAATTCATCATCATTACAAGAGGTAATCAGGTGTAAATTGTTTGAAAAGATACTGAGTGAATTAAGATTTAAATGTTCTCTATAATGGGAATTAATGATTTTTCTTTCATTCTTCTCTTCCACTAGCTTATAGGATCCAGATTAAACACTTTAAACTCATTAGTTTTTAAATAACTGGCCAAAGAGACCATTTTCTCTTTCTATTTTCTGCCTTTAAAACATTTTCAAGGCCTTGACACAAAATCAGGCGTCTTGATCAAAGCTGCAGAACTGTGTGCAAAGCAGCTGTGTCAGACCAGGTGCACTCTGTTCATTTCTCCAGTCTCAGGCACAATTTATACCATTCATATACATATTCCTGGCGGATAATTCGCAGCTCCCCACTGCCAGATGAGCGCGATTAAAACTGGTTGGTTTCTAAACTGGAACTGGAAAGCCCCTTTCACACTGGTGGGGGATTCCTGTTAAAACATTTCTCGTTTTCTCCACACAAGGGGTTTTTTTGTGAAATAAAAGGGAGGATAATGCGAAGTTGTACGCTGTAGCGAGCGGCAATGATATGAAAATCCTCCTCTGTCGCCTTCACTCAAGTCACATCACACCAAGCGTATTGTTGACAACAACTGGAACAATGGTGTGGACATATTGTGAAAACACAATATAACAGTAATTATGCCAGGAGACAAACAGCACCCCAGCTGTGAGCCCAATACAGCGATTTGTTTGGAAGATGACATGGGTAATGAGAACCACTTGCTGCTGGACTCCATAAATTATGTCAGGGTTTGGAGGTTGCAGGGCTCAATACTCATGCTCATCCCTCTGAAGTACTTGAAAAACATTCATTGCACGTCACGCTGAGAGATGCCGAATTTCCTGCCATTCCCAGATGTTCCCGTGCAGATGTTCTCAGAGGAGTCTTTCAAAGGAAAAGTTATTTGCTTGCGAAAGCTGCGCTCATGTTTGCCATCGCTCACACTTCCAGGCAAAAGCTGCCGTTTGCAAACATAACGTCCTGTCTGAAACACACCAAAGATTACACAAGGCCAAAATTCCATTAAATGAATAGAAAATAATACTTAAAGGAGACCTTTTTTAAAATTTACATTTTGTATAAATAAAAAGATACAAGTGGCAAAGAAATGTAATTTGAATGTGTGTGATTGTGTTTCAGAGTATAGAATAGAAAATAATAAGTATTACTTAATATTAGTATGTATTTTGTATAAAGATAGATAATTGATAGATGGAGCAAATAGATTAACTTAAAAAAATTATCCAAAATTAATTATTTTAAATTGTTTTACCGGATGACATGTTTTAGTTCGTCTCCAGTGGTGGCCATGACAAGACTACATCTTATCCTGCTGCTGCATTTCACACTTTACTGAAACAACCAAGTGGCAGATAGTGACTGTCAGGCCAAGCACCACTGAATGGTGGGGTCAAACAAGTTGATCAAAACATGATAGAGAACTTGGTCAACAATGAGAATGGACACAGGGAACAAGCATCTATCTCTCATCACAGAGCTCACAAAGCTGCCATACATGGGGGAGTGCTTGTCGGCCCGTTCCCTTTGGCGAGAGGCTCCTGATCCAAGGCAAGATAAAGACACAGTGACAGACCCTTTATACTTCAAGACTGAATTGTAGCCTTGAAGATTATTTGGCAATGGGGAACCAGACAAAAGAACTGATGTGAGACCTTACAGTTCAAAATGACGGCAAGCTACCCCAAATGACTGTTCTTATTCTGAAATGCTGTGTTGGTGCCAGAATATGCAGACTTGAGAGATGTAAACTGATCCGTGTGTTTGTGTGTACACAGTTAGGTTGATCGGTCATTAATTGTGCTTGTAGTCTGCGGACACAAGCAGCTCTTTCAGCAGATTACAAGAATTGAAGCCACTGTATAAACCGAGGCCAGTGGGTTCAGTTCTGCATTTGAAATGAAAGACTAATAGTACAACAGGAAAATCAGGGGGCAAGTAGGGGCCAGCAAAGGATGTGCACAATTTTTTTGCTATAGCTACACAAATCTAATTCACCGTGTCTTGTGGTCAGTTCTCTGTCACTATAAGTAAGAGCTGAGCATCACTGTCTTATATTGATCTCTATATTGGTTGTTCTGACACTTGAATTGGAGAAAGGTGCAGCAGGAATATTGGCTTTGTTGGTCTGACTGACAGCCGGTCATGATGCTCAAAAACTCTGTTCTTAGAAATGGACCATGAACAACATCAGACCATGATATGGTACAAGAAATGTGATCCCGTTTAGCAAACCTAAACACTTTTCTCTGACCTTGATGACCTGTGCAACGTTAGCGACTCTATGCTGTACTTAGGGACACGGGGGCTTTGAGCTAAATGCTAAAATCAGCACACTAATGTTGGCATACAATGAAAATGATCACATGCTGAGGTTTAGCAGGTATAAAGTTTAACATGTTCTCCATCTTAGATTAGTGTGTTAGCATGCTAACATTTGCTAATTGGAACTAAATCCAATTAAAACATACAGACGAGGCTGATGGGAATGTCATTATTTTTGCAGTATTTGGACCTTAAACATCTAATAATAATAAATCTGTTACAAATTTCATGGCAATCCATCCAACATTTGTTGAGCCATTTTACTTGTTAACCTGCTCGTGGCACTAGATGGGGAAGATAGGGGATCACCAAACTCAGTTTGGGGCCATGAATGTCACAACAAAATGTCATGGCAATTTATCGAAGAGTTGTTGAGATATTTCAATGTGGACCAAAGTGGTTTTATCGAATACCTGACATTGCCAACACATGCCACCAGCATAGCTAAAACCACATGGCCAAAGAAAAACGCGACGACCAAATCTTTAGAACTTGGAAAGAGATAACAAATGTGCGAGAAGAATCTGAGTGAACTATCTTACTGAGCTACAAAGATATTTTATGTAGGTCACTTATGTGTGGCCTCTCAAACATTTCTGAAACAAGTCATTATGGAATGATAATAACCTTTTCTTTTGTAATCATTGGTACAAGGGCACAAAAGGTTTTTCTATAACATTTTGGTTTAATATTCTTTAATATTATTATACTTAATATCCTATTGTTAAATGTTATAGTTACGATTCTTGACCTGCAGTACTTGCTTTATGTTTCTTTATACTTCTTTATATTTCTACTATGTTTATTGTTTTGCACTAAAAATACCAAAGCAAATTCCTTGTATGTGTAAACCTATTTGGCAAAAAAGCTGATTCTAATTCTGATTCTGATTCAGGTTGTGCAGCACCTTTCCTCAGCATTATTAGAGAAATGTATAGGCTCTGATGAAGGCTTTCACATAGATTCTTCTGCATCAGTAAGCTCAGTTAGAAATACTTTTCAACTGTGCATGTAGATGCTCACCACTTCAATAGTACCAAGATAGCAATCAGGATTAGTGGAATATGCCCCTTGAGAAATGTTAGCACACTCTGTGATAAACATACAAGCAGCCCCAGACTTGTGTACAGACTACAGAGAAAGATCACAGACTGCTGAGCTTCAGACTTTTCTGTGGTCTGTCTTAATACTGCAGATGCTGCTAAATATTCAAGCAGAGTCAAAGCATGCACTGGATTTTATCTAGTGCAAATGAAAGATTAACAAACTAGAGTGTTTTCTATCACCCAAACATTAAACACTTTGAGTTTTGTACACAATAAGAAATACAGCTAAGATTGACATTCTTTATGGTCCCAGCAGGAAATCGCTTTTGACAGCCTGCACATATAGGCTACATGTCTCAAATAAATAAAAGAAATTCACACCCAAAATACACTTACATATACATATACACAAGCATACATGCTTTTTTCTTTAGGGCTGCTATGGCAGATAGGAATAGAAAAAAACCTATATATATCTGCTATTAAATATGAGGAAATACATTAAGTGTGATTAAAACAGACTAATACTAAAATCAGTCTAAAACCGGTTAAATATTTGCTGGTTTGATTAACTCTGGCAGTTACACTACATGCTTGTACTAAAGTCTATTTATAGTCATAGTCATGACTGATACAACGAGAAACACTTGACTTGCCTGACTTGTGTCCGAACTCTTTAATTTGATTGTAATATGACGGCTTGCTTTATGAATGCACCATACAATCACACTTACTCATTTTCTCCTCACTCTGGAATTGATATGATTTTCCTCATGTTGATGTGTTTTTCTGACCTGATTTGTGCTCCCATGGATACAGCTGCAGTGGAGGAAAAGTGGGGGAATGGAAAACATGATTCCTTTCTACGCTTGGAGGTACATCGTACACAGACTGTATGTGTGTGTGTGTGTGTGTGTGTGTCAAAGTGATGACAATGAAGCCTCCCAACACACTGTAACCTGATGCAAAAGGTCAGACTTTGTTCTACACTTGAAAACACGGTAAGCCACTCAGATCAGTGGGTAGGTGTGCTTTTAGCTTTGAGCTCCATGTACTGTAACTGCTACCCTGTAGTACTTTGATATCTGTGTCAGTTAGCCAGTCATTGAGTCTGTCAGTAAGTGACACTTTGACTGACAATTGAGGAGTTTTAGGCTGTCTTCTTTGACATAATATGAAAATTGTGCAGCTGAGAAAGTGAAAGTCGGAACAGTAAATAAACACAAGGTGAATAGCTGTATGGTTGCCAAGAACGACAGGCGAGCTGTTGACTCTCAGTCCACTATCTCAGTATCTTGGTGATCCTCTGATTTTTCATCTAGCACCAACAACATATATGTTTTCACTTATCCAGTGAAAGATCTGGACCTAGACTGGATGGACAACATTTTCTACAAACATTCATGGTTCCCAGATGATGTATCCTAATGGCTTTGATGGTTTCCTGAATTGTCCTCTAGCGTTTCGACAATTATTGGCTGGATTGCCGTGGTATTTGGTACACACATTCATGCCCCCCTTAATAAAACCGAATAACTTTAGTGATCACTTAACTTTTCATCTAGCACCACAAGCCTTTTCAGGATGCTCAAAGCTGAATTCTGGGATATTATAGCTAATCGCTAAGTATAATGCCTACAGTACAATACATGAGGCACATTGAGGTTGAGAGAATAACAAAAAAAAGTAAATAATTGAACCCCTAAAACATTTTGTATTCAAAATAAGTCTCTACACTCATCCAGAATAAACAGAAAAATGTGTTCACAACTTGTTTGAGGGTGGACAGAGGAGATGCTGTCCTCGTGACTTTTAGGAGGTGTTCTCTAAGCCCCATCAGGTCAGACCATTGAAACCCCTCTCAGCACTGCAATGAGTGAGTGACAACAGCCTCCCAGAGATAAGAGCAGAGCGAGAGAAAGAGCTTTGGATAGCAGTGGTCCCTCTGTGTGTGTGTGTCCATGTGTGTATGCACACGTCCCTGTATCTGTCTGTGGAAGTGATGAGTGAGAATCAGGCCCAAGGGGGAATCACGTCACCACGGAGATAGCCACCATCGCCTAGCAACCTCAGCCCTCAGGCCCGCTCAAGGAAGTGCAACGAAGTGAAAGCTGATCCTCTTTTTAAAAAAAAAGTGCTAATAATGGATCTTTTCAAGCAGACAAAAAGCTGAAATGTAATAAACATTTTTGTCTTTGCTTGCCTTTGCCTTTAAAGGATAAGTCTGGTAGTGATCTTTATTTTTCTTGTTGTAAACAAATCCCACAAAAAAAACAAAAAAAAACAATACATTGATCCACGTTTTATCTGCATTCCTCTGTGCCATAGCGCTCTTCTGTTGTTACAGACACTATTACAAACACATCATTCCTTTATTGTGATGAACATGGGCACTATAGTGTATTAGTAGATACCATATACACAGTCCTGCTGCCATAAATACTTGCTGGCACAGCCAATCAGCAGCTGGGAGTTCAGAACAAATTCACTATTTACACCTGTTTGAGTAACCTATTTTTAAAACTCAGTACCCATCTGTTTTAGGAAACTGCTGAGCATTTTTTTTTAATGAAATTATAGTTGTGATTTCCCTCTTTAATAGGAACAAATGTGCTTGGGGTGTGCCACAGAAAGACTGGGGACGTTTGGAAATTATTGAGATACTAATGCATTGGTGGTTTTAGCCTTTTCATGAGATTTGTTGACAATAAGAAACATATAGAATATCACCAGCCTTATTCTTTAATGGACACTTATTTCTGGTCCCAGTGTTTTACAATACATAGTTAATTTGTATTAATTTATATAATTGATGATCAATGTATCTTATGTATCAAAAAATAAAATCAATACCATATTAATCTTAAAGCTGTATGTTGTTAACAAACAAGTGCAGGTAAATGCATTATAGTGTGTAGTTTGTGTGTCAGGTCTGCCCTAATGTGAGATGTCCTTTATAAAGTGAGCCTGTCTCTCTGCCCTCAACCAACAGCATCCAGACTCTGAGCTCATTTCAATAGTGCTACTAAACAAATTATTCTCTTCCTGCTAGACACCCCTGACGAGGCATGTCAATACTGCAGGTGCAACTGAGCCTGAAATTGCTTTGTCAGGTTGTAATGGGGATTTTTAAGAAGGACCTGTCCTCATTTGCTGAGGCGCCGTGCAGACCTACAGAGACTAAAAATTCAAACTGTAAAATTTTTAGAATCTGAAATCTGATGAGCTGATAACTTAGCTTTCTTTTCAGTGAAGCTGTCAGTAATTCAATATTTGTTGGCTTTCCGTTAAATAAGCTTCTGGTTTTCCAAGTATTGATGTTTACTTATCTTTTCTTCCCTGTGTTACAGTGATAGAAAGGAGCAGTTAAAAGTGTAACGTGAAGGGATATGCGAATTGAAAACTAGAGTAATCACATTAATGTTTGAGGATTCTTATGTTTTCAGCATATAAAATAGCCACCCAATATTTGGTGTATTCACATAGTATTTATCCACTTTATTATCTGTGTATCTTAATACACTCAATAATTTTATATGGACCTTTTTGTACCTTTAATTTTCTGTTTTACATGTGTCATATTTGATTTAATAGATGCTCATAATGAATAAAGTGTTCAATTTTTCTCAAGGTTGCTTATCTATACTAGACATCTGTACTTGCTTTTGGTGTACTTCAATTTTCCTGCCTGAGATTACATACCAACTGACATTTCAGAACCATACAGTGCGCACACCATAGCGCTTCCACGTCAACTGACATATCAACTGCATTCACCTCTTTCTTTACAATTTACATTTCAACTTATTTCAATGCTTACACTTTACCTGACACTTCAAACCTTTCAGGTCTCAGGTCTTCACCTTTTAACACCAACAAAAAAGTTTCTTCAGTTCCTCTAACTCAACACAACTTTCACTACACGATTTACTTCAACTGGTTGCAGGGCTTACAGTTCAGCTGACACATTAACTGACATTGCCATTCATCATTTTATACGCTTAAACTGACGCTCATTTCTTTCAGGACTTCCACTTACCCATGCTTCAACTGACATTTTAGCTCCTTTCAGTGCTTTCAAATCAACTGATACTTCAACTTCACTCAGTGCTTGCACCTAAACTGATAGTTCAACTTCGTTTAGCACTTTAATTTGAACTGAATTTTTAATTTTCTTCAGAACATTTAGCCTTTTCCAGTCTTATTTACATTTTTATGTTATCGCAAGGTGGCTTAAACTTTGGTAAAAACTTTACATTCATATCTAAATTGAATAATGTCAAAAATAAATCCAACTTGGTGTTTTGGAATTTTCACATGTGTCAAAATTGGTATATGTTCAAAGAATGTAAATTATGACTGCTTTAAAACGCATCTAATGCATGGTTTATACCGGCTTGAATAGTCTTTCCCCCCAATTTGCTCAGAGGACAAAGGGCAATGATGCACATTCCTGAGAGCAGCAGTGGAGAAGCATTCCATCCTCTGTTTGTAATTGTTCACAGCTGTGAGCAGTCTGCTTCTTATTTGTCACATTCACGGGTCAAGCGTTACCATATTTTTCATAATCACTCGAAAAATAGAAGTAAAGCTCCAGAAGGAAAAGAGTGTTTGTGTACACTACTGCAGTAGGTGAAGCAGTGCAGCTGTTAGCCTCCCTGCACCTCCGCTGCTTGTTCGTCTTCTGCGCTTTGTTTTTGTGAGGAAGTACCCACCATTTATCTATGTGAGCGGAGGACTGTAACTAAGACCTTGTCAAGTGATTCTGTTGGATTTTCCTGCCATGTCCCAGCATGAGGTTATCATTGTGTGAAAAGTGTGTCTCTCCTTTGACCTTCAGCATGTCGGTATTGGATCATCTGAGGGTGGAATAAAATTTCTGAAAGCTACTGATGATTCGACTCACGCACCATACAATTTGTCCAAATCAAACCTAATCACATAATTCAAGGATGTCAGCAGGATTTAGGTATGTTTGTATTAATCTTTGAACTTACAGAAGGATTTAAAAAAAAAATAGTTTAAAAAAATAGCAAAAAGTAGAGAAAAACAAGTGTGGATCGCAAACTGTCTTTTCCGGTTACAGTGCTCTCAATGTTTGAGCTACTCCAGAGCCACGATATTAAAAATAGGTGTTATGATTGTGTCTGTGTGTGCAAGAGAGTGTATGCGTGTTTTCACAGGTGCCAAAAATATCAGCTCCGTGTGCTTGTGCAGAGAGTGAACGCAAGTGGTTCTCTACTTGAGAACAGAGCGGTACCACACTCATCTTTACTGTTTATAATAACAGTCTGTAACAAAGCGTGGATCATGCAGACAGCAGCAAGGCAGCTTATATCTTAAGGAAGCTGTTTTCTGATCAGCTGAGGCCAACTTTTCCAAAATGGATCAAAAACACAAACATGTACTGTATTTGCTTTGTTTAACACATGGAGTGCTAAATGATGTTCATTTCTGTCCATTGTTTACAAAGGCCAACAACAAACACGACAGATTCATGCTAAGGGGCTGACATCAGCTCGAGCAGAAAACCTCAGTCATCTTGTCCAAGTAAATCACTTTGCCCAAGCCACGAAATTATAGTTTCTGAGCTTGTGGGCAAGGGAATGTGAGTGACGGTTTTTCTTGTGGACCTTGGGTATGTTTTCATGAACCACAGACTTAAAATACATCTGCTGCCAGTAGAGTGTGCTGTAGCTCCTAAAGTCTCTCTTTGGAAAACTTATGAGTTCCTGTGCCTACAAATATTGTTTGTCAAACCAGCTTTAATATGAGAAACTGCAGCAATATCTGTGCTCAACTACATGCAGTGCATTTGGATTTTGTTTTCTTGTTTTGACTGAGTGATAAACCCTGTCGTCTGTCTGTACCTCTGTTGAAGCTCATCTTCTCTGCATTAGCCCTCTGAATTGAACACAGATTGACATTTTTGCCTGTCTCTGCTTTTCTTGAGCTGTAGTTTTACTATTTTACTACCTTACTGAGTGTGATGTGTGCTTACATAAATATGTGTGTGTGTGTGCGTGTGTGTGTGTGTGTGTGTGTGTGTGTGCTCGCACTGTGATGAGCTCTATGCTAATGTGGTGTTGTGGTTTGCAGCGTTCCCCCTCCTCTGCTGGTCTGAACTGAAACAGCTGCCTCCACTGCTTTGCCTCCAGCTGCTTCCAAATTGTCCCGCCATTAAGCTATTATATGTTTACAACCACAGCACCGAGCAAGCCCACTAGGTGCTAGAAGTCCTGATGATCTACCCCTGTTGTAATGGATCATTATCCCGGTTTCTTATTACACAGCCTTTGCCATGCTGTAATTAGCTGTGATACAATTAGGCACACTATCTTAACAGAGCTGTAAAGGCATCAGGCAATACTTTGTGCTATCCCAATAGCCTGGATTTGTCACTTTGCCAAGATTAAAGGGGAAAGAAACCCTCAGTATGAATTTACTGAATCATGCATATCTCCATGACACAAAGTTTTATATATACTGCCATTAAATTGATACATCTGCTTCATCTAAAATTTTGATAATATGTGAAGAAATGATGCAGGGATGCATCTCAAGTATGTCCTTTGTTACTGTGAATGTGTGATTTCACATAAATGATTTTGGCTCTCATATGAAGAGCCAAAAGCTTAAACTTCATATGTGCTAACTCTCTTTTATTCCTCCTTTCAGTCTGCTGGGCTCTGGAGCTGTGGGAGAGTACCCGCTCAGAGGAGAGGAGCACGAACACATTGATCTTATTTGGACAGGCTTTTGTCTGGGACACATCCAAACCCAAACAGCCAAGGGAAGGACCACAACAGGGTGTAAGTAATTCTCTTGCAATCCAGACACACTCTGCATAGGTTACAGACAGAGCAGAGCCACTTGTATCATTCAAAACAGTGTTATTTCTTTATTCAGCGTGTAATGATTTATTTAACTGATACACTCGCCCATGTTTTTCTCCCCTGTTCAGTTTTGAAGAGTGGTCGTGCTCCATCTATGCTACTTCAAACTGAGTTAAAAGTTGTATGCCAAAGAGGTGTTTCTCTGTCAGAAAATGCAGCCCAAAAAGACATCTGGTTTATGTTATGACAACACTGCTCTAAGACGCAGCTTGTATACAACTGAACCAGTTAGCAGCTTTCAAGAATTGGAAGCATTACTGTTTGCATGTTTCACAATAACTACGAATACAGAATAATACTGTACTTCAGTTTATTGCACATATTCATGACAAACCTACTTGAAAATAACTTTTACTGCTTACTGAAGTGAGTCTATAGAAAAAACAATTCCGATTAACACAGACACCATGTACTGTATCTCGTTTCTATTTCTAGGTTCAACATATAGTTGTCATGATTGTCCTTAGAATTTGTTAAGATCTATTGCTTTTAATTTCTGTGATGATGTCACTTGTGTTCATTATTTTGTCTAGTGTAACCACAATGTGTTTATGTTGGCATTTTTCAAGAGAAACGTTTCCATTTCTGCATTTTATGGGGAAAAACAACCCTGAATGCTGTTGGCCAAAGATAGAGGATGACTGCTCATAAAACCCGTGGAGGAAAACGGTAAATTAAAAAAACAGTGCTTTAGGGTAAAACTGTGGTGACCAAGTGAAGTACTGTGATAGACAGGTAGATAGACAACTGACAACCTAATGTACACTATAAACAAAACTAGGGTTGCAGCTAACAATCATTTTTATTATCAATTAATCTGCCGATTATTTTCTAAATGTATTGATTCATTTATTCTCTAAAAAGTCAGAAAACTGTGAAAAATGCTCATCACACTTCCCTAATGCCAGATATGAAACCTTAAAACGTTTTAGTTTTGTCCATCAAACTGTTCCAAATTCAAAAAAATTTAAATTTACTATGTTACAAAACAGAGAAAATTAGTAAATCTTCACATCTGACAAGCTGGAACCAAAAAATGTTACTATTCATCGATGATTAAACAAGTTGTTGATATATTTGTAGGAGAACATTGTCATTGAAATAGATAGAAACAGTAGATATACCAGACAGAAGTGCTGAAAGTTGGTAAACCCTGCAATGTTAATTAAAACCACCACCTCACCTGAAAAGGTCGTCTGTGCAAGCAGTTTATTATGACCCTTATTTACATAATAAATAATTTGGGGTGAAAGGGTAGATTTAAAAAACACAGGATTTTCGCTCAGGAGACTGGGGCTCGTGTCACCTTTGAAACTAAAAAGTCAACATTGACTTATTTAAAGTTTTAAGTTACATTACGTTATACACGTGACTTACATAACATAACGTATTAATTTTAACCATGATCTTTTCCTAAGCCTTACCAAGTTGTTGCCTAAACCTGACCAAACTGTGACCGTTTCACAACATTAACCCACGTAATATACAGTAGAAACCGTATGTCATGGCCAGTAGTTGTTGATAAAACTTGTTCTGAAGTGTTCCACAGATGGACTGCCCCAGGACACGAGACACTCAGAAAAATGTTTAATTTTTAACAACAAAACTTTTACACACAAACAAATGATCTGTGCATATTTTATTGGGATCTTCTACCCTGTTCCTGTTGTGATTGTGTGTGTGGGTTTCTTCTGTTTTAGTATCCGTAAAATGAAATTATTCAGTAGGTACAATGTTCAAGTAGTCATTTCAATTCCTGTGGTAAAATGTTAGACGTTCAAAAAACATTTTTTTATTTGACCATTGATATATTCAAAGATTTGGACAAAATTGAAAATGAGGCAATTGTCTTCTCATGTGTTTGTATCACCCCATGGAAAGATTGCAAAGCAACAGGTTCCTGCTTTTCTCTGTCATCTGTTAAGAATAAGGCAGCACAAAATACCAAATGGATTTACAGAGCCAAGGTTACGCTCAACTGGTTGCACAGGGAAAACACCAGATATGCAGCGCTGCAGCTTTATGGTGATCTGGTTTTGACTGGATCGCTATCTTTGCCTGCATCAAATAAGCACTTACTGGGATTAAAGAAAGTGAGTTATACCTCATAAACGTCAATTGATGCTTTTAGTTAAAGGTCATTAGTACACCTGTCTTATCAGCCATTTGTTTTCAGTGTAAAGAGGTCACTGTAATAGGGACGCTTATCCAAATTTTCACTTTATCCCTTTAGAGTCCCTTTAGAAAACGAAAAGATCACAAAAAATAGATGGTCTCTTATTTAATTTGTGTGGGATCACGTATCATGTACAAAAGCTTCTTCTATACCTCAGCATTTATTACACTGAAGAGCAGTTTTATTCAAGAACCATATCATAAATGAGCTCATATGGACAAAGAAATAGCTAGCAGCTGAGTTATGCAGTAATACAGTGGTAGCTATTTAGCCTTACATTGCACAGCATTCCTTAATACATGCTGCAATTGTAACAAGTGATCTGCAGCATCTGGATTGGGTCTAAAGCTACCAAAAAAGCTGCCAAACCACACAGAAAAATATTAATATATTAAAGTGAGACTATGTATATTTTGAAAGAAGCAATAACACATTGAATGAATGAACAAATGAAAAGTTGACCTCATGAGCAATAAAAAACACACTCTTGTTCAATTAAATACATTCAGTGGTCTATATAGTTTAAAGTGACTATGTGACTTTTATGACTCTTTAATACTTGTCCTACTCTTAAACTAAGTTTTAGCATTTTCCATTATCTAATAATTGTCCAATTGCTCACTAGATTATTTGGCCTGATTTCAATTTCCCTGCAGCTTTTAAAATACCAACCTCATCACTGGATTTACTAAACAAGAAAACCTGTATAATTTCACATTAGGCCTGAATTCACTTGACAGTACAGATCCCAGGGTTGAGATCTGGTGACTGTAAAAGCCGTGACATTTTTTTCACATCATTTTCAAACTCATTTATATGTTTTTCCATCTTTTATTCAGGTTTTTCATTACATTTGTCCCCCATCTGTAATTCTTGATGATGTCGTTTCATGTGTACATTAAGTCCAATGGTTCATGCTTCACATTCATTGAAGCATTCAAAAGTAAGGTCATCAGGTATGTCAAATATTATCGAGTATATCACTTGTTTTGTTAAACATTCCTGGTTGTAAACTCATGCAGTTGCCTCTTCTGCATGAGTCACTGTTTGCAGAAATCCTCTCTTTATTATTGCCTTCTTCTTTTCCCAGGTGTCTTATTGAAAGAGGATCAACATGCTCTGGGCAAATCGCATTTAGTGCTCTGCTGTAGGATGTGATTGGTGATAGAACAGACTGCATTAGGTAACAAAGGACTTAACTGGCTGTCAAATCAATAGCAGTCTCCCTCTCTTTCTCTCGCTCTGGCTGTCTCACTCTTTCTTTGAGTGTATATTTTTACTGTAAATATATTTGAATACAGTTCTTTATGTACTTGGTAAAAAAGATATTTCTAAAGGACACGGTTCTTGCTTGACTATCTGACACAGCGAATTTTTAGAATATAAGCATATTTTGCTGTACAGTGGTTCCCAACCTGGGGCTCAGAACTCCCCTAACGCGTCATAAGATGAGTGTGAGGGGATCGCAAGATGATTAACCAGATAGGAAAGCAGAAAAACACACAATTCGATTAGTTTTTTTCAGAGATTCCTCAAATCATTGCGTTTTTCTGGTGAATAACTGAATCATTTTACCTTCAAAGGCTTCTCGAAAATACTCCATTAAAACGGGGGGGGGTATATTCTGATGTGGGGTCAAAATGGTGTGACAATTGAATTCCTGTTGTAGGAGATAGAGCTTGAAAAACATGTTCTTTCCTTCTTGAGTGGTCTACTGGTGAACTTTCAATATAAGATTTTCATAATATTTAAATGAAATTAGCTTTCTTGGTAGTAGCCTTCCAATTGGTGCAATGAAGAAAGGAACAAGCTCTACCTGTTACCTGTTTTGTTTGTATAAAATCTGTTAAAGTCCTTTATGATCCCACCAGCCAGGAACAGACATCCATAGAATTCATAAATAAAATAGGGCAAACATGCAAAATATCTTGCTGCGCACAACTTTACTTTTCCCTTTTCTTTGAAAATGCGTGCTCATTTGTGAATTTGCAGGGTCCGTTGCTGTGTGTCTGTGTGCCTGCCTGTCATCGCGTGTCTGGTTACGTTAGCTTGTGCATCATCGTGCACTCTTAAGGTCAGAACAGACTCAGCCTGGTTATTTTTGTCGGAGTTGACAGCCTGTTTGGTGAGAACACTAATCTGGAGCTGCCAGACTCTCGCTGTCGAGCTCAAAAATGTATATGACCTTGTTACAAAGGAGACTTTGCTCGTTTTGATATGAAGGTTCATCTAGTCTATTCAGGGCTCATAGATTATATCTTAATAGGATAAATACATTTTTGGATAGTATACTTTATAATTGAATGTCCTTTGCTTATTCCCTGAGAATAACAAAAGTTGTCAAGGACATTATGGAGACAAAGACATCACAAAGCATTAAACTTCACTTCACCAGTTTAGTTGAAGTAAAATTTTGAATTCAGGACTTTAACTTGTAACAGAGTATTTCTACACTATTTTTACTTAAGTAAAACATATGAGTACTTCTTCAACCTCTGGGTACAAACCAGCATAGTGTACAAAACCACATCATTGTGAATGAAACTGCAACTTTTGCAAGACGGGAAACGTAATATAGAGAAAGCAAAATGTTGTTTATTTGTTTTATTTTATTTTTGAGATATTGAGCAGGATTTATTTGTCACAAAAGTAATTTATAAAGAGAGATGCTGCTACACCTGAACTGAACTCACTGGACTGATGGTTGAGTATGGAGGCCAGACAATTGTTTCCTTTCATCCAGCCTCATGATTTCACACGGCTGTTGGTAAGGCCTAGGTGTGTCTTGTCAACCACCTGAACCCCTCTTGATTTCTCCTCCTGCCCAACACTCAGCTCTGTCTGCCACAGCCCTGACTTCCCATCCTACTGTGCGTGTCTCCTGATGTGGTAGGACAATATCAAGAATATCTGTGGTCATTGCAGTTTCACCACTCAGTTTACTTTTTCTGCTAACTGATCACTTTGAATACCTGATATCTGTCTTGTGACATGGTAGTCACGCAGGGGAGTGCCCAATATACAGCTACACTGTACGTGTTAATGGCTCAAGATCAAGGAGATTATCTTTACCAAACTATTTAACCGAGGCCTCAAGTGCAAATAAAAAGAGAGACGATATGGTCCACAAGCCATGCGAGCAAAGTGTCAAAAGAGTTTGACTGGAGCTTTATGGTTTCTGAATATACTGCAGTGTAACATGCAATCTCCACTTTTCAGCATATCAGAAACAACTCAAGTTAAATGTTTTCCTCTTAAGGTATATTTTTAATGTAAGTCTTCATTTCACAGTGTAGTAACTGTGATTATTTATCTTAAATGAAGTTGCTTTTGCAGTAGTTTTATGACATTTTACTCTCATTTCTGTGTGACAACCCTCCCATACAGCGATTCCAGTCTAATACATGAGGAGAAAATTGTTAGAAAGTTGTTAGAGCAGCAAGTGTTGAACGATGGGATATATTCCTTTCCTTTTTTAGTAAAAAAGGGGGCACCAATGGAAAAATAAAACGTATCAATTCATCACTTCAGACTATTGTGTACCATAGCATCAGCAGCTCCACATAGGAGTAGGACTTGAGTAGATTGAAGCAGAGGCCTGGAGACAGAGAGAGCAGGGCATGTTTCCAAGGAAACAAGCTGTGCTAAGGGCAAGCACTTTTTGATGATGGCAATGTCAATATTCAGAGGATTCTTGCTCCAGCAGATGGCCACTTGATTATTCATCTACGCGAAATAGATTCACATCTCAGATTTTGGAAAAAGAAAGTTAAAACACACTAAAGCCATCATCAAAGGTGTATTAGTACTGCAACTTGAAACACTAGTTGGGTAATAAAACCTCAAATATTTATGGCCAGCATTAAAGGAATAGTTTGACATTTAGGGAAATGCGCTTATTCACTTATCTTGCTGATGAGAAGATTGATAGCACATATTTTTAAATGCTAAATGTAAAGCACGTCAATTAGTGAGCATTAGAGGTGCTGGTAGGTGTTTTTTTTACCTTTGGACAGAGCCAGGCTAGCTTTTCCCCCCTGTTTCCAGTCTTTGTGCTAAGCTAAGTTAACCAGCTGCTGGCTGTAGTCTTATATTTACCGTACAGACACGAGAGTGGTATCAATCTTTTCATCTACCTCTCGGCTGAAAAGTGAATAACCATATTTCCCATCTCTTTACCCAATAAAGACTAATGATTAATGACAAAAATGAACATGATGGCTTGAAACTTGAAAGTGTGCAGTATGTGTGGGTTGTAACGCTGTCAACAGATCCAGTTTGGCTGTCGGCAGTTCTGATGTGGCAGACACTATGAAGGTTTGACATCTGTGTGGTATTTATGACTCCTTTCAGGCTAGACGGTCTACGTTGAATTGCACTATGCATTATTGAAAACTCTTGAAAAGTTTTTCCAACTTTTTTTTTCTCTCTTTTTCCCCCTCTAGCTTTCCCGCTTGCGTTCAACTGGGTGCCAAAATGTGGCTGTGTGGAGCAGTGCTGGAATATATCACGTATGGTGGGAAAGCAGAGGGGCTCTCTGTGTGTGGCAGAGGTCTACACTTGGATTTATTTGTGTGATGTGAATTAATGGCTCACTGGAGTGTGGTTGACGCCCTTTAGCATCACCCGCAAACTACGGCACAGCTCTAGATTAGATCCCCGCTGCATTAGATCACCCACCAAGCTGTGCAGAGAGGATAGATGCAGAGCCAAACGAAATGATCTTGTCACCTAAATCTGTTTGATAAAATCTTCTCCACTTTAGTTATAACTTCTGCTCCCCTTGATTGGACTGGAAACTGTCTCATCCCTCATGATTAACCGTCACTTACTGTACTCTACTTACTTTTTCTTCCAGAGAAAAAATCATGTGTTTTATGTGAAGCCTGATGAAAGGCTGTGTGTGTGGGGGGGGATGGGGGGGTTAAACTGGAGTTGTCCTATGCTTCCATGAATGTGATTAATATATTCTATTGGTTTTTAGGCTTGCAAAATGTAGTCACACTTTGCACACAGGGGTACACGGTGGCTCCTGCCTCCCAGCAATGAGATCGTGGGTTCGAATCCCAGACCACACCAACGTCACACGTTCTCTCTGGGTGGAGTCTGTTCTCCCCGTGGGTTCTCTGCAGGTTCTCCGGCTTCCTCCCACCGTCCAAAGACATGCATGTTTAGGTTAAGTGATGACCCCAAATTGACCGTAGTGGATGAATGTGAGTATGAATGGTTGTCTGTCTATGTGTCAGCGCTGCGACGAGGGTGTACCCCAAAGTCACTGGGATAGGCTCCAGTCACCTGCGACCCCTAACGGGAACAAGTGGTAGAAAATGACTGACTGACTATGCATACAAATATGGGTTCCATTCAGAAAGCCATTTTGGTCAAGTAGCACACATCTTATTTTAAAGCGCTGAGCATTACTGCCTGCATCCCTCGATGGCGAGCGAGGAATCAAACATACTTTTATTTCTGTAATTCCAGGTTTAGTCCACTTAAGGAACAACTCCATTTGAGCACCAGCTTGCAATTGTCAGTGTGAGGGTACCATGCTTAGGTATTGATTTTCAGCTTTGTGTTGTTGACTGTGGAATTTTCAAACCTGCTCAGTCTCAAGCCAAATCATTGTTTTTCTGTGCTTCTGGCTCTCCTAGAGACAACAACGCAGCCTAGGCAATATGCCGCCTTAAAGGTATATCCTTAGAGGGACTAGAAAGTGCAATGACACTGGAGCACCAGCTATTTAAAACCAGCTGATCTATAGAAACTTCAAAGTTGGTCCGGTTTTCAGGGTAACAAAAGTCAAATAGTAAAGCATTTTACTTCTTCAGTATTTGAACCTGATGACTTACTGATTACAGTGTATTAAAAATGTTTCATTGCTTTTGTCAGTGCTTTAATATGCTACTTGTAGCATTTTAGAATCAATAAAACAAACACAGACAAGGCTGGCAGGCTCTACTTGGTGTTTTACTTTATGTGCCACCTGGGTGAACACTGTATGAAATCTGTTCATTGCTTTGCAACATAAAGCAGAAGGAGGAAGCTGTTTATCCAGCTCTAATGAAGCATTCAGATTTTCTCACAATGGCAGATTGAGCAAGAGAAACACCGATGGAATAATCATGTTTATGCTTTTAACGGAAGCAAAACAGAATAATTTAGAACAGGATTTATGAGGTGTTAATGCTGACAAACACTAGTGCCAAAAATATCACAACAGAGGCTAATGATCATCTCAATTTAGGTCTAATCTGTTCAAGGCAATTCTGTGCTTGAATTATAGCCTTTTTAATGGTTAGAGAGACTCCCAAAGAACACAGGCACAAGAGCACACTGATTCAAGGCTTGCATGACTTCATGAGTGCTAATTTGGCAATAAGGTTTTGATGATTTAAAGAACACACATAATAGCCTACATGCAGCCCCAGCTTGTGCCTCTCCTGTATTAGCGTACATTCAGGTCACACAGGTAATAGTCTTCTGACCATCTGGATGAAGAAATATTCTGCCTTCTGTACGATTTTGCATGAAAGATTTCTAACCCGGTTTCCAAGTTGCACCTCTATTTCAGAATCACAACAAAGATGGCAGCCAGCCGGCTATTTGGATAGTAAACATCTTGAAAATAAAATAAAAAACCTAAAAGTGTTGAGACACACACAAACTCCCTCCCTCATCTCCCTCACATGGCATTCAGTCTCTCTGTCTTCTAATAACTACATTTATATATAACTAATTTGCGACAGCAAATACATTTTGAAGGACATGAAGGAAATGCCAAACAGATTATGTTTTCTATTAATATAATGAGGAAATGTTGTTAATTAAAGTAATTGGCATGTCACACAAATGCTGATGCTGAATTTATGAGTAAAATGTTCATTGATAACCGTTTTTATTTGTATTCCAAAATACATATAAACCCATATATTAAATCTTGCAATATAAGATCTGCTTGTAGTAACTTCGGTGTTACAACATTTTTAAGGTTATATTTTATGATCTTTCCTTAACCAAAATGTTTTTGTTGTCAGAAACCTAAACACAGATAAGACTAAGGATGTGAACCCTAGTCTCTGGTGACATAGTCCTGTTGTGTTTACACCAGCTATCCTTCCTGACCACCTCCACGCAACACAAATAGCCCGTCATTCATTAAAAAAAACACTGCCTGTAAACATAATCCAAGCAGTGATTACGTTTGACAGCACTACGTAATTGGAAAAACAATTTAGGACTAAACAAATGTAATTTCTAGAACACAGGGTTGCATTTAGGGTTGGAAACACCTGATGCAAACCACTGCCAATTGAATTGATTCCAAACAAAGTGTAACACGTTTATGAATGAATACATTAAATGATAGTTAGACATACACCTATAGAGAGGCGAAGTCAAGATGTACTGTAGTCAATGGCAAGAGACAAAGAATAGTTTCATCCCATTTGAATTGCGCCATGAATTGCACATATGATGTTTGTTCATTTAAAAGATACATTCGCATGTCAAGAAAGTCATGGTTTGTTGTAGGTTTGTCATAGTACCATTTAGTTTTGTGTGAAGCCGCCCAGTGAACTACATCTCTCGCTTGCACAATATAAGTGACCAACACCAACATGGCCCTCCCTTGTAACGTTAGCTTACCTGATGTGTTTAATCAAGCAATACCTGGTCCTTTTATAAGCCGGGAAGGAAGAAACAAGAAAGACCCGTTGTTCGTGTGACTAAATCCGGTACTTTATACATCCATGCATGAAACAGACAGAATTGTAAGTTCAGCAGCTCTGAGAAAATCATGACACTACTTGTGTGACTTTAGGATGTGTAGTCTTTCTAATTACATATTTTCACAGTCTTATACTTTATTTATACTTGACTGATGCTCCAGCTCGCTGTGTGGTTTCAAAAATCTGTGACCCATCAAATTCTGTGACCCAAAACACCAGCAGTAAAATACAGTGCGTGAGCGAAAGCCACTCACGTTCATTAGTTGCAAACGGATACGTTCGGTTCGCCATTCACCAAAAACACTGTCCACTATTGGCACAGTCCCAAAGCAGTTGCTTCTCAACTTACTTACACCCAGCCTTTTATGAGATCTGTGTGTATTATAGACAGGCATATTCTATCTACTCCCCAAATGCCCTATTAGAGAATTATATGCAGGTAATGTTTACATTATAGCTGTTTTGTGACTGCTAATTTGTGATTTAGTAGAGTTTAGTGCTTACTGCTAACCTATCTAGCTGTTATACTCGTTTTCTCGAGCTGTGTTGCTAATACAACATTGTTAGTAACTGTTGAATTACTTTTGGGATAACTGTATTTATTAACTGTATGTATTTTACTCTTTTTACTTTTACTCTTTGGACTTTATGTGTTTATTTACTAGATTAATTACTATACAAATGAAATACTTTGTATGGCATGAAGCACACTGTAACGGATTTGAGAGCTAGTCTTTACATTTCGAAATCTAGTGTCCCACTAATCAGTACAAATACTAATACTAATAATAGATATTGTAAAAATTTGAATTTAATTGTTTTCTGATTTGTAATCAACTGTTTCCAGTAAAACCTCAAAGGTAATCCACTGTTTTAAACCTTTATTGGAAGCACGTTTAGCTAGCTGCATAGCTGTGGACCTACAGGCATAGTGAGGCCATTACAGCAAGTCTTTTATAACTAGCAACGTGCAATTAATTTTTCACGTACAAAACATTAGTTAAGTTGATAATGAACCTTTTATTATAGTAAAAGGAACTTTTGGAGCGTCATCAAGTAAGATCATGCCTGGCAGCAATCACTTTACATTTAGCTACAAAGCAGTGACCTTGAAACAAGGTGGGGCTGTGTATTCTGAGCTCTGGACAATTTGTCTCTCCAATTTCTCTGCAATTCCTGCAGTCCATCACTGTCATAAGCTCATTATTGATCAGAGACTGATGCGGCTCATGTTCACAGTTAGTTGTCTCCTACTGTATCCTCATCACTCTTATGTGAGCTTTGCACAGTAACATGTGCATCATCAGAACTGCAAAAAAAAACAAGCATGATTTCCAGTAACAACAACAACATTAGTACTATCATATTGAGCGCACTCTGAAGTTAGATATCTTAATTTATGGGTATTTGTGAGAAGGCACAGATAAATGATTTTCATTTAACTCCAGTAGGTCAAAGAGACACACAAAGTGTAATCTCAGTGATCAGAGTCGGGGCCAGAGGGGTGGTATAGGACCCCCTGGAATCTGAGTGGCCACCCCTGGTGCCCCCCTACCAGAGTCAGATGGATTACTGAACAGGCCTACCAGATACAGGCCAAGGGCCCCTGGACCAGAGCCTAAGTGACAGTAAACATTTCTTGTTGGAAACTCAATTAAACGACTACAAAGAGACACAAAACGACTGCAAAGAGACACAGAGCAACTTCAAAGAGAGGCAAAGCGACCACAAAGAGATGCAAAACGAGACACAAAACGCCTAAAAAGAGGCTGCAAAATGACTAAAAAGAGATTCCAAAAGAATACAAAGAGACGAAAAACAACAACAAAGGGACCTGCAGTCTTACAATATGCCGTTTGTAACCGTTTTGTGTCTCTTTAAGTCTGGGTGTCTTGCTCCAATGTAGGATAGTTGGGGGGGCTTTTACATGTCTGTGTCCACAGGGCCAATGTCTCATAATATGTCTATGGCTGTAGATTATCTGGAGATACAAATAGCAGCTATTTATTGATATTATTTCAGATTAGAATATTTCAAGTTTATTTGGCATTCATTTATAACACTGAATGAACTATTGATAATATATAGTTTATTATTGCCATGAACCAGTGTCTTAAATATGAGTCGGTCCCACATTCAAACATTTCTAAACCCATCCCTCAGAAATTGAAAGTTTAATATTCAAAGTGAAAGTTGTGGCAGTAATGGTACCCAGCTCCAGCTCAATAAGATGGATATAATGTAAGCCTTCCAACAAAACCTTCTAAATGCAGCCTGAAGCGCATCACTGTACAAACAACAGCAGGAAATTACTCCAAATTGTGCCCAGAAATGTGAGTAAGTGAACAAAATGCCCCATACGAGTGTCTCAAATCATCCTGCAAGTATCTGAGGACTGCTATGTAGCATGAAAGGAACATTCATCTAATTTAAATAAGTCAACAACTCCAGAGTATTTAGATTTTCGGGCTCAGTAGACACAAGGTGCCTGCACAGGAGACGCCCCCCCGGCATGTTAGCTTTCTGCTGATTGACTCAGCAGGCTCTCGTTATCACGAGGAGAATGAGCTGTAAAAGTTCTCACTCCCGCTCTTGTTTATTTTTTAGGTTACATCGTGGCTGGGGAATGTCACTTTAACGCTAGTTTTGTTTTTCTCTGAAAATGAGAAGAGCAGTTACCACATAATTTATAGTATGGCATGCTTTGTTTAATATTCCCACGTGATTAACACTAAAACCTCTCTGTATATTCTGTGAGTGAAACACTTGCAAACTCTTCAAAGCTGTGGCGCTACAGTATATACTGCCCTCTTTCTCTACACGACACCTCACGGCATGTAAGAGTACACACTGGTTTTATTATATTTGTCTTCAGGCTACAATCTAAAAGTGAGATAGCATAACTCTCAATAATGTCAGGAGCAGTGAACGTCTGAGGAGCTAAAGAGGTCTGAAGCTAAAGAAAAGCCATAAATGGTTTCACTCATCAAAGATCTCAGAGGAGTGTTTTCTCGTCTTGGCTCGAACGGGAATCAATACAAGCTGTCCTCCCTTTCTTAATAGGTGAAGCCTAGCGCAGGTGGTATTTTAGGAATACAACCTCTCCCTCTGCCAAGGATTATCTGCTTATCCAGTTTCACATATTTATGTGACATTATGTGTCTACAGTGATGAAGAAATAAGCAGCTCTCAGTTTCAAACTTTTGTATTCGACTATTTTAAGAAGGTAATTGGTCAGCTGTTGCATCGATGGATTGAACAAAAGCTACAGAGACTTGTAATTTGTTTACATAATACATTAATCCGTACAAATTGCAAACTTGTAATTCTTCTTTTCTTGGATTACAGACAAGAAGCAACTTAATTTAGCATCACACATTAAGGGAATGGTGAGGAATATCAATGTTGTAAATGAATACTTACATGAAGTATTAAATATTTTGCCTCTGATGCATTTGACATAAATTCTGCATTGCATCAACAGTATATCCATCTAATTATTTTACATATTGCCAATATATCTATATTCTGCTCCTTTTCATTTCAGATCATTTTGATAACTAAATTTCTCCTGACAGTTTCTTTGAGAAATAAAGTGCAGATTGTTCAAATTTATGTTATCGCAAAGCACTGGCAGAAACCACTAACACGTGTTTTCAAAGGATTAAATCTTTGACAAAAAGAAACAAAAAACCAACAGAAAAACACGGAATTTCAACCCCTTGCAGTGCAGTTTGAGCTTCCAGCAGTTTACATTAATTAACGTGCCATACAGCCGAGCTTTGCTTCTTGAATGACAATGTTTTCCCTCATTTGCTTCAGAAGCTCTTATCAAAAGTGATAGACCTGGCAGGATCAAAGTGCAGCCTAGTGGTTTTCCCTCTGGCACTTTCTGACTGGGCGAATGAGCTTTTAAAGGACTTGTGACAAGCACATTGCCTTTGAAGCGGATTAGTATTGTTACCGTCTCATGTTGCACAATGATGTTCACAGCATACTGTCCCCAGAAGTCATGGGTTTAAACTATCCGGCCGAGTGAACCCCACACAAATTTCCCAGTTGTGGAATATTTGTTCTCACAATTTCAAAGCGGCCCCTTGAGCCCTATAGTGCTGCACTATAATCATAATGAACAGGACCCTCTATAGGTCCCAAAAATCTGCTGCTGATAAAACTTATTAAGCTTCTTGTTCATGTCCCTGAGGAAAGATTGATTACACTGAGAGCCTTTTAATATAAATATATTATGTGATAACAGTGATATGAAATCTCACTCTGAAAAGTGCTGCTCAAACACTTTTTTCAATGGAAACGTGATCAGAGGCAATCTAAGACTGCAGCCCATTTTAAATCATGCAGCTACAGTACAGCTGAATAACTGGCTCAATATTTTTGTCTCAATAGAACAAAGGCAACTGTTTCTTTCACCTTGAATATTGTCATCACGTTATCTTTTGCTGCTTGTGGGTTCCTTTCAGTTTCAAACAAAGGACGTATTGAAAGACAGCTCATCCTACGCTGCTAGACACCTAATGATGGAAAATCACTTCTACATTACTTTCTCAGTAGCATTCACTTTGTACAGCTACTGCAGGCATTGTTCATCAACAAAAAAAAAAAAAACTCAACAAGACAAAGTGTGAATGGCAAAAAGATCTGTGCTGGAGCTTTTGATTATCAATCTCCCTCAGTGGATTGCCTGGTGTTCAATTAATTGTGTATGTTCAAAGTTGAGCACTTTAAAGAAATAGTTTGGACATTTTGGGAAATAGAGTTTAAATGAGAAGATGGATACCACTGTCCTATCTGCACGATAAACATGAGACTGGAGGCAGAAGACGGTTAGCTTAGCTTACCACAAAGACTGGAAACAGGGGGAAACAGCTAGCCTCGCTCTGTTCCAAGGCAACAAGATCCAACTGCAAGCAACTCTCAAGCTCACTAATTAAAATGTTATACCTTTTTTTGATTAATTTGTACAAAAACCAAGGTATAAAAACAACGTCCAGGAATTAGTCCAGCACAAAACCCCCAGTAAAACCACAACTTGTCATTTTTACCCTTAATCAACACTTACTAATGAAAATGTTGCTTTAGAGGCGCTCATAGTAGAGATTTTGTTACCATTGTACAGAGGCTAGCTGTTTCCCCATGTTTCCAGCCATTATGCTGAGCTAACCGTACCCTGGTTGTATGTCTCATAATTAACACACAAATATGAGAGTGGTATCAATCTACTCATTTAACTCTTTGCCAAAGTGTCTTTCCCAAAATGTCAAACTTTTCCTTTAAGGACTCGTCAACCATGTTGGCTTAAAAGTTAAGACTGAAAGTTCATTCTTGACCTTGGAAATAGGCATTGACAAAAAAAAAAGATTTTCACATTTTGCACTACAAAAACAACATTATTGAATCCACAACTCCAAATCATATTCAAGAAGCTTTGAAGTCACATGTTATTAATGGAAATGTGTTCAGTTACTACCTGCCCAATAACAATAATTCCCAGTTTATTGATTTAAATGTTCTCAAATAGAAATTGTTTAAATGACTACAGCTACTACAGTGCCACTGACTCTAAGCTGTAGCACAAACGTGATTTCAATAGAGTTGAAATTGATAAACAGTTGCTACATGTATCGCTGCTTTTTAAAGTTGTGTGAGTGAGGTAGGGTCTAGGATTAACAAGGACAGGTTGAATTACAGCTTGAGTTTGGGGGCAATTCAATAGGAAGTGAATCAATCAGAGGATTAATTGTTGCACCACATCCTGAGCAGCAGACACTCGATACAGCCAGAGGGAGACTGCTATAATGGAAGTGAAATACAGACAGCACACAGCTATAGCAGCTTAACCCTTCACAGCTCCTACTACTTGTTTTATGTCTTTTTAAAAGGCAGTGGGAAACGTTTAAAATAGCGACTGGAGAATAGCTACAGCATTACAGCATATGGGTCAACATTATCACTGGTTTCTTTTTCCCTGAAAGGGATGATATTTTAAATAGACATATTTAAATATTATACAGTGCCATTTAAGTGACGTATTCCACTCTGTTTTAGAGGAAATCTTTCCAGGTTGTGGGTCCTTTTAAGGCTCAAGAGTCTGTGACATTTGTATATGAAGGATGGTAAAAAAGATGCAAAAGCACTTAGGGGCTCAGGATTAGACATTTGGTGAGACAGCCTTGCTAGAGCAAGCTGTTGTTTGCCTCAGACTCTTTTATGGTGAACACTGTCATTCTGTGTGGATCGCTGTGCATCAGAGTAGTCTCAAGGGGTAGAGAAGGTGATGGTTACTTTCCAAATGAAATGCAACAGTCTCAGAGAGAGTGAAATACATTACATAGAGAGAGGCGATATTTTGTTTAACTGGATTTTAAATGTTATTTTTGTATGAAGCATCTTGGCACCAGTGAGTATTTTAGAATTTAATAGCTATCCTGGAGCTTTCAGTCGTTTCACATGATATCAGCTAAACCACTTCTAGAGGAACCATTTACACATTTTGATTTCTCACCAGTTCTAAATAGTTCAGAGGAAAAAAACTTTTTTGTGTCTCATGTGAAACTTGTATCTCTCTGTCTTGATCCTCAAAATGAAAACTTTCCTCCCAAAACGTTTGATCCTGAGGGTCTGCTACGATCAATAATATCTTTAAATGGAGCCTTAGGGTGACATTGACTGACAATATTTTTTGCGCACCTTTGTAGAGTCAACATGTCACATATGTTTTATCCATCAAGGGAGTGAGCTTAAGAGTAAAAATGTCTGAGCCATCACTGTTTTGTTATTTTATTGAAAGTCTTTCAGTGATGTCACCATATATATATATTATTGAATGACATAATCTGACAAGCATCTAATGTTGCACATTTTACATTCTCTCACCATCTAAGGTTGACTTCTTGTCAGACCATACTGTATTTGCAAACATATTGCCATAAACATCGTGCAGATTTTCAGATTGTCTCAGCTGAGATTCATTGCAGGAAATTGATTCCTCTTGGACATTACTCTTCCAAAGAGATGCTGCTACGATCTGAGGCAGGTATACACGGTCATTTGTCAGGTGTCTCCGCGAGCGCTCTCATGCTTTGACTCATCGCATCTGGGTTGGCTGGAGAAGAGATAGGCTCTTAAACAAATGGCTGCTGTCACACAAGAGGAGGCAGCCTTTAATGAGCCTGTCTTCACAATTGGCACGCTCCATGTCACGCTCCAAACCTGTTCTGGGCCAAAGCTTTAGCACTTCTTTAGCTTTTGCTTTATCTCTTCTCATTATTATGTGTGTTTTACTGTAATGCATTGGTACCATAGGGAGATGTCAAAAGAGGAGGATTGTTCACAGAGCAGCGTCCCTGGAGCTGGAGAGGATTGGATGATTTGCACAAAGGCGCTTCAGCAGTGCAGGTGAACCAATTGGCACTTTCTGATCATCCTGAATGTCCATTTACATTTACAGAATATTCTCTTTGTTATCATGGGAAAGTTGCTGATGAATAAATGAAGAATGGAGCTTATTTTTGCTAATTCATGCTTTGCTTTAAGCCAGTAGTATTTCACTAAAATTTGAAAGCTGACCTTTGAAATAAAGCACATGTTCAGTTGTAACGTTGCTGTGAAACTCAAACACTTTGGGTGTTAACGGGAGTCTTAACAGGAGTTAGTTGAGATCCCCTCATAGTTTAAATACATACTGTTTTTATACATATCATCATCATCACTGTCAAATTTAATTTAATTTAATCTAAGCACGCTGCGTATATTGTATATAGACATGTATACATGCATATACTGTAAATATCCACCTCATTCACATATATAAAATAACATATTACATTAATCATTCAATATGTATTCCTCGGCACTCTGCAACTTTGCAGTTTTGATTCTGAATGAGACTGATTTGTTAGGGGTTAGGGTTAGGGTTGCTCAGGTGAGGTATAGAATTGTTATATTTCTTTTATTGAATATTAATAAACATAAACATATTTGAACAAAATACGATAAATAACGTAAAGCAGCCTATGTACGTCATGGTAGACTTTGATGATCTAATTAATAAAGGTAAAAGAAGTCCAGTTGAGTCTATAATACAGTATACAAAGAGTTTTCAGGTGTAAAGCTGAATTGTAATGATAATACCACGACTGCAGGTCATTTTAAATGCCCATGGCTGACAACTACACTGAGCATGTCCACACATGTGTAGTTAAAATCTATTTGGACTGTCTCTTCATGCTTTTTTATCTCATAAAATTATTCTGTGTTTTCAAAGTGTAGGTGGCTATTGTCCATCCATAACAAAGGATCTTCAGCACCACTAACTAATATAGTCGTCTTATCTTGAAGCCTTTCAGATTAAGATAAATGGGTCAATTTGAAAAGTAATTAGCGAACCTAGGGCCAATGCGTGTTTCTTGAATATCTGCCCTTTATCACAGTGCTTGCCAAACCTGCGATCGGCTTTCCTTTCCTTTGTTCTCTGGAAAGTGAATCTGTTTAGAGACAATAGAAATGATTGATTTTCAATACTGCTTCCTCTCTGTACCTGATTTTACTTAAATACCCATTTAGTAGAATGTCTGAACACAATGAGGGTAGTTGAACATAAAACTATAGAACATATTTGGCCGGAAGAATCTCAATTATTTTATCACACGAAGGTAATAGTAACAATTAAAGACACTAAGGCAGTGAGTCAGACAAAGCCTGTGTGAAGGTTTTGAGGTGTCACACTGACAGAATATGTTCCACAGAGACTGTATTGTCTCCTTGAAGACTGAAGACTTATTGCAAAGGAGAATCAAAGCAGGCATCCTCTCAGAGATAAATACCTATATCTGTTTTTTCTCTCTCTAAGAGATAAGGACCCGAGCTGATGGTCCTGCCTTGCATCTCAGAATAGGTTATGAATATTCCCAGTGGTTGTCCAGACCAAAAGACTCTTTCTCTGTCTCTTACTCCTTTTTTTGACTTGCTGGCACCGGTGCTAAGATACATGCAACTGAAGCACGATGGGACAAAACAAGACAGGACATCTTGTGTGAAAGGAAAACTCAAGTTACAAACACTGGGAACTAGACTTCTGCATAATGAACAAGAGTCTGTAGCCATGCTAATTCTGTGAGTTAGTTCTAAATTCAAATAAAGAGTGCCTGCTCTACTCTGGACCGAAGCACTGGATCGACCAACCAATTGCCATTCCGGGGAAAAACCACATGTATGGCATAAAGAAAGATGGATGTGATTCACTATATTACAGTACAGTAGATACATGCTGCATATTACAGTGGACATTATAGTTTGTCTGACAGGTGTGGCAGTAGATAGGTATACAGTAGTTATAATGGAGGGATGCTCAGTATGCTCAAAAACCCCACAAAACCCACAGGATGTTTTCGTGATGTTTACTTTGTAAAAGAATCCGGGGAATTCTGTTTTTTTCTTTCTGTACTGAGTTACAACAAACACTTTGTCAAGCCGCCTCATTAATCCTTAACAAAATCAAAGACAGACTCATTCAGATTACACCATTAAAAAGAACTTTAGCTGTAGAATACTAATGTTTTAATCTGCTTTTCTGGTGTTTGGTTTTGTGTGATCACAACTGATATTCTGTTTTATGTTTCATGCTGTCCAGCATCATGTCCAGATTTGCCTTCTGCACCAGCCGTGACTCAGCTCCGCATAAACAGGCGGAGAGCAATTTCAAACATTCGTCTGTCAGCAGGGTAATGTGAAAAACAGCAGCAGAAAAGAAATCTCTGCTGCTGTATGGAAATAAGGCACGTGTTTTGCTTCACACCATTAAACTCTCCCAGTAGGAAGAACTGTGCTGAATGGTCATTTACATTTTAAAGTGCCATATGAAGAGTAAACAGAGAATTGCCAGTCTTGTACAAGTGTCAGCGGAATAATAAATCCCCTGTTTCATTAAAGTTTGCTGGGAAAGTCACAAGCCCAGAGGGAGGCTTGGGGTTCATAGTCACAATGTAAGCTGTACACAGTATAATTCATAAGTCCAAAATATACATCTTTCTCATTTTCATCATCATTATTGGCTTTTGGGTTTTAGTCGAGCCAATCAATTTTTCCTTCGTATAATAATAATCTACATTTTCTGGCTCCTTTCTTTTCCTATATGAGATGAAAAATAAATTGACTCTCTATATAAGCATGGGTTTTGTGAATAGAACAATTTACAAAGTTACCCAATAACCCTTGAAGCAAGCAATTACCCAAGCAATTTTGCACAACTGATCGCAATTACCTGCATCTGAACTCCAAAGAGCGGAAGTCACAGAATGATTTGGACTGTATCTGTACTCTCCAGTGATGATGGAGATGACGAGACAATTTAAAATGATAGTCGAATTCACAAGTCAAGGTAATATTTATTAGTATTAGTATTATTATGTATGAGAACAAATACGTTTTAGCCTTAAATAATCGAACACATTATTTGCATGCTGGCTTTTAGAAGTGAGGCTTTACATATGTAAGACTGTCATTTGTAATAAGCATCATTCAGAACAAGTGTCACTGCAAAAAATCTCTCTTTTCTCCAGCATGGCTCATGTTTCTGTGATTTGTGTGTCATTGGAGATGTTTCAACAATCATGAACAAAGACTTCAGATCACTTTATCTATTTTCAA
>CM022474.1:15072638-15126009 GCA_011952105.1 Coreoperca whiteheadi | reverse complement strand
AGGGCACTTCAAATAGATTAAAAAGAGCTGCCATGTTGTTTATGCAGACACAGAAAATAGTGTTGAGGAAAAACACTGCTGATGTTTGAGTCCATCTACATTCATGCCAACTGAGGGATCATTTTATCACACACTGAGATCCATTTGATGCTTCACTGAATGTAATGAGAAAGGCAGCTCCTCCAAGCTCTGAGGGCACCTGCACAACATTCAGCACATCTACACTTCATCACACCCTTCGTTTTTCCTGAAATATGATAAGTTAATCTCACTCAGGCAGCTTAAGAAGTTCTTCCTCCAATGCAAATATGACAATTATTTTTACTTTAAGTCACTTTTAGTTACAGATTCCCATTTTTTTCTAGCTGGAAATTGTTGGTAGTAAATTGAATCATATGTCATCTAAAATACCATATTGTTTTCTGGAACGTTCAACCATATTACAGTCTTTATTGTAATCAAATCTTTATTGCTTGAACTGCATCCTTTAACATGCACACTGTGCAGGTGTAACAAGACGAATGTGTCTTCTCACAGTACAGTCTTCCCCCTTTCTTCCAACCCCATTCCCGCCATTTCATAACCACCTTTCTACACCCAGTAAGCTCAAAATAAAATAGAAAATATCTAGACTACAGAAGAAGTAGAATATACTATATCACATGCCTTTATCAGCAGATGGAGTTAATTAAAATGATATATTATTGGATAATATAATTAAATTATTATAATTGTAAATAACTTATTAAGTTATTCATCAATTATTAAACATATTCTTCCTGGAAATTGTTAGTTAATTCATCCACAATACAATGTTTGACAAAACAATCTCAACACAGGGTCCATTTACTTGCCTTTTCTGGTTCTTTCAACCTTAATACGTTGTGTAGTCAGAACAGCTACAAGTCTAACTATGACTCAGTAGAAATATCCTACAGCTGTTTCTTAAAAGCAATCAAAAGCCCTGTACAGAAAGCATTAGCTTTAAAGCGTTAGTTCTGGGTTATGGAAGAGTTACCTTATCCATTGTCACTTATCTAGTTTTACAGAATATTTCAAATTGCAGTCCATTCTTCACAACCACCGCTATTTGAAGATAATTAAGCTTCTTTACAAGTTGCCATTTAGGTAAGAATTTTATGCATACATCTAATGCAAAATAAAGCTTTATATATATATATAAAAGGATGCAATGGTAGGCATTTGTTCCTCATCAATGTCTTTTAGTAGAGTAAAATCACCTTGTTCAACCTGCTGTCGGCTGCAGCTCAACAGCACGACAGCATATGAAAGACAGAATGAATGACACCTCACGTGATTATCTGTTTCCGTACTGGTAGTCACCGTTTCAGCTGCAGTTTCACATTCCTCTTATTATACTGTATTATTACATTGTTAAGGTAAAGCTGTTTCCCCCTGCAGTCACAACTGCTGATGCAGATATTAACTCCTTTATGCCGTACTCATTTCATAAATTAAATCAAACTTGCAAGGTGGCAATGAAGCCACTACCAGTTCAGCTGAAGAGGGTGAACTCATTAACATGGTTAAGCACTGCAACACTACTCTCCAAGGCACTGCTCTCTGGTATTAATTAGGTCACAGCTAAGCTGACAAGCTCCACTGAAAGTGAGTTAGTTTATTTCTCACTATAATGATGTGAGGGCAGAGGAGTGATGGTTCAGACTTTGCGAATAATCCTCTGCTCTTTCATTGGCTGTTTGAATATGAGGGTTTCTTATCTGTGTGTAATGAATTCAAATCCCATCATCTTCTTGGTTAATTTCTACATTTCAGTTATTGATACTCATTCAGACTTCTGCATGATCGTCTGTCACCAGGTTGCCATAGACAGTCCCTGGTTGCCATGGAGATGGCCGTAGATTTGTCAGTCCCAGTGCAGGTCGGAGCAGGGAGACTCCAGGTTTTAATGTTTGTGTCAACATGTCACACTTGAAATGTATTTATGTTTAATAACAATAACACTATGAACCACAGCGTGACTCAAACTAGCTTCTTTTGAACAATTTCAGTATCACATTTCTTGAAATTGCTGTGCTCCTGTGACAGAAAACGTGCCATGTCCAGCAGGACAAACAGGTTGTGGATGTGTGGGAATATGCACCCAAAGCCATGAAGTATTCATGTAACCCGTTTCCCTCTGTCAAATGTCTCACCAGAGACACAGTATCAGCCCCATTGCCTTCCCTGGGCCCCATCAATAGAGTGAAATTAATACCACTTTAAGTACCTTTAGGGCAATCTTTCTTTTTCAGAGGCAATGAGATTACATGTATCTCTATTGACTTGGTGTTATACAGTATGTAAGCGATCTATTTTAAGAGGATTAAGGCATGTCGTACGAGTACCAGGACCGTTTTAATGTGCGAGCAGCCGTGTGTCCACTGAGTTTTAATGACCAGACCTTTGGCACAAGAGCTAGTGCTGCCTACTTACCTGAGCTTCGTGAGCTGCACAGCAGCGCCAGACAGCCAATCAAATCATACCACACTAATTAACTTTCAAGACTATGCAGAGTCATTTCATTACAAATGTTGCTTCCCTTCATCATATCTCTTCTGCTGTGTTTCAGCAATCAGTCTCAGGAAGATTGAAAACTAAATTGAGTTTGTGTGTAATGCACCTCAGCCGTCGGCAAATGCTAATTTCGACGTCACGGACAGAAAAACACCATGTGCATGATGCTTTGCAGAAGCACTGATATGAATATCCTTTTCTGGTGCACCAACGCTGCTATGATATACTTAACAGCTGTATTTATAATTTGACACTTTTATACAATTCTTATGTCTAAAAATCAGCTCTGTCTCCTCAAAACTGTGTTGACATACTACTAATTTGCAACAATACTTATTTATTATTAAATTTGTTTTCCTTACAATATTTGCTCATTTTAACTATACACCATCATTAACATTTGAATGGTTAAGTTTAGGCATTCACAGGACTTGGTTTAGGATAGGTAAGACTTGTTGTCTTGGTTTATAATATAAGAGCAAGTCAATGCTGACTGAAGGCACTTTTTCAGTATTTATTGTTTTTCTTGCCTAAACCTAACCACATGGCCAAAAGCAGCAGTGTCAGCTCCGCGATTACTACCTGGTTTAAAGTTTAGGCTACTAAAAAACGCAGAAGCCAAAGAAACAATCATAATGCAAGTAAGTGGCTGCTGAGCTATAAGACCTTATGAACAGTTCTTGTTTAGGTGTAGTTTTGTACTGTGTAGTTTTGTAAGTGAACGTTACAGTTAGAGGCAGAAACTACTGAATTAAAGTAGAAAAGCTGAATCTTGCAGCATTATTAACGGTGATGCGTTCACTTACTGATGTACTTTCTGAAATGCGTTTGAACGATGATGGGGTTGCTTAGCTTAGAAAAAAGTAAACAAACTACATCGTCAATGACTATGAACCATTTAAATAAATTAAACAAAATGATTCAAATCAGCAAAGTGATTGGTAATTTCCACATCTAGTACAAGAAGGTTGCACAATAACCCAACCAGCAATTCCATTTCCTTTAAAACAGATTTGTCATTTCTAGGACACAGGTTTGCTGAAATCCAGCATGCATCCATAGACCGTACTGTAGAAACGCAGAGCCTTGTGATCCTCTCCAGTAAAAGCTGGTTTTGTGTCCTGTTAGAGCTGCAGGACAGTGTGACTGAGCATCCTGACCGCCGGTCAAGTAGCTGAGTCTGATGACTTAATTAAGGTCACAGGCTGAGAGCACAGTTTGCACATCCTCTGCCTCATTAACATACAGTATCTCTTTGTTCAATATGTTGATGTGAGGCAATGGTTGACAGTTAATCAGATTCACAGCGTTACACCTCTGATTATGCCAAAGTGTATTGAAATAGGCTCTTTTGAGATTTCATTTAATTGGATATTTTGTTTTGTGATGCCAAAAAGATTTACAACGTGACTTATTTGTCCAAACATCATCCATAAAAAATGTTACGCAGACACTCCCACAAACAACTTGCACTCTCCATCGCAGGTGTGTTGAGCTCATTTACCCAGCACTGAGAGAAAGGTGATAGCTGACAGTGTGAAGTAATCTGCTCTATTGATCGCCAGAGAGTGACTTCAGTAACAGCAAAAGCAAACACAGCAAACATTAACCCAATACTAGGAGGCACAGGAGACAGACACACAAAGCAACAAGGTTATACTGATGATGCCAAAACATTAAAGTGTTGTACATTTTGAAAAACTATTCACTTTTATAACATCACACTTCCTTCTCTCTGTGTGAATTTGGGTTGGTCCTGCAGCATGCTTTTACCTGTAAGGAGAGTAGTGTGCTGCGGGAATCATTTACTGACACTGGCGTCTACGGTTTTGGAGATCAGAGGGTGAATCCCGAGGGGGTGTTGATGCAGACTTGCGCTTTGGTTTGAGGATCTGTATTACGTTGCTCCATCAGGCCCCTCTTCCATCAAGTTCAGGGAAACAGAGCCTGTTGTTGCCCATAAGCCCATGTGTCATTGAATATTTATCACGTATCTGATTTGAGGAGGAGAGATGCCTGAGATGTGGCAGCCTCCCCCGGGGGCCTGCAACTCAACACCCTGTAATAGAAGCCCTAAAATGTGGCTGTCATTTTCTGCCTCTGGGACATGGTTAATTAATTACATGTTGGCCTCTACACTTAACTCTCTGAGAAAACCTCTCCACATTATTTCACAAGTTTATCCCAACACACTGTCAGTGTGGTACAGTATAATACTGTATGTATTCATCAGCGAGAATATGAAATGCAGCTCAAATCCTGAGAAGACACACACCAGTATCTGTTGCTGTAGCATTATTAATGTAGATGATGGAGAATTCACAATGCCGACATTGAAAACTTAGTTTGTTTAACAGGGACAGTATGAATGCAATAGATGTAATGTATAGTACATCATTATTTTGCCGCCCCTGTCCCTTGTTAGGCTTTTAAATTCAGCTTTAAGCAACAAAACAAACAAATGGATAAATCAGATATAGCCAAACAAGACTAAGTCTACAGCTATGCTAGCAGCTCTGTGAAGCTGTACTTAGGTACAAAGTACAGCTGAGGCTGATAGGAATGCCATTATTTTTGCAGATATTTGTGGGTTAGGATTAGAAAATAAACCAAAGTATTGGACATATTAAAATTTAGACCTGATGATGGTGAGATATTTCACTCATAACCAAAACTGTCAACCTCACAGTGGCACTAGGGGAGGTGTGAGACCATGAAAGCCAACAGGAGGATTCATCATCTGGGAACCATGAATAATCTGTACAAACTGTACTAATCCATCCCCTACATGTTGAGATGTTTCAATGAACAAGTGAAAACCTTTGCCTGCTGGTGGCGCTAGATGAAGCCAGGGGTCATCAAAGTAACCTGAATTCATCCTCTGGGGACCATAAACGTCACAATAGTTCATGCCAATTGATCCAAACGTTGTCGAGACAGTGGTAGACCGACCAACCAACATTACCACCCATAGAGTTATGCCCAGTAGGGGATTTGAGGGGGGATGAGGGGGAATGCCACCCCCTTTTTTCCAAATGACCAAAATCCGTGCCCCTTGTTAACCTGATCAAAAGATGCTCTGTGCGTTGTCTCGTAGTGGCGCTTCACATTCCTGCTCTTATTAATAATAAACACAATCTCGGAATATATGAGACATAATGGTTTTGAACTGTCTGTGGGAAGATTGAACATGTAAGAGTCTGTCCATTGTTGATTACAAGCTCTGTCTCTGCTCTCTACTTTTCCTTTTTTAGAGCACGCCATGTGAAATTATTCCACATCTCGTCTCTTCTCTCCATGTGTGTCACTCACTGTCACTAAAGGCTAGAAAATCTTCCAGCAAAATTTAATAATTTTCAACAATGTATCGATATTCTCTACAGCAGACGGGAGGCAAGAGAAAGGCCGCCAGCAGCAGGGGGCTGCTACCATTGGGCGATCGCCTACTAGATATGCTGCTAGCGTGGCTAAAGACAGAACAGATAAATGATTGTATATTCAGTAACATATAGGAAGATGTGTGACTGTGTGTGTATGGGTGTAAGCATATATGTCTATGCAGTATGTAGGCATAAAACTAGATCTATTCAAACTCATTAAATGTTATTTCGTGTTAACATTTCAGGTGTTGTTTAAGCCACTCTTTCAATTGTGTAAAACAAAAGCAAAAGCAAGACTCTGCTGTCTCTGGTGTTTAATCAAATTGCATCTAAAAATTACAACCATAACTTGAGGTGAAACCCCCAAAAGTGTTGTTCTGGTCCACTACAGTAAACTGATTGAAATCCCAGAAATTCTACCATTCCAGACATTTTTTGTTCAGTGTATTATTTTCAGTTGTTCACAGCATGACTAACAGAAAGACAGTAAATAACAGTGGTTGCATGCTGACGTCATGCTGTATGTGTAGCACACTGTTAGCACTGCATGTGTTTGATGTACTTTCACTCCTCGTCGCTCTGTGCGTTTCAGTTACAGCCGCTCCGATGTGGAAGAGATCGATTTTCTGCAACAGGAACATTAGTGATTCTCGAGCCAAGGGTATTAAACTCAAATCATTGTGTTCTATTGTTTGGCATGTCATATTGATTATCTCCCGGGTTTCACTGGCGAGAGTGAAATATTGTAGCCTCAACAGTCTTGCACACAAAGAATTGGATCCATTCGAAAACAAATACAAAGCGATACAAAATATCTGTTTAGATTTAATCTTTTCATCTGCGCTGTGTTGGTGAATAAATAGAAAATGTAAGCAGCAGGACCTGAAACACCGTGTAATACCAGGTTTATAGGTGAGGTGGGTATCAACTGCATTAAATGGAAATGTAGTCATCCCATGTGTTGCTGCCCTGCGGCTGCCCTGTGGTCAGATTTAAAGCGAGAGGAACAAACTGACAGCAGCATCCCTGCAACATGTTTATCACAAAGTACAGTCAGACGATGACATCACAAAAGAAAAAAAACTGTTCAATTATTGATCCGCTGGCTCAAATCCCTCATTATTTCATAGCACCTGTTAGAGGGCAGTCCCTGAGGAGGCGACAGCAGTCTTCACAGTAGACCAGCTCTGCCGTTCACAGAGACGTGTCGTGCATGGCAACAATGATGAAACCCCTGTTCAGCTAAAATCAATATTCTGATCCATGAGTCACTTTTGCTGTTCTCCGTCTTGAATTAGACACAGCAGGTATGGAGAGAAAATGTCCTTTTCTGCGGCACGATCAGTCTCACTGAGAACAAAGATTTTTCCAAATATCGCGTCATTGCATCATCGTGGTGAATCTGATGAAACTGACCTTTCTCCTAAATGCATAAATACTGTCATTTGTCTTGTTATCTTACACCATCTAATTATGCAGAATGTATTGCAGCAAACAGCAGTCTTATCCATTGCTGCTACACTCATCACCAATTAATTGGTTTTAATGAATTTTAAATGTGAACCTGTCAATACTCTGTGGATCCTCTGGCAGAAAAGATAAGTACAAGAGCTCTGTCTCAATTGTAGCTCAAACAAAGCGCAAAAAAAAAACATTATTTGAGACAAAAGTTAAAACAATAAACTTTATATACAATGTACAGATTGGTGGGCTTTTTCTTGGCTCTAATCATCTAATGTGCTTTTGTTTTTCTATCAGTGTGATATTTACTGTATAGGCCTCATTGAATATGTCACTCAGAGACATTGTTTCCATGACTAATGAATCACGAGTCAAAACGAAGCATGAATTCCTTACCCTGAGTGCTTATATTACAGCACAAACAACACATATATTTGACAGTCTACACTGGAGCTTCTTGTGTAGATCTGAGCCAGGGGAATGTGGCGTGGAAAATATGGTTATTTGCCCTCAATTCAAATCATCGCTTAGCCTTGCTTTGTTTATATCGGTTGAATTCTGCATTGAAGACTGAAACCTAACATTATCCTCTGTTCCCTAGCTGAGTTATTCATCTGGGTCTCCTGTCGTGTCTCCTAAATAAAAAGCTCACGGCGTCTCGCCAACCTCCCACTCTTCAAGCACCGCAGGGTCTCCCACAAAGCTAATGGTCACACCAGGACCTGTCAGCCCTCTCCAATGCCCATCCTTTGTACACGCTCTGCTCCAGTCTCACCCCTGCTGCCCTGCACCTTACTACAAATGTCAAAGAATATTGATTTGGCTCAGAATGACAAAGTCTTCACTGAGATAGCTGCCTTTGTACTACTGCAATAAAGAAAAAGACCTGACCTTCACACATGCTGCAGCTAGACACTATCAATATTTCATCTCAAACTGTAAATTTCCTGCTGAATTAGTGTTTGTCTTTTATTAATGATATCAAGAAGCATATCCAACTGCCAGCTGAAATGCCACAGTGGTACAGTAATTGCAAAAACGCTGCCAGGTTGTGAGCAAGCCTCATAAATGCTGCTCCTCTGATGAACAAGCCGTCTCTTTTGGAAACAAGCATCTGAAGCAGCACAAATATTCCAAAGAGCCTTTTAGACTCTTAGCATGGCTGATGTAAACAGCAAGGGAAGCAGAAGACATCATCAACATTTCTGACTGATATCAGCTTCAAAAGAGCATCAGAGGAACACGACAGAGAAACAGAACTGAGGAGGAACAAAGAAAACAAGGACAACAAGTGGGTGTTGGCATTTTAAAAAGAACATATGGTTTTAACTTTAATTTCCACAAAATCTGTGATATATTTTAGCAGCAAACTAATTGATGTGCTCCCATAAATGACGGCCATTGTTTGAACACCTTAATGTGCTTCGTGTCATGGATACAAAATTGCAATATCATGTCCGATAAAGTGTCCCATTATTTTTTCAGTGTGAAACAAAAGAATGACATTTATCAGAAATGTAATGAGTACGAATTGTTGCACTGAATCAATGTGGCATGATGCCCAGTTTCTTATGTCTTGCATGGCTGATATCTAATTGTTTCTGCAGAAAACTCATTAGGAGTCAGTTGACTGGAAATTCTCACAGGAGAATCACTGCAGTCATCTGATAACCTCCACATTCCCTTTCAGAAGAGTTTATTCGAAATCCTCTTACAGAGACAGTGAGAACAAAAAGCCCCTGATTTCCCAGAGGTGTAATGATATTAGTACACCTGATTATATTGTAGGAAGTCACATACAAAATACACTCTATGTACATGGCAGTGTTGTATGTTTGCAACATCTAGGTGACTTTCCTCTAAACATAAATCATAAATCTGAGGTGCAAACAATGATGGATCCATTATCAGATAAATCATGTAGGTTATTAAAGCAAGTGTGTGTGGAAAATTTAAAATCACATATAACTTCATTGGATGTAAATATATATATATATATATATATATATATATATATAGTTTCAATTGTTTGAATTTAGGAAATTCTGACTTGATATCTGTAATTATCTGATGAATGTGAATGCCTAAATGTCTCATCAGGTTTTTCCTGCAGTCATCAGTCTGAGTTCAGAGGCAGTTTGCCCTCTGCCTGTACTTGTACATGTCCTGGTCCCTCTCCTCTTGCCCTGCTCGCTCATGGGAACACTTCTCTGTAACGCTAGATGCATCCGTTGCATCTTCATCTCTCATTATTTTACCCCTCAAAGACCTTTGCTGGAAACAGGAGATGCTGCAATCTGAAAGAAAGGTTTAACTCTTTGTTGTGTCACACTGTGAGCTGTGTTGTCTAATTTTTGGTCTAGACGGGCTTTGATGAACCCGCCTGCTGAGCAACAAAGGAAATACACTCAAGGAAAATGGCAAATGTACATGAAATACAAACCTCTCTGTGGAGGTGCCACTAAGTTGCTCAGTGAGACATGATGTTATGTAAAAACAAAATCACATTACTACTTGTATGTGAAAGGTCTTGCTCATAGGGATGAACCCACCAATTATCACTCGACTCTGCTTCTCAGCTATATGGAGACCATTCTTTGGGTGTCCATCGCCAAATGTACTGTTTGGGTTCACTCTCACCGCTCTCCACAGCGTGATTTCCAGATGCAGCAGCAGATGTTTTCAGCCAAAAAGCTCTAAAAACCCACTGCACGCTACCTTCCCATTACCAAACAACAGACTGACATACTTAGCAACTAGCTGGAACACAGTGATGCATTTAGCTGCCAGGTATTTCCCTCAGGAATTAGCAGAGACCAAAAACAGAGCTAAAAGAGAGCTAATTTTGGATGTACATTTGCCAGGTGGACAGACACATGAATCCAAATGAATGTTGCTCTGTATCTGATGGTTTAGTAAATAAGTAACCGTTTGCTAACACGTTCACCATATCCCCTTAAAACGTTATGTCAGTGTCGTGTTTACAGCTTGTTTACTATGCACCAAAGTGGCCGAAACAATTACAGGTTACTGCACATTTAATTGCTGAAAACATTTTGGAACTGACATGGTGGGTCTAGAGGCAAAAATGTTTATCATATCCAAATAAAGTGTAACGTCGCCTGCCGTTCGGAGCCACAAGGCAGACAGCGTGCACCTTACTTACTGAATACTTAATGTAGCCCCCCTGTAGCCCCCTGACCACTCTCAACCACTTTTCACATCATGTTTAATGAAAATACTGTCTTGTATACTAACATAGTTATTGGTCTTACTGTGAACATTTCATTTATTCTTATTCTAAATACAAGATCTGACCACAGTCAAATAGTAAAAAAAAAAACTAATTTAAAATCCTCTTTAAAGCTTAAGAAATCGATTACAGACACAGTTGATGTTGCCTTGCTTATATCTGATTAAATGAATCTGTCTGATTGCACCACTAATAGGCAAAACTCAATTGCCCGGCTGATGGTTTCTCTCTTTACTTTACTGCCTGATCTGTTCCACTTTTCAAAGACTCAGCCTGTCTGTCCCCAGAGGTGATCACCCTGCTACATAATGATTGATTGCCATTTCCATTTCATTTAAGAGTCAGGCTGTAGAACAGGTAAATGAATTGTGGGTGGGTGCATCTATTCTATGAGTGGGGTGTTGAATACAGCATATAAATTATCACAATTTGACTGACATTTATTATCCCAACGTTATTCTAACTGACAGACCAGAATTATTAGTGTGTCGCTCCCAGACAGCTCAGCTCAGTTTGATTCTGCCACAGTCACAACTAAACACACCTGATGAACACGGAAATAGAAACGGATGTCAAAATTCTTGTAAGATAAATACTTCTTTGTCATTTTTTCACATCATTTTTCAATTTCAGGTATGCTTTTGTGTATGAAGGTCTAGTATTGTTTTTTTTCTGGCTCTTCAGTGTCACACAGGGAAAATGTCCAATGGCAGTCTATTAAAAACACCAGAAACATTTTATATTTTCAGTATGACAGTCCATCTGCATAATACAGAAGACTAACTTAAGAGCGATTTAGCTGTGGTGTTGCAGGATTTCAGGTCCTTCCAGGTGGAATGCCAAACAAATCCATCAAATGATTACGTTGTGAGGTCAAATCAATGGTGTGTTAAATAAATGATGTTGTTAAGTCAAAGGTGCATTAAATAAATGGTGTTAAGTGTGATGTTGGAATTAGTTCTAATCTAATCTGACAACGTGTCACTTTTACTGGCAGTGCTCAAAACTGATCTCGAGCCAAGCTGAACCTTTTAATTGCAGCGGAGAGAAATCAAGTGAAAAATTAATATTTTTCTACAAAACCTTCAGTCATGAGGGTTTTTTTGTTGTTTGAAATGAAATACAAAATTAAGTTCTTCAACATGCTAATGAGACAGGAACAGGATTATCAAACAACCAAAATAAATGAAAATGTAATAAACCTCCATCTAGTGAATCTGCTGTGAAGTTGCAGTTTGGCATGTAGAAAGAAACTTGCAGTCTGTGGTAGGAAGTCAGTGAGGAAATAAAGACTGCAGCCATTATTAATTGTCAGAGTTCGTTGTGCTGAGTGATCAATCTGTTGTTGAAGTTGGACTGGTGGGAGGTTGGTAATGAAGTTTGCCATCTAACTTTAAGACCGACTCTCTGCAGCCTGCCTCACATATTGATGAGCTACTGCTGCACAGACTGTAGAGTTACTTACCTCACTGCAGCTTAAAGGATAATTCCTTTAAGCTGTTAATACAACTGTTTTTAATCAATGTCGCTGTACTCGCATATCTCAACTATTATTATCTTGCCTGCATACTGTATAAAGCTATATGTTTAAGCCTATCATTCTGTTCTCTGGGTGTAAGTATATTGAGAGCAACTGAGAACTGGAGTCATATCCCTTGTATGTGTCAGTATACTTGGCCTTTAAAGTTCTTATTTATTGTGAGTATTTAGAAATTAATATCATAACTAATAGAAGTGATCATCAAAACTATTAAAGGTAGATTACGACCCGCAAATTATAAAGTAATTCTTCAAAACGTACAGCGTAATTTTTTGTGCTAACAGTGTACCAGTACAGTAGATAGCGATACGTGTGGGTACAAGGAAATAAGAGGGAATAAGTTAGGGAATAAGGGGGTCAAAATCTGGAATTTTTTACTGTAGGTACTACTGGGTACCTATTCTAATATTAGAGGGTACAGTATGGCCATTATTGCGCAACAAAGCTGGAAACTGGCGTAATGAGTTCTGTAGCATTTTATAAAACTGTTGTGATTTATTTCAAAATTACCATGTATACTACTTACGAACATAGGAGGGATACAGATGATAACAAAAAGAGGATAGGCAAACTACACAGCTGGAACAAACAGGTCCAGGGAAATGAGTATTGTCAGGAACATACTGTAGGCCTGTAACTTCCAGGTTCAGCTCCAGAATTAAGAAAAACTCAATCAAAATCCCATTGACATTTCAAACTACTCTAATAACTAAAAATCCTGCCTTGGAACAGAGTACGGAAGAATGACCTGTAGCTTGGTTCATGTGTATAGATAATGACGGTAGTTTTTTGTTTTTGAAATATGATCTAATATCGTTGTTTAGTCAATATATATGTTTTTTAGTGGCCTTTAAGGAACACCATTTCCTATAAGCCCTAGATATTAAGGGGCTAAACGTAATGGCTTCTAGTCGAGGCGGCTCGTGGCTTAGTAACAGCGGTACAGAGAGGACTGAATGCTGTAGAAGTTTTTAGACAGCAGAGATAACAACTAGAAAGCTTTTCTGCTGTTAAAAAATGAACTTGAGGAGAGCACTGGTGACTTTTATTGATACTGGACGAAACCAAGTTACGATGATGTAAAGTACCCACGCTACCACGCTTGTAGTTTTTTCGTGGAAGCTGTAGTTTTTCTGTGCTCACAAAGTAAATTTTGTTTAACTTCGAATTCTAATAGCAAGTGCTGTAGTGGAGGGCGATTTGCGTTAGAATATGAAAACTAAACCCCAGGAACATGCTTATTTTTTTCTGAAAGGCAGATGAAAGAAATGCTGAATGAGAGATTGTATTGACTTACAGAAGCTAGTGGGACAGAGGCTGGCCCAAACATGACGTCATGACTTCAGCTCTGTATAGCCCACCAAGCTAGTTGTTATTATCAACAAATCTCATGAAAAGACCAAAACCAACAGTGTGTTACCCTTCCCTACCCTACTTGTGGCTTTCAGTCCCAAGCCTATATGATCCTACTAAAGAAAATAATCTTTTAAAACAGGTTGTGAATATATACTTTAAACTTTAAAAAAGACAAGATCATTTCCTAAAATAACTGGACGCTGTAGTTTTTATCAAATGTTACTCAAGCAGGAGTAAAAAGGGCATTTGTTAGGGACTATTTTGGTGCGCTAGCACCACTGTTCAGTGGATAGAAATTAGCAAGAATATTGCAGCAGGATAGTGTATATGGTATTGTCTCAAAATATACAGCTGCCGTGTAGGTGTAGGAGGAACATGTCATCCAGTTAAATGCTGTGTCTCACGCATGTGCTTTTAATACCTTCTGGTCAACAATGGAGGTTCAGTGCAAAGAGGAATAAGCTATATCGGGCTTTGGCTACACAGACGATACGTTACTTAGATCAATTCATGGTTGGTTTTAATGTTTTTGTGGAATTTGTAAGCAATAAGAAAAATATTAAATATCAACAGCCTTATGCTTGAAAAGCCTCGTTCTTTTTCATGCAGTGTATTTCGACTCCTGTCTCATGACTGACTGCAAATCGTGTCACTTGTGTGGAGCAACATTGGATGGTGCAACACGTCTCTTTTCCTGAATTCTCTATTATCTCAAAGGTCAGCGCTGTCAAGACAGTTTGCAATTGGTTAACGGCACAAATGAGCTTCAAAGTGGAACTTTAACATGCTCTGCACAGATTTACTTGTCGCCACTGTATTACATTAAAATTAATTGGTTTTGTTCTGAAACGCCTCTGTAAATGCTCGTGTGACTGGGCCATAAGGATGTGGCATTGGAGTAGCAGAAAAAAAGCACATAATATTAAATCTCTATGAAAATGGAAATAAAGGCAAAAAACACAAGCATTTTGTGTTCATACACAAAATAATTACACTTGATTTTGATTTGGTTCAACATAAGGTGCTATCCATGTCACATACGTGCTCACATTATGCAGAACGCTGTCAGAATGATGTCAGGGGAATAGAGAAGCAGAAGCTGCAGGAAACAGGTGGTTCTCAATTTTGAGACCAAAAAATAATACTTTGGTCGTCTGCCCTGGACTGAGCTAAAGTTGGTGGTTTTGACCGCTCTGGTTTGCTTCTGGGCTTAGTTCCGTTAGGCGCAGGGTCAGCATGGCAGAGTGCTGTAATTACGTTTGGCTCCCACTCCCACAACAGGATTAGGTGATTTGCGGCCAAGAGGCCTTTATAATTGCCCCTGATTACCAGTAGCCAGTGCAGTGTAGAGAAAGGTCAGTTGGTCTGCTGTTCAGACACTCTTTGGGCCCATAATCCCTCAACACCCTGTGCCTGTGTCGGTCCCTCCCCCCCTCCACATCTCTGACCATGTAGCACAATCTGGATCATCACTTTTGTCTGTTATTGTCTGAATCCTAATTGTTACTCTTTTCCCTTCACTGTTCAGTGGATAGAAAACAGAAAACAAAGAAATACTGCAGCTGATGTCGAAGCGTTACCTCCATATATGTGGTCTATGTTTCTCTTTTCAGAGAACAGACCCATGGGTAGCTCATTATCTTTGGCTGAAAATAATGTGACCTTGTTTGGTACCAAGAAAATAGACATAGTAATGGTGCATTGTCTGAAAGCAATTGCTTCTTTCCTCTTTCTCATTTTTGCCTCTCGTTAAGCTTCATAAGGGCTTTGAAAAATTCCCTCAAGCCTCCTCAGTGTTTTTTCCCCTAACGGAGGGATTCCTCCTCTTTCTTAAATTCCAGCTTTTGTTTGCCGCTGAAAAGGAGCTGCTTGTATAGAAATAATTAGCTGTATTATGTGTAGAGATATAGGCATCTCCCTTCAGAGGTGAAAATCCTCCTTCATGAAAGTCCAATGTATCTCTAGTGCTTGTCAGCACTGAAGGCTTTACTACATCGAGGCCAAATTCAGTGTGAGGAAAATGTTATATTATTTTTGCATAATATATGTTTGTATATCTGCATATTCACGGAATATCATGTAAGTATTTTTGTGGTGCTATGCAGTAGGTACTTGGGAATAACATGTACTAAACTGGCTACTTGTGGAATGTGAACATCTGTTTTACATTAACTTGATGCATTTTTTTATATTTACACCCCATTAAAAACCTGAATTGTTAAGGTTAATACAGTCTGGAAGCTTGTTACATTGGTTAATCCATCTGAATCCCAACATGCTGATACATCTACAGTCACCAGGATTGTGAATCTTAGAAAATACAAATTGTGATTTAAATTATGAAATATTTGTATACCCACATGTTTGTGTTTCGGAAGAACATAAAAACACAACTTGGATCACAAATTAGAGTGAATTGTTTTCACAATAACCAATAACTATCTTACTTAGACTGGTCGACTGTACAAAATATGCCTCAGTTTTCCACCAACCTCAGTCAGTTTTAACACCATAAGACCAAGTGTTGCGATTAAGCGTTCTTGGAAACTAGTTGGAAAGTGAGCAAAAAAGTCCGAATAGATTTAAAGTAATTAATAAATTAAAGTTAAGTTAAAATGTCCAGCTTCTACTACGCCAGTAGTACAGATCCAAACTTGAAGCTTAAAAAAAGGACAATACCACACAATCACAATGTCTTGTGTGAATTCACATCTGCAGCACGGTGAAATAGAATTGAACAAAAGGCTATCCTGTCTATCCAAGGGGTAAGACAAAGGGGCCCATCTGATAGGGCTGTGGGGAAACCACTGGATGAATCTAACCAGTACTATATTTTGCTCTTAACATCTTTTCTTGCAGCGCAGCCAAACACATTTAGAAAGTGTCCTAGATTCACTGAGACTTGGCTAATATTTGCAGCCTTTTGACTTGTCTTTAACGACTACTTTGTCCCCTGTAAAACCATTTTAGCTGTCTCTGGACGGAGGACTCTGAGGGGGGCTTTTAAAAGATTTATGTGAGAAATGCCATTTTAACAAGTGTCAGCGGAGTATCGCAACATGTATGTTATTGTTCATAAACACCTCCTGAGGTCCTAGGCTTTTCAGATCAAGGATAATGTGAATGACACAGTGTGGCTGTTTGTCCTCCAATTTGTTCTGCAGTTTCTCTGAATCCTGAAAGGTGCCTTTTGCTCAAAGCAGTGCTGCCTCTGAAGCCGACTGAATTGCTTAACTGGCTGAGAAATGAAGATTTATCTGCACATCTGTGAGGCGCTCTTGGTTTTCTGAACTTCTCACAGCATTCAGTCGACAGCATGCCAACTGAAGAGAAATTATACATTTGAAGTTTTTGTTCAAGTTAATTTATATAAAGATTTTTTTCATTCATCAATCCTCATACCCTTCAGTGTTATACACACTTGCAGTTTAAAATAGTGACTCAACGTATTCTGTGCTTATTTGGACTATATTATTTATTCAGGATCCAGCTCCACACTATTGCCCAAACTGCCACTCCACCTTCATTTCCTGCCAGGCCCCAGCACGGGCTCTCCCTCATCTGACCTCTCACACAGTGAACCCCATGAATGGACAATAGTGCCCTTCAGTGGGGCCCCATGACCATAGCAAAAGCCTGCAGCTGGAGCACATAGCGAGGCTGCCCTGGCCCGAGGGTACGCTAACAGCTGAGAAAGATCACTGAACTGCCAAGGGGATTTTTGGAAATGCTCGGGGAATCACAGATGTGAGGGATGAAAAGTGGCCTCGACGCCATGTGAGAGGATCAAGAGTTGGAGCTGTTTATTAGATGCAGAGGAGAAGAGGCCTTTAACAGGTGCTCAGGGGCTGGATGGTGGATCTGGAACTGCATGAGGATGAACCTCTGGAAAGCCCCAGGCTATTTTTCATCAAACAAAGGAAGCAAGAGATTAGGGCAGTTACAACAAAATCCACTGGATTTCTTGCTGAATGTCAAAAATAATAAAAGAATGTTGTGTTTATGGATGAAATGAATTAAAAACTCACATGACTAAATACAATGGTGAAAAGATTAACATTTTACAAATACTGTACTTTAGTTTGGAGGTACATTATACTTCTCCTTCACTACATTTCAGAGGGTTGTACTGTACTACTTGATATAAATCTAGATCGATAGATAGAATGGCTACTCTTACTTGAGTAAGTCATCTAAATAAATATTCAACCACTGACTAAACATAAGAATATATATTTAAGTTTCTAAATAGACATCCGGTGAGGCAGTAGAAACATTCCTTTGTATAAACATTTGTCGAACAAACCCTTTCTTTTTGCAATATTTTGTCATTTTGACTTTCATGTTGCCAAACTACATGTGATGTAATCAACTTTCACATGTATCTACATATTTCATAAAATATTCATGACCAAATAAGCAAATATCAAAGTTAAAGCTTGAAAAGTCCTCAGGTATCACATTGATTGATTGAGAGTTTAACACTTACACTCACACTAAGCAAACAGCCCAACAACTGTCATCAGATTGGGTCACTGAAATATGTGACATCACCTTTTTCCAACTTTTCCCTACCCGCCTCAAAACCAGTAAGAAAAGCACAGCTAAAAACACAAAATATAGAAATGTCTCATATGAAATAGGCAAAAGTGTTCTGATGTTGGCAGAAAGCTGCACGTTTATGTTGGACCCCATCATCATAGTAAGAAGCGGATTAAGAAATAGGTTTTCAGGGTCGTTAAAGAAGTCATATACTGGCCTTATGTATCAAACATAATGAAGCATTGTGAGTTATTCTGATCCATTCATTTTCATTGTTAAGGTAGGTCAAGTATTTTGATGTTATGGAGCTCAGTGATGAAGTATCAAACTTTGCACTGCTTTTGTAATGAATGATCAATGTCTCTTAGTGAACACGTGTCGTTAACATGCTGTCAGTGCAGCATCTTTGACATCTTTGTATCGAAACTTACTGGTATCAAAGCAATCGCTGTTTGGAGATTACAAGCTTGTTTTGGTGCCTTGTTATTTCCCCTGCAGGGTTTCTAATTAGAAGAGAAAAATCAATTATGACTAAACCACGCCAAACATGTCTTATCTTCACTTGCCAATGAGTTATTTGGTAGTTTAGACCAGGGGGCAAGTGCAGGCAAAAGAATATATATGTTAATGAGAAGTGGGAGAAAGAAAATTCATTGTGGGAATAAATCCATCAGTGTAGTCTTTGGACAAGATACACATGATTAAAATTCTGCCATCATCATCATCATCATCATCATCACAAGGCTTCCTTCTCTTCCAGTCCTGTAATGATATGCTGTCCAAGCAGCCATTTACTCCAGCCAGCATGGCTGCACAGTGAAGCCGTCCAAATACTTGCCGGTGCCCCCGCTCTGCTTCTCCAAATGAGTTTTCATTAGCATAATGGTGTGTGCTGCTGCTTGGTGATTTCTTTTAATCAACCCCGGAGTCACTGGTAATTAGTAACAGACGACTAATGGATTCTGATGGACACTCTTGGCATCCCTTGACTTATCCTCAGCTGATTTGATATAGAGGAATACCAATGGCAGCTGCGACTGACAAATGTATTCATATCATGGGATTGTAGGCGAATTAAAATAGGTTGACATCAATTTTAAAACAGCTGTCTCGTAGCGAATTCAGCAAATTTTGATATTCACTCCTACCTCAGCCATTGTCACCCAGCACAGGTTGTCTTCGGCACATTTTAGCTCACTGGAGCTGAGATTTGACATCAACCTAATCTTCCCCCGCAGGAAAAAAAAACTATCCTCTGAGCCGATTGGAGGAAATTGACATTCCCTCCACTGTTTCCATCTTTGACTGTGTCTCGCAGCTTTGTTTCTCCACAGGACATGTGGTGATTGGAGTTCTGAAAGGTAATAGGAGGAATAATGTCCTGCGGTACAGAGACACTGAGTGAAAGACTCAGTGCTTCTGCAGAGAGGAGGGGGAAAAAAGTTGTTAAAATTCATAGAACGAGAAAAGGAATCAACTGCAGAATACATTACACAGCGTCAACTGTTCCAAGGACAGGAAAGGTCAGACAGCTCGTCTGGCACACTGTCTAGCAGTCAATGGGACTGGTGGGACTACATTGTACAAGAAAAATCGGGGATTAAAGCTGCCGAATGGCAAGCTCCAAATCCATGCACACAATCTGTGATGGCTTCCCTGCATCACTGTCCACGTATATATGTGTCCCCTGTGTGTGCTTGTAATTGTGGCACAAGCGAGCCCATCCACAGTAGCCACTGACCTATTTCTCCTTTCAAATTTACCAGCCATGCAATGCCCCGATGCTCCTCTTCACTCGGCTGCTCTGACCTTTGATAGAGAAGACTTAGAGATCATGTACCCTGCAGACAGAGAGCTTGTCTCCAACCTAATCTGTCCTGAGGCTGAGATTGATGCCGTCCAAGGCTTAGAGAAGTTCAATGTAGACATGTTCTTTCAACAGAAATTCACCAGGATGTGTTACAGCAGGATTGCAAGTCACCAAAGTTGTTTAATCACGGATTGATAAGAACAATAGTTTCCTAGGAGACCAGACTAACACGCATTTAGCTCCCAGACATGCAACCTCCCAAACGTCATTCTTTGTCATTCTGTTTGCTTATGGCCCTACTGTTTCTTAAATATACATAGATCACTCATGCCTACACACACAGAGTGCCCAAACTTGAGCTGAAAAAAAAAACAAAAAACTGTGCTTTCTCACAATTTTTCCCTCTATCGCCCTCTAACCCTCAGCTCCAAACACACTTTTTTCTCCCTCAAAGTTCCTTGTTCAAAGTTATGGCAATGCCAGTTTAAATTTACGCAGAAACCCCACCCAGCCCGCCTCTCCCTCCTTCCCAGGGACTCGGTATTTCAACACAGGCCGGGAGGCTGGGTGTATATAAGAGCGTGAGCCACACCCCGCAGCTGTGCACCTGGAACTGCTCCCATTCCAGCATGGCAGTGAACCCACACACCTGTTCACACCTGAGGCCTGCGCCTCTGGACCGCCACCTCCTCGCCTGCCTTTGTTTCATCCATCAACTCATGAGACTGACACAAGCTGAGAGAACAGGCGGTTTAAAAAAAAAAAGTGTCAGGATTATCCATGTCTCATCAGAGTAATGTCAGGTATGTAACAGTCAGAGCTCCGTGAACCAAACGTTATATGAAGCGGTCGATGTCTGCTCTGATTATACATGTGTACTATTTTTCACATCTCTGTGTAATCCCACCCAGCCAGTTTAGCCAGCACCTAACACAACACATTAGCTTGAAGAATTCCAGGCAAATGGTTAACTCATTTTCTTACTTGGAGAGGAGTTCAGGATAATTTTTGTCAATTCAGCTTTACAGTTAAAGCAACTGGTTTTGTGTGATATTTTGCAGCTGCGTGTCCTTTTATCACATCATTAATCATCTGCATTTACTGTACTATCTGTGTGCTGTTCGTTATTTTTAGGCTTTGCAGGTAAGATATGATAGCAGGTTCACTGAGGAGGACCTGGAGTCAAAGCCCTGGGTGCTCTCTCGGCTGCAGAGGGGAAATGTTGAACTAAATGTGAGACTTCACAGTTTCCAGCATAATTTCTTGTCTGTTTGAGCACTCATCATCTTCCCTAGAATGTCTTTCCTTCCACTTCCACACTTCATGGCTCTAAAATACATGATACACTAATTATTAGATATTTCAGGCAATTTTAGTGTGAGCGTATCCATGAAGTCACTCTGGATTGGACTAAATCATAATTGTCTTTAGCAGCAGGGATTTTTAATTCTCAACTTAATGACTTAGCTGTATGCATTTTCTCATAAACCCTTTAAAATGCTTGAAAACTTGAGCTTTATTCTTAATATTAAGACCACATATCCGTGGTAAAATATTCTAAAGTCAACGTTCACTTACTTGGCTTTTCACTGAGCTTTCGATGATATTCCAGGGTCAGCGAATGGAACTTGCTCAGGTGTTAACACGTGGTCAAAAGCTCTGGGGAAAAGCAAAGTAAGTCAACCTTGAGTTGAAAATTTCTTACCACAGACTTTAAAACTTTGTTTCAAATTTATTTCTCTACATATAACATCTAATATGTGTGACTAAATAAGCAATAATCACTGTCAAATATCAAATCAAACCTAAAAAATTCTTGGTCATTATTCAATAAGTTAAACAATTAAAAACTCAGCTGATCTACTTTATCAGGACGGTGAGGTTTGATTAAATTTGAGAGAGTCATCTCCCTGCCAACATAAACAAACAACTCAACCACTGTCATCAGATTATGAGTTAGATTCTTATACTGTTAAATTCTGATTGCATAAAACTACCAACACAGACCTGCCTACTTTAAATTGGAGAGAAGACTAAACACAAACACAGACCTGTCTCTTGTGAAATAAGTTAATACATCAGTGTGAATCCTTGACTGTTTGCCAGCATCCTGTGACCGTAGAAACAACTCAATCAAAGTTACCTTTATTAGCTTAGATCATGACCGTTAAATAACACGGGTTTGTTTGTTTGAATCATCCTTTTTCTCCACCTGTCAGTGTCCCATATGGGTGACTGTGTCACTTTGCAGAAACAGCACAAACACTCTTTGCTAATGACTTGACCACTCCAAACAAATGTGGGAGGTCTGAACAGCAGGGCTCCCTGTTCTCCCTCATGCCTGCTGACAGGTATCGTATTAGACCATCTGTTGTTCTCTCTTACTGGTGTTTTACCTCAACAAACTGAACAAATTCAACAGGGGGATTGTCTGCATCTGTGAGGGTGGACCACCGGCACACACAAATACCACTGAGAAAACAGTGGATTCAAGGAAAAACACAACTGATGCCATCAACCTGTAATGTTCAACTTTTTGTTTCCTTTCTCATCAGCTTCTACATCAGTTAGTTTCCTACATGTCCCAAAATTACTTTCAACAATTCCCAGAAAAGGAGCATGAACTTTTCCTGTTAATCTGTGGCTTATATGTGCCATAGTTAGCTTGAATTTAGAGTGGTTGTATATTTTTCTTCCTCCGCTGTTAATCATAAAATGTTTAATCAGGTTACACATTTTTGATCTATACGTTTTTGAGGGTGGAAAAATAAATAACATGTTAAAAAATAAAGTAAAAATAACAACATGTTTGGCTGAATAGTGAGACCATAATCTCACATAATTATTTCATGGTTTGTGTGACATTAGTTCAAACATTATTATGGACCTGTGATCTGAAGTGTTCCCAGTTTTCTTTTCAATTCAACTCTATTGTAGCTTCTTAGAAAATCTCTGACATGAAATCACATCTGCAATGTTTGTTAACTCTTTGACAAAAACAAAATCACAACATTGATCCAAGAACTGAAGGTACATATCGCCAATATCTGTTTTTATTTATTCTTTAATTTTCTAAGAAAGACAGATTGGTTTGATTATCGTCTTGTTCTAAGTTTATTAGAGAATAGAGCAGTGTGCCTGAAAAAAAACAATAACGCCAACAGCACTGGAATGTCTTAACAATGAGCACTGTTGTCAGTTTGAATGTCAGCCATGCGTCTCTGCTGGGAACGGATGTATCTTTCCAGTTTGGCAGGAATCCCACTGAGGAACCTCCAAAAGGAGGCAACCTTTCATTTTCCCCAAATAATAAACTTTCTCTCTCCTCTCTATTTGTGTCTGACCAGTGCGCGATATTAGTCAAGGCTGTCACTGGTGAGAGCCCAATTAGAGGTCTGAGGGTTTATTTTCTGCGCTGTGTTTTGGGGACTCAGTTGCCAAGCACTGCCATGTGCTTTGAAATCATTAGCAGCTCTCTGGCACGTCACTCTGGGACTGTAAATACTTTAATTCTCTACGGTTATCTCTGAATTGATTCATTGGTCATCCACAAATAACACAGGCTTTTTTATCCAAACAAGCATCAAGTGGGTTCATATCAAGCTCTGTTTTACTGTTGATGTTGCTGTCAAATGAAAACTTCAGCTGCTCAGGTCTAATGGGCAAAAACCATCATTTTTATTAGTCCTTTTATTTGTCTCTTTATACATTACCTCTAAATCAGCTTTGAATGTTTAACCTTTGCTTACGCCGAATACAGAAACTTAACCAGATATAGTAACAACTTGAAATGTTTGTATTGCAGCGTATTCAATTTTGTATCGAGAATAACTTTTAAATCCATGCCAGGCTCAGCTGTCAAAGCTGCTAGTAAGTGAAGGAGACATGTTATTAAAAAATTTTAAAACAAATATATTCTACACACTTTCACATCATCTGGCAAAAATATCAAGCCAATGTCTATTAATTCAGATGGTATAATTTAATCAAGGCACATATAAAGCAATAGCAATAGAAACTACCAAAGAATAAAATGTCAGTGACTGAAGTCAACTGGAGATGGATAAATCAGTATATCAGTGACTAACAGTGAGCAGAAGACAGCTGAACTGTTCAAAACAGACCAAAAACACTTGCGGTCACCTGGAACAAGAGTTTCTGCTGCAAGACCACCCACATAGTCCACACACTATGACAAAATCCCACTTTTTTTCATTGTTTAAGCATAAAATATTGCAAAAATGGCACCTGAATCCTGTACAGCTTCAACTGCTACAAGCTAAATCAACACTTCACATTTCCAAGCCTGAATTGCTTATTGATTAGAAGATTTTGGTCAAGACTTTATGATGAATATGGACAGTTCACAATTCATAATTAACAACAATAATATCACAGCTATTTGTAACATCAAGTTGCCACGTTATCACCACAAAAATGGACGCACCTGCTGCGTTGTTGGGCACCAAGTAAAGTGAAATATACGTTTTGTGTTATTGGAGCAGCAAAATAATACTAACAAAAAAAACAAAGGCATATATACATGCATGATCAGTGTTATAAATATAGAATAAAAATGGAATGGAATATAAATTATAATACATACATGGCAGTCAACTCCCTGTTCAAAGGGCTAGAATATTTGGAATATATATTTGTTATATATTTTGTTACCATGATGGTGTAACTTCAATTAAAGTGTTAACTAAAACAACTTGTGCAACCCAAACCCACTGAATATTGTTCCACCAAATGTTTTTACTAAACATATCCATTCAAAATATGTGTATGTGAGGATGTATTTTTGTTATGAACTTTAGCTAAATCAGTGCAATTTCCTACGCACTTATGCTTTGCTGCATGGACCTGCAACCTTGTGGGAACTGTGTCAATTCATGTACGTAGCTTTGGACAAAAGTGTCTGCCAAATGAATAAATGTAAATGTAAGATGACTGTTTATTAATTAATGTTAAGTAATTAACTCATGGATTCAAGGCAACCCTGTGAAATCCTTGCAATGCTCACCTATGAGGGGTACAGTCGGGCAAAAATGATCTTACTCAGGTCCTTTTGTGGGATTAATCAGGTCTGACTCCACCTCCTGTGGAGTTTCAACAGCCACAAGCTGAGACAGGTAGAGGATGTGAATTTAGAGAGTGTGACATACCACCAACATTAAACTCATCATCATCACACAGTATGAATCATCATCAGTCACTCAAAGAAAATGTACCCTCCTTACATCTCTTACATTTCAGTTAAAAAACCTGAACTCTTTGGTAATTGGTCATAGTTTCATTGCCTTATGCAGCTGCAACATGTCGGTGCGTATAGCCACTCATTATGTCATGATGATGATGACAGTGGTGGATGTGATGATGAAAACGGTGATGTGTACTAGCAATGGAATATTCATCCAGTCCATAGTGCTACATGCATTTGTTCATGGTAGAGAAACATAGCGTTAGCTGTCTGTATTGATTTTCCTTCAAAATAATATTTGATTAATATAAGACGATATGCAAATGAATGTAGAATTGCATTATAGAAACACATGTATGTGCGTGTATTAATAGCATTTAACACATTGACAACGTGGAGGTCGTCTAAGTGCAAATGTACCATATGGCCTCAGCAACAAAACCACACAGAATGAGAGGGGGGCAGAAGAAAAGCCCTGACCTTTTGGCTGTCTACAAAGCATTCCCCAGACTATGGACCCATTGAACGGGGGTCCTTCAGAGGTTTTATATAAAGAGCATCGCCAATGTGACCGCCATGCACAACTCGCCGCAAATACTAATATCACCCAGGAAACTAATTCTCTGTGCAACTGCCAATGAGCTGTCATTCCTCTCCAACTCGACTACAGGATGAGTCTGCTGCATTCACGGCCTTGTTGTTGAGGTGCTTTGTTCATATGTAAAACATGTACTCTGTATTTTCTCTCTCTGTCACACACACACACACACACACACACACAAAACCCAAGTGTCATGTGCCCATCAGTGCAGTTTGTAAATCCAGTTGGTATTCTTGGCTTCACTCCGCTGAGGATATCTGTCTCCAATTCAACATCTGTTTAACAGTCCTGTCAGCTGGAACAGTGGATAATCTCTAATTCTTCCAAATGTGGCACGAGTTGTGCATAATGCTGGCTTCAACTCAGGGAATATAAGAAAATAAATGCACACCCAAGGAGCTCTGCCAGCATATAGATTAACTCTAAATGGCTTTTATTCATGCATTTTGTTGGTCCTAGCTGAATTTTACAGTATCTCTGTGCTTCCAGAAGTCCAAACTATAAACAGTGAAGCTCGTATTTAATGTACTGGCTGAAATTTTATTTTTAGGTAAGACCGTATTTTGTTTTTGGCTGTCAGAAATGCTCATTGTGTTTGCTCAGCCTGTACTCCAACTAACTTCTTGGATTTGGTTGGTGTTTTTATGATGCTTATCAGATGTGACAGCTCTTTGTCGTGACGATCTTCATGCTTCATAACGTAATCTACCGCAGACCACCAAAAAAAAAGATGAAAGGGAAAATATCAGCAAAATAAATGGGAACACAGAACGATATGTCATCCATGCCTCTCGTGAATGGCTTGATTAAGATCTAGCAACAGCGCATTTCCGCACTTTCAGCCAGGACTTATGTTGTTATTTCTTCGCTCCACTGGGAAGGCAGAGGAGGGCTTGGTGTAAACACCTAGAGGGGGCTTTCGCTCTCTTTCTGTGCAGGTGAGAAGCGGGTGCTCCACAATGCACCTCTGCAGCACAGCAGCTATCTTCTCACCGGGTTCGGGGGGTCACTATTTTCCCACCAGGGAAACTCTTTTTCAGCTCATATACGATGGATGTATTATGGCCTCTGAATGAGAATCGTAGCTTTCAATGTGCATTCCTCTGGGTTTCTGTTCTTACAGCGAGCCAGTGAATAAGAAATCAGCATCTCTATAAAACGCTCTTTTTAGCACACAGACCCCCCCCCCCTCCTAACTCCATCTACCGCTGACTCCCCTCCCCCACTGCCATTCTGTGAAGTTAGGAATCCATAGGAGGTTTATTTGAGATGCAAGCACAAGTGTGAGAACACTGGGCTTGGGAAAAAATCCTTTCCTTTGGCCTGAATGGGGGCATTTCAAAAACCGGACGTTTTTTCAGGAACTCCTTCAGCAACATGCTTCGTCCTCTGTCAGCTGAACAAAACACTGCTGCCATTCAGGAAAAATAAAGCTTCATTACTGGCTAATTTGACTGAGTTTCATTTAAAGTATTTCCCTCTCCGTTGTTTCTGTTTTGTTGTATCAGGATAATAATTGTAACAACCCTATCTAGCAAATATGTTAGATGCCTGACAATGGTTGAGGGTACAGATCAGACACTTTATCCATAGCTGAGGGTCTGCTGGTGTTCAGAAATGAAAAGGAAAGTCAGTCACACAGTGATACCCAGCCGCTTCATTCAGCTCTGCTCCCATTTACACTTTTTGAAAACATCAAAGTCGGTCGCTGTCGGAGTTGAATCCCAGAAAACGGGAGACAGAAGAGAATAAATTCAGAAGTCCCTTTAAACTCAACGTCAAATTGTCTTTCATGAGGATCACAAATGAATAATGCATTGCATTCAGGGGTCATTGGGTTAATTTGTTACTCTAATTTTAAAACACAATCATTTATTGGATTTTTTTTTTCTATTCCTGTGGTACAGAACATATTTTATCATATAAATCTCTTATGCAACCATAAATGCATCCTATCTGCATCTGATTTGCACACATTTTCATGAACAATTGAAGAACTGTTGCCTGCTATTGGAGTCCATAGTTTTCTTCCTAAAAAACCTGCACAGGCTCACAAGAAGGAAAAGAATTATTTTCTGCTGACACCCCGATTGTATTTTCAGTAAGGAATTAGCACTACGAAATGGATCAAAGGGTGATATTTGCAGAGGCGTTGCCGGTGCAGCATAATGAGGTGAATCCAATAACATTGTTGTAAAAACCACCTATAATGTCGAATAATGCACAAGATATGGACGACAGCAGGAGGCTGGCTTTGAATACAAACTCTGTCTTGGCTCTGTTGTCACCAGATTCTTCTTTTTCCTCCGGCTGGCTTTTGCTCGATTTTGTTCAGCAACCAAATTTAAAGATTTCTAATCACACCATTCAGGCTTATTCAGTGATGGCAGGGAGGCTGTCAGTAAGCCCACAGAATTTCCATATTAATGTTGCTGAAGTTGAAAATGCAGCTATTTTTATTCTCTGAAAAAATAGTTAAATACTTTTTAATTTTAGAAATATTTTGACAAATTCCCTTCACAAACTTTTATTTGCTCTTGGTGAGATTATGTCGAGTAGCAAAAGATTTTGAAAATGATCTACAAAAAAAAAATGTGCTTGTGTTTACTTCCAAATGAGCCTCTAGTGCCTGGATGAATTGGATCAATGTGTTGTAACTGATGTTGTCTCATTGTGCTAAATACGGCTTTCTGGGAACAAAAGTCCTCGGAGATGAAGTTGACACAAATCTAGTTTTGCAGGGACGTTGCACATTTGTGGTTCATTCAGTCTGCTGTGGCTGATTTGTGTCTGTATGACTGGAGCTTTAACATGCTGGAGAAATGCCATGTAAGCTCTGAAAAGGAAAGTGTGTGAAATGACACATAAGTCTTTCTCCATCCAAAAATGATGTGATTCAACTTCAAGTAATCGTTATTTTCGATTACGATTAATAGGCTCATTATTTGATCAATTAAATGATAATTAGTTTATCCCAGGTGTCCAAGGTGACATGTTCTAATGTCTTGTTTTATCTGTGCAACAATCCAAAACCAAAACATATTCACTTAACTATCATAATATATGACAAAGAAAAGCATCAAATCTGAAAATTTGAGAAGCTGGAACTAGCGAATGTTTGACACGTCATCTTGAGAAATGGATGAAACGAACAATAAATCGTATCAAAATTGTTTCTGTCAATCAGCTAATTGATTGATTGACTAATTGTTTCAGGTCTAAAATCTACACTTCACACATATTTCCACAATTGAGTTAACTTTAGTGCATTGCTGTCCATGGGAACACAGATGTAAAGTATGAACCCCCATAGACATCTGAATGCATCAGATAATACTCATACTCAATACTTCATAATTGATATCCTCACACTTGACATTTTTGCTGTAATAGGTTTGGCTAAAAAGCACCAAGTTGTTGGAATAAACAGCTTTTTGGGAGGTCTATCACTTTAATTAACACCGAGGGTGAGCCTGACAGCTGTGATGGCAATAGGCGAGCCAATCACAGGTGCTGTGTGGGGGGGGGCACAGGGAGGAATGTGAGGGAGTGTTTGACAGAAGAGGCCATGTGCAGAAATAAGATGACAGGTGGTTGGCCTGATCCGACGCTAGGCTGCCAAAATGAGTTTGCCTTTGGGAGCTCCAGAGAAACATGACAGTGTTAATGAAAATGGCAGCGTCTAAATGTGTTACGCTCCACAACAGCACATCCCAAGGTTAGCATATTTTTTTCTTTAAAAAGTCTTCCATTGAAACCTGAAATAGAAATTCATGAATGGAAGGTATTTTTTTAAGGTTGAGGTTAAGGTTTCCAACTCTTAAATGGGTCTCTTAACATCTGAACACAATTTTGTCTGTCTGAATATGACGTCAAATAATGTTAGATGTATATTGAAAGTGAATGCACTGAATCTTAGGTTAGAACGGAGGTTCTAGACATATACCGTTAGTGTTTGCAGATTAACTGACTACATTTACATTTAGTCATTTAGCAGACGCTTTTATCCAAAGCGACTTACACACTTACATACCGAAGGCACAGCTTCGGGAGCAATTTGGGGTCCAGTATCTTGCTCAAGGACACTTCGACACATGGCTGGGGCAAGCCAGGATCGAACCGCCGACCTCCCGATTGGTGGACGACCGCTCTGCCACCAAGCCACAGCCGCCCTAACTAAGTGTTGCTCTGTCGTAAAAAATTAAACATTAAAAAGTGTCTCCTGTGCATCAGCAGTGGAGTGCTCAGATTTTTTGCTACAACCTGACGTGCTTTGTATGTTTCTGGGTCTCTGTGGGAGCTGCTCTAAATACCTCATAGCTTCCAGCAAGTAGAAGCACACATCCTCAGGTGCAATGCAAGATTGACACACATGCGAGCATGGAAACGTGCAAAGAGCATGTTTTTGTTTTTAAAGGAAAGGCTTTTTCGCAGGTGTCTTCAAGCGTAGAACCAAGTCACTCAATATTATATTACTCCTTCACATTTACATAGAAGCATCAGCCAACAAAAATGAACCCAACAAAATGCTCCCTGCCCCTGAGTGGTAGGAGAATACTCAGTATACAGAGTCATATCAGAGTATAATAATATAAAATGATTCCATCACAAACAAAGTATTTTAGTCAAAAAGCACAATTACAAAAAAGTACACATTATGCAGAAAAATGGCCCCTGTGACTGATATATTATTACGTATTACATTACTTGATTGTTAATACTGATGCATAAATGCATAAACAGCATTTTCCTGTTTTAGTTGGTCGAGGTGCAGCTAGTTTGAACTACTCTATACACAGTTTGATAGTCCTGTGGTTTCCAGTCTGAGGTCGGTCCAGTGAGCCACAAAATAAATCACAAAATAAATCTGGGGGGTCATGAGATGATTAATGGGGCATAAAGAAGAAAAAGGTTCTGCTACACAAATTTGTATTCATTTTTTTGGACATAAAGCTTCTTTGTGAAGGATCAAGTAAAATTTTACCCTCAAACAGTTATTTAAATGTCTAAACAGTCTAAGAAGTTTAGAGGTAAAGTCACTCTTTTGGTGGAAACGTGACAAGGGGACCGATTAGACACTGCTTTTTTTGTAAGGGATCAAATTTCAAAAAGGAGGGGAACCACTGGTTTCATCTTTAACAATATATTTTTAATGTAAAATCTTAATCTGAAAAGCAACTAGAAGAAAAAAAGTGTAATATTTCTCTATGAAATGTAGCTAAGCAGATGTAGAAAGTAGTAGAAAATGGACATACTCAGTAAGTACAAATATCTTTAAATTCTACTCAATTATAGTACCTGAGTAAATGTACTTAGTTACTTTCCACCACTGTTGCCCCTCAGAGCATCTCTGTTGCTATAACCAAAATCGTGTTTCTTTTCTTTCTTGTTGCAATTTTAACTATTTCATGCAGGAATCCCTCTTTTATTTGTCATTTTCTACCAACCCAAATGAAATCAAGATAATCCACAGACCTTGTTGTGAGCAGTTTCGTGTAGGAGCTATCCGTAGAAAGAAAATAGTTCCCACAACACATCTGTGGATTATCTTGAGTAACCTTGTCATGATTTCTGGAAAGAGACATTGCTGTTGAATTTTTCAAATGTATTGGTTTGGCCCTTTGAGCACCACAAGCCAAGTGCCAGATAGTTCCATTATATTCAGAAAAGGGCAGACTTCTCTACAGCTGATTTCTCCAAAACTCGGCAACTCACACCAAATCAATCTAGATGGATAAATAGCATAAAGTCAGCAGTCTGCAAGCTACTGCTGCAGAAAACTGCTAAGCATGTACACAAAAACATCCACAGTCGTAACTAGACCGTACGTTCTCATCCCTGCCAGCATTATTCCACCATATTACTGTAGATGTTCTCAGTGTCAGCTTAGTTTCCACCTTGTTGCTGCTGCGCGAGGAGCAATGCATGCCAGGGCCTGTTTCTTAAGACTGCCATTCAGACACATACAAAAGTGCTGCTCATCCAGGCTTTGTGTCGAAGATTAGGAGAGCAGATACACTGCAGCCACAGAGAGACACATTCAGAATTGCTGCTTCCGTTTTCTCACATACCTTCACATTTGTAACTGCTGGTAAATACAGGATTGTCCCAGGTGGAGCATCGGTGAAAGTATCAGCAGCAGCCGATGATGCCAGAGTTTAAAAAGTGAACTCTAACTATAGTACGTGGAATTAGCTAATTGCCATGAGCGAAAAGGGTTAAACCGATAATCCAGAGTGTAATTAGCAAACAAAGTAGACTGTCGGAAAATAATTTAACTAGGCTGACAAGTTAAGGGTTTTATCACTGAGCTCACAGCACAGCACAGCACAAAGGACATCCAGTTGTTTCTAACTGGTTTTTGACCAAAGAACAGCACGAGCCATCAAGTCCAATCAGTGTTGCACTGTTATGTCACAACCCAGAGGTTCAGAGCGCCGGACTCAGAGCAGCAGGAAAGGATTAATGGCCTCTGAAGCATGTTGAGGTAGTTAGAAGAATACTGTAAAAATGGGTTAAATTGTTAGACTAAACTTCCTCTACCCAGGATCCAATCATCTTTTGGAACTGAATCGTGTTTGAGTATCTGTCTTTGCTTTCTCAAAGCTTTTATTTGTTCACTAAATAAACTCTTTGCAATTGTTCTCACAGTTTTATGGAAGATGCATTATTCTCTGCTTGATCGTATATCAATGTCTGATGTGTGTTTGCAAGAGAAGCTTGAGCAAAAGAACTTTAACAAAGTTCAAATATGTCATGAAAGCACTGATTAAGCAAGAATAAAGACTGACGTTGCCACTGCATGCATGGCTGTCAATATAATGCATGAATTTTAATGGCTACGCCAAATACACCTTTCTCTCCGAGGTATTTGCTTTGCTTTCAATTGTGTTGATAAAAGCAAGAATCCAGCTGCATGGATGTCAGCGGCACTGTAGATCGCTGTGAGGCCTGTCTATGCTCATCTCTGGATCCTCCAGCTCCCTTTTCATGCACCTTTCATGCTTTTTGTATCTGTCTAAGTCTTCTCTGCCTGGTTTTATTTGAGCCGTTTGCCTGTGTGGTTCCAATTGGATGCCTTAGAAGAGTTTCTTTCCCACACTCCATTGTGTAGAAACTATTCTGGCTGACAGTTGCCTCTGTGAAACCAGGGCTTCAGTTCTTTGTCAGCCTGCTGCATTGTTACAGAAGATTCGCAGGTGCAAAAAGAAGGACTTGGTAAATGAATAGAAAAATATTGTGGGAAAGGTATGTGGTATGAGTGTACATACAAAAGAAAGACACATTCTGAGAGAGAAAGCAGGAGGAAGTAAAACACCAAGGATAGACTGATGCAAGTCCCGTGGATGTGCATAATTGTATTGGATTTGTGTTGGTCATAGGTGAAGAATTTTTAGAAATGCATATTTTATACAGTAAAGGACACAATATTTATGGAAAAAACTGGAGTCTCCATTCTTCAACAGCTTCTTACTTAAAATCTGCTTGGAAAAGCAGCTGATACCGTCAATCAATACTGTACAATATGCAACAGAGGACAAGTACGGGCAGATTCTCTGGGTTTTGTGCGGTACAATTTTTGGCTCTAGGATCTGACAGAAATTGAGTTTCTTATCTGAAATGGCAGAGTGATTTCAGATTTCCTCTGGCTAGGCTATATTGACCGACTGCAAGTTGTTTCCAGTTCTCCACATACTGATGGTAGTGCCAGTGTGTCAGAAACACACCCTAAAGTAGGCTATACTTACAAATATTATAAGTAAAATCAAATGAAATCAGTCTTTGCATTTTGTCTCATCTATCTGCCCCACACTCTGTTTTATTCTCTTGCGTGTGGGTTGTGGTAGTGTTTTCCAAATGGGGTAAAGTTGGGTCTTAGACGAGAGACGCTGAGCGTTTGACTGCTGATACCCTGGAATTCGCTGCAAAGATACAGCTGGGATCATGAGTCGAGATCACCTTACTGTGAAAAAGAGACTGATAGCAGCTGGAAAGCAAATGAGCATGTGTCAGCCATCTGGAAAAGTCACCCAAAACACTGTGTATCCTCTGTGCTGAGACAAAGGAGTCATTTTACTTCATGAAAAGAGTCGTTCCCCTTTTTCCACTGCAGATGAAACAGACAACTGTAGTTCATTTTAAGTCAGATACAAAACAACTGTAATCAATTCAACAAATTTGGGCTTCAGCCCGACCCTGAGGTTTCTTACAAATCCCCTCTCACATTCAACTGACTTTTACAATATGTCCATTCCCACATTTGATGTACATAAGGTAAAATGTTTTGGCCCTTAACCTCCTCCTACAGACTCCACTGCACTTTGATTGTTCTGCAGTCCAAACGCGCTCCAAGTGAGCTGCACCTGCTGCTGTAAAGGTCAAAAGCCATTAGCTAAATTTGGTCGGTTATAAGAACTAGCTAGTAAAGTTAATGTGTGTTTGTCCAGGCCAGGCTGGTAACACAACCACGAACAGCAAATCTTAAGATGGCTTAGATGGGGTGTGTGGGCTGCTGACATCTTGTGTGGCAACCATTTGTTTCAATCAGGAGACAACTGAGGTTGAATGCTGTCTTTAGGTGGGGTTTGATGCAAACAGGTTCATATTAGGTGTCGTCCGAATACGTCTCAGCAAAAAGTGGTCAAGAAAACGTTATAGAAAGGGGGCGAGATGGCGTACACTTTCGGACAGTCTCTCCTCAAATGCATCCCCCCCCAATTCCATAAGACATAAGAAAGATGCGGATGGAGGGAGTTTCAGACACTGTTAGACCATCAAACAAGCACTTCAGTTGAAGCATACTGACTACATTATAGTGAGCAGCTGCTAGATAGAAACATGCCTCACAACACCAACACTTGCTAGGTTTTAAAAGCTATCTAGAACAGCTAATGTTTGATGATTGTCCAGTACAGGCTGGTTACGGCTTCAAACTCTCCCCTGGACCGATTGCTTGGCCATGACCACAACCACCATTCTTTAGAGAGACTTGAACAGGATATTTTAAAGGCTTCTGCTGCATTTGTGCTGTACCGTTATGACTTACAAGCATCCGAGTGGGAAAAACCATTCATGTCAGCCTCCAGGTTTTAATTCCTAAAACAGGAACAACAGCAATAAATATCTCCAACTTCGCGAAAGACACTGCAGAAGTGCCAACGCACCCTGCCAAAATGGCTGTAAAGTCTCCATCACTGACAGTGACAGTCACTAAAGAAAATCCAACACTAGCACAATCACTTGAGCTTTATACTATTTGTTTGTTTGTTTCACTTGTTAACGAACCGCTGCAATTATGTAACACAACAAAAAAAGTGAATACTACAAGGCTAGTAGTGGGGTGACCATTTTTAATCATGTGTGAACACTCCCAAGTCGGGTCTTCCCGTTCTTCCGATATTGTGTGAATGCAGCATTAAAAGTCACTTTTCGGATGAGGTCTGTGGGCTGCTGACACCCATTTGTTTCAGTCAGGAGAAAATTGAGGTTCCTCTGTAATGAGACTTTCACTACGGCAAAACAAGTCAAGGTGCTGCATAGGGGTTGGTGTGTTGCTGCAGGGTACAAGCTGAAGCTTAAATCTGAACCCACAAGTCAAGATTAAAGGTTCATCAAAAGCTAAGACACTGCAGAGTGGTTTATAGTCTTTAGAGGCCAGGTTGTACAATCTGGTGAAGCTAATCACAGCAACAATAATTTCCTCCTTAATCTAAATGCACAGCAGTCTAACACACCATAAACACACTACGAGGTATTACCTGGTATTTTCGCTTGCTGGTATTTGATTGGCCAGTGCAGTGTGTTGCACGATGACACTGTATTGCTGCACAAAAACGTTGAGCCAGTAGCTGTGCCATCCTGTTGTGCCAAAGCAGCGGTCTCATTAAAATGAATGAGGAAGCCAGCGTTCTTTACCACAGTGTTATTGTCAGACTGAAAAGGGCCCTGAGGCTGTGGAACCCAGTTATACTTGGACTGACCCTTGAGCTCATCCAGGTGTGTTTTGATATTTGGAGGAAACAGGAAGGCCGTCTATTTTCCTCCTTCGCAGGAATGTAGTCTAATCTTTCACCAACTCAGAAAATGTAGGTCTCCTCACCTCTCTGCTGCTAGTTTCTTCACTACCCTCCAAAGCACACAAAAGTTATCTCCTGCTCAACATAGAGATTATTAATGCAATATTTCGACAGTCTTGCTACTGACTCATAGGGATAAGATATAAGATATAATCATACTCAGAAATGAAAAGGAAGTTTGTTTTCATGTTCTTGTTCAGCTGGTGCACAGAAAACAACTTGTTTGCCTTCGAATGTGCAGCTCAGATGTACAGAGGTCATTTCCCTTGCTCTTCAAACCTTCAGTAAAGTTGAAGTGTCAGCTCCAGCTCCTATCAGGGTGCTGGACATAATAGCCATGTGCTAAGTGGATGGCTGGGTGCTTCCAGCCGACTACAAGAGGCAGCAGCACAGCCTTGTGCTCTCCCACTGGCAAAGACCTGTCAACTGTGGCTTGATGGGGCATTTTATTTCCTTGATCAGGACTGTGGAATCTGTTTACTTGAAGTTTTAAAAATTGAATTAGAAATGTTTCTCCGAATAGTGACATAAACAGCATTTAATGTGGTTGTGCTGCTTTATCCAAGTAGTGTACCTTTAACTGATGGTGGGAGGCCTGTGATATCACAGTTTCCTGTCATGGATATTCTCAGTTACTGTACCTACATGCCTTTTTGGACTCTTTTTCTAACCTCAAAGCTAATTTGGCAGCTCACTGTCTCAGTGGTTGCACAGGTCAAGAACAGTGCATGCTGTTTAAGAGCAGCACAAGATTTTTTATTTTTTTTGATAGTACATACAAACATATCCTCTGCCTAGGGACATATTTGTATGTCTATGTCCTATACTATGTATATGTATGTATTTTTTTGTACAGCGACCTTTAGCTTGGGAAAGCCGCCATATAAATTAAACGTATTATTATTATTATTATGATATACGTATCTATACCGGTGTTGCACATACTACATTATATGAACAACTGCATGAACAACTGATTTAAAATGGGTAAGTGCTTTTCATTGAGATTCTTCTGCTTTCTTGTTTCTTTTGCAGCCAAAGGTTTTATGAGAGTTACATGCCCTGACAGTAACGGTAAGTGTCTGTCAGGACACGTGATAGCTCATAAAAGGTAACTTATTTTGCCTAATATGTGATTTGTCATATCATTGAATTTTCATCAGCCAAAGGTATGTTTCTTCCTTGGTTTACTTTGATTGGCACAAATGAGAGGAAATGTAGACAATACATGGGCAAGTAGAGGCATACAGACTGAACCAGACTTTTCCTATATTAGTCATTAAAACCACTTTCACTTTAACTGACAACTATGACAAGGAGAGGTTGTAAATCATTTGCTGATATAATTTCAGTTGTATTACACGATGGTGGCACCATATGAATATAGTTTTTAACAGTCACATAAATTTCAATCGTGACTTCCAACTATTGACACAATTGTATAGACATTTTACAATGAGCTTAAATATGTGGCTACTCCTACTCTAGCTATAATTAAAGTTACCGGTGAGAGGACCAGCCTGCGTGTTGAGGCAGAGGAGATAAAGTCAACGTGGCCTGAAGGCAACTATGACTCACTGATGTTATTTTGGCTCTGGCATTGAGATTTCTTTTTTTTTCGAGGGGGGTTCGAGTCACCTCCTGTTTCACAACTTTTCAGGAGAGCCACACTGTTGTGAGGTGCTTGAACAGCCGTCAGTAAAAAAATCAACGGCCTCCGTCGTTATTCCACTGTTCAACAAACACCTGTCCAAACACCAGATGCCATCGCCTCTTCGCTGCAGGACTCTATGAGCTACAAGCCAGGGCCAGACTGTGGAGCTATGCATCCATTCAACTACTGTTAATTAACCTCATTGCATATTAAGCACAATCCTCGAGCTAAGGCATCTACAGAGCAAATCAAACCTTTATAGCTTGTTCAGCACCAATGTTTTTCTGTTTTTTTCCTTTTTAAGGTCTGATCCAATTAACCTGCTTCTATTGCAACAGCCGAGACAGAGAAATTACAGTATCATTTTACATATAACGATTAATAACAGCATCATTTAGCCCGGGGGAAAGGTCCACTGTCTCAGAGGGCTGGGGATATCTGTTAGTCTTTTTCCTGTAATTAGACGTCCATGGGCTCTTCAATTAATCTGAACCCACAGCGTTGACATTTCCACAGCTCATTAATGAACAACAGCACGCTTCTCAAAGATGGAGTGAACTAAAAGGCTGTACAGGGATATGAACATGGATGACATTTAGTAGCGCTGTGGCCCTGCTGTCTTCAGTAACAATACAAGAAGCATTTCCAAATGTTTGGGAGTATCTAATGGGAAATAGCTGCTCTTTGGCCTGCTGAGGAGATAGCATACATCTTAATGAGTTTCAAATTAATCTGCTATTTCGGCCACCACTGAATTCCACTCTTCAACAGTTTTAAGGAGACTATAAATATTTCAGCATGGATGGAAATGTTCTTTTTCTAGGCCCTAGAATTGCAAATTCATTTCCCTCCACCAGCTGAGGATAAAATTACGCTGTTGGACGGGTTGTTCTCAAATTTTATCGAGCAACTGACCCGTGATAATGGTTTAAAACTAAAATAGGAATGCCAATTTATACTGCAAATGAAACCTACATTACTGCACAGATATTGGAAGGAATGACTCCAAACTTTTACATGCAGTAATGGTCATATTTGCTTGAAATACTGACAATTTGAAAGGAATTAAGAGCATTAAAATGTGAAATGGAGCGAGTTGGGGGATTTGTAGGAGCAGCTATATCCTGGCTGGGGAACTTTGAAATCAATGTGTGTGGTCAAAGTAATAAAGAGAGCCAACAGTAATGCTGAAGATTTACTGGCTAAACTGGATAGGAATTCATTTTAGATTGTATCTATTGGATTTCAGTCTTGTGATGTTTTCTAAAAGCAAAATGTCAGTTGATTCATATGATAAATGTTAAAGTGTTTGCTTGTGGGGGACAACAGCAATCACTACATGCATCAGATTCCCCGTGCAGCTTAAAGAATCAGCCTGATTCCTGTTTCTCACTATTGGCAGAGCATGAAAGCTGCAGAGTGACATTGGGGCTGTGGATAATTTACTTGCACCTGCAAAAATCCAAGCTTTTCGCTGCAGCTATTGTGACAAGATGGGACAAAAGGAAGGGCAGAACATAGCCCCTGCAGCTGTGCATACAGGACAACACTGCAGAACACTGTAAAGTTCAACAACCAAGCAGAAGAAGCCGAGACATAAAAGAGCTGTGAAGAATTCTGACTGGCTGCTTATTTTCCAACACTCAGACATTGGCAGCATTCGCCTTTAAATGCACATAATACAAATAGCTGGACTGAGAATGGGAAGCTTGTTGTGATAAACTCGCATTTACACAGGTCAAGGATGGATAACCAGAGTTTAGATGGAAGGAAAATATTGGTTCTGAAAGAGAGTTGTTTGTGTTTTATCTCTGCAGCACAGAGTTACAATTTTTCAGCTAGAAGAATATGAGTGCTGCTAATACAACAGCGCGAGTGAAGAATGTAATAGGTTTCCTAACAATGAAGTGTTAGCTTAAACATTATTATATTAATCCATGTAGTCTGAAGAATAAATGTGATTCACGCAATTTCAGAATTTAATTTTAGTAGACTTAGAGTCCAAATGTACACATCTATTCCATTGTCTGTGTAAATTGCAGAACAAAATATGCAATGATTGTTTTTAAGACAAATAAAGGCATAGTGCCAAAATTGCTTATTATTACTGAGACTGATTAGTTGTGAGTTACTATAAATTGAATTGCCGGAAAGGCATTTCACACTGTGTGGAGAAAAACCTTGTAAAAATAATTTTATTTTCGTAAACTGACTATTTAGATAGTCCAGAAGCAGGAAATTAAAAAGCCAGCTGTTTTGCTGAGATAAGCTTCAGTTTCCTTGCATGCGCTTATGGTATCTTGCATGCTAATGGAGTCATGGCTACTCACCAACATGTGTTTTTTTTAAACCCTGTCAGGAGCATTTGGCTTGATGTGTTGTGTCTTTCATTGAGATCAGTTCTGTTTAGCAGCGGAGCTAATTATTTGTCTCGCAGTCTGTACACACTGTCTAGTTCTGTCCACGTCTGGAATTAAACAGTGTGCATAATTCTCGCTGGATTGCAGTCTGGCTTTAGAAAGAAAGAAAAATGGGGGGGAGAGAGAGAGAAGAACCTCACCTTCTCTGCTTAAAATGATAAAGGATATTCTGTAATGAGGGTTTGTACATTCAAGCCCATTCCTCTGTGTGCACGAACAGACCAATTTGCAAGCTTCATGCATTCATATTGTTACTGACCACACAGTGTCTGAGCCCCACATATCACCTCTTAATAGAATTTTTAGAATTCATGCTCACACCTTATTACTAAAGACAGTGCTGCTGGATCCACCACCCCCTCTTTTTAAATGTCAATCATGTACATGAAACATACATCTTACCAAGGTACTCTCTCTGGTTAACTGTGTAACATTTGTTTCATTTAATGGCCTTTAGAAGAAAGGAACAGTAACAGACGGGAACATTTTTAACACTAAAGAACTGCTCTTCAGTCATGTTTGATGCACTCCGTGAGATCTACAGGATGCGTTTCAGTTCAAAATACCATTTCAGCAATATAATAGCCCACACTGAGGGATATTCATATATATGTGTGACTTAGACATAAATGGGTATTATTTCACACTAAGGTCAGGTCATACATGTGTGGAGAATACAATAAAAGGCCTGTGTCATTTCCAGGAGCAGATAGACATTAGCATTTGCTACAGTTGTTAGCAAATCCATTTTAAGTCAACATGGCAGTTTCTCGGGGAAATCATACGCAAAGCAGTATATAAGCTAAAGTATGTTATGGCACAGTTATGTACGCGTATATGCTGGGAATATATAGTATACTGCCATATAATGTATTAATTATAATGTACGTATTTTTCTATTTAAAAATGGTTTAATTTTATTAACTGGCAACATTGCAAAGAAAAGTAATCAATTTCTAAAATCAAAACAGATAACACAGCTTCTGTTTAGAAACACAACCGGTTTCTCACAAATCTGAAATTTCCCTTTAAAGCTAAATAACTTATTTTGTTCTTTTAGGCCGTAAAGAAAACAAATTTAGACCATGGATCCTTTCATCTCAAATGTAATCAGATGTTATTATTGCAGATTAGGGCCGAAACTGACAATTATTTTCTCCATTCATTGACTTATTGTTTGGTCGATAAATGTCAGAAAATATGCCCAACACAATTTATTAAAGCCCAATGTGATGTCACCAAATGTCCTGTTTAGTCCGAACAAAAGTCCAAAACCCATGGATATTATTTTATTATCACATAAGTCAAGAAGATGGAACTACGGTTTGTTTGTTCGTTTTTCTTGAGGAATTTCTTAAATGATTATCAAAATAATTGCCGTAATAGATTAATCAAATCATCTTTTCAGCTCTATTAAAGGTCAAGTTTATGACCACGTGATAAGGAATAATATTTTTTAAATGATGTACAATTAACAGAAAAAAATACCTTTCAAGTGACAGAATGATTCTAGGAGGATCTGTCTGTAAATCTCAAACAGCGCCTGAGGTGTCACACTGAACTGTGTTTCAGACGCCTCCGAAAAAAGAGGCACAGCGCACTGACTAATTGTGCTGCGGCAGTTCATAAGGCAACTCAAAGGTCAGTTAGAGCATACTATGTTTGATAATCCATGTCGGACTCAGAAATACTGAAATTGCTGATTCGTCTAGCACGTCTTTCATAACATCATCCCCTCCCAACATGCGGTCGGTTTTTGAGAGACATTTCTTATGAATGCAATTGTCCAGATAACAAAAATCAGTCCTACATTATCATAATTGTCTTTGCACACAAACCTGAAATGATCTTGATGGAGATACAAAGCTTTGATTGAGAATAAAATCAAACAGGTATACTGAAACTGATAAATAAACTGATGATCAGCATCTGAAATCACGAGTGTCCTTTAACGAGAAGACAACAGTGAACATTTGATCCTGCAACTGGGGAAGTACAGCATGTGATGATCTGAAGAAATCGCCAGAATGTGGAGCAAGATTTGGACGCGTAACTTGTTGAACTTACAGTATGTGCTTTACAATTAATCATGTTACAGAAATCTTGCAGCCATTTACTATAACTCTGTGTGTCAGGAAGGTTTGAGTAAATCGGTCGGCAAGCGACTCTTTTCTGGATATATTTTCTTTCTGTCTCACAAGGTTTGAAAAATAAATGTTTCTGCTAGGATCAATGAGTTTGTAATCTTTTTTACATTGGTCTTGCAGGAATTTTCTGCACATTTTTTCCCCTCTGTTTCCATCTCTATATAGTTTCTTTTTTAGGCCTATTTGCTGAGGCAACCTGAATTTAACAGATTTTTATAATGGACTAAATCACAGGCTACTAAAGGGAATCACAGAGAGCCCCAAGGGTAGACATTACTAAATGCTTCTTTCATTCGAGCCACAATAGCTACATGGCTGACTGTCACTGATTTGTTCAGTAAAATGAAGCAGAAACTGAACTGCAACATGAAAAAAGTCAACGTGTTTTATTAATCCAGTGATATGTAAAGCAGATCTGCTGTGTTAACTCGCCATAATACCTCAGCAAGGCAGCGAGTACACCAGCTGTGTTTGAGATGGGGCTGGCATCCGGCACCTCTAAAACCATTCTTTTCACACTGGGGTGTCGCTCTTTCATGTTCTTATGTTACATCAATGTAAAATATGCTGCCTCTCAGTGGCCATCTGGAGAGGGCAGGTCTGGGCTGTGATAGTAAACGAGCAGATTACAGGGGTCAGTTTCTTGCTGGATGCACAAAGGCATGATGTAATGTGACAGCTCTGCCCAAATAACATCTACTGCATCAGCGTTAATAGAAGGTGAAATCACAGGCTCATTACGAAAGGTTTTAACTATCTAGCTCTGCGTTTCCGCTGGATTGTGCACATCAGTTGTCAGCCTTGTCATTCTGCTGCTTCAGTCAGATACTGTAAGTCTCTGCTCTCCCTGGTGTGATGGATTTTCCTGATCAGAGGGAAACTGGAGCAGAGCGAACCAGATTGGGGGGTGGGGGGGGGTATTTTCCTGCATGCAGTCTGATCTTAAAGCACAGGTGCAGCCTTCATGCAGCCCTCTCTTGCCTTTGAGCACACCCCACCCCCCTCCTCATGGCAGCAAAGTGTTTGTCCAAATAATCCTCCGTTAAATCCTGATTATTATGGATTTGTCTTTTTCCAACCTGTGATTTGCAGAGATGAGGGACTGCTAAAGGTTATCTGGAGAGGATGCAGATCTATTGCTCGATGCTATTTGTTGGAAATCAAAGTCACTTACTAATAAAGCAATCTGAAGCCTATATGGAAAAGCAGTTCAAGTCAGTTCAAAACTCCTATTACTGCTGTCAAAGGTGCAGAAACTTGTATCCAAATCCTACAGAAAGGACAGAAAATAGGGCACACATCCTCACTAGCTATCATGAGAATGACATTTGATTCAATGCAGACAGGTTTAATTGATCTTGCTGTAACAGAAAATAACACTGTACAACTGAATTCTCTTGTTTTTCAGTGCAGCTGCGACCTAATCTGAGGAATCCTATCTCCCAAAGAGTCTGAGAAAAAACTAGTAGGGGAGGGGAGGGGGGGGTTCACAGCTGAGATTTGGGGCTCCCGGTGGCGTCATGCAGAGACGATCATTGTCTCTCTCACACTTTCTAACTAGCCATTTCACAACATCTAGACAGCGGATCGGGCCGTACGCAGGCAGCAGCAGCAGCTTTGCCCTCAGGGCTTTTTTCTCCCCAACGTCGACCATTACTAACAATTTGGATTCAACGCGCGGATGAGGGCAATTACTGTACTTAATCTATCATAATGTCTCCTTTCCGATCGGCTGATAGTCCAATGAGTTAAGCAGTGGCTGAAGAGATCTGAGTCCCCCCCCCTCCTCCCCCGATTGCGAGAAGTGGCTCTTTAAATGAATCCAAACTAACAGAAACAGCACTTTCATTTCACCGAGAAGCAGATCGGGGGACATCATGTACAGATTGGCGGATTTTACACTCAGAGAGCCGCTGGGTGCGTTTGATTTCGGATTACTGTGACACACAGGACGAGTTTTTGAAGGTGGGGGGGGGAGAGAATTTTTTAGGACTCTGCTTCCTCTCGCTCCTGTTCGCTGTCCTCCGGGTTTCTGCAGGACTCCAGAGTCGCGGAGAGCCCATGCAGTCGCCAAGGTTGGTTTGTCTTTTAGTTGGAGACTTATTTTGAATTGTAACTCACGTTGTCTGAGTGAATTTGACAAAGGGGTGTTGTCAGCTTCTGCTTTGCTTTGCTTGCTTTGTGTTCAAACTGCTCTAACGTTTCCCCAGCGCTATGTGTGTAAAATATGTCTATTTTCCAGCCATCTGTAGCCTCAGTGGTGGAGAGCTGGGTTTCTGCAATATTAAGAACTCATTTGCTGGTGTCACACAAGACATTGATGATAAAAAAAAAACTGTATTCACTTGACTCAGTGCCTTTTTAAATATTGAAGGACAGAGAACATCAACACCAAATCCTAACCAGAAATACCTTTGAGACTTATATCTGACATGGAATAATGGATGGAGGGATCTTCTCCAGCGCAGTGCAACAGGACAAATGTGCCTGCTGGCTGCAGATTTGCACCTTTTAAATCCTAATTGCATGACAGCTGCAATTACACCAATAAGCGAGCTGTCCATAAAGCTCACATTTAATGACACGTTTCGGTTGTCCTCATAATGCCATGTGCGTTTGTGTCATGATTGGAGGTTTCATACCAGAGCTCATAACGAGCGCCATCTGTTGGAAAAGAGTGTCGGTCCGCTGTGACCGTCCAGACAGATGCGCAGAAATATGTAAGCTAGTGCACACAATATAACACTGCAGGAAAGGGCTCACCATATTAGGCCTACTTACATTATTACACCTTATTTTGTTTGTGAAAACCTCTGTTGTAAGTCCTTTAAGGGCATGTTTGGGATTTAAAGCAGCACACTATAAAACGTGACTGTAGGCCTACTGCTGGATTTATGGATATGTTCTCTTGTTATATTATGTCACCTTTACCTGTCCAAGCATGCACACGATGTGCCTGATGGCTCTATATACATTTCTCTGCGGAGATAAACGCTCATTTATAGGTTTGCCGTTTCCCTTCATGGGGATGTTAAACCCCCTTTTGTAAAACTCATCCAATTAAAAGCAATCAAACAATCTGTTGATTCATCAGTCGCTAAAATACATCCCATAGCAAACACTTGATGAGAAAATGCTGTTGAAGAGAGGAGGTCCTAATCTAATGTTGATTAGTGGTGTATAGTCAAACTGATAACATTAGCCTTTGTGATTAGGCTTCTGCTAATGGTTATTTTCACTATGGATAGGTCTATACCCCAATTTGTCAGAGCTCAAGGTGAAGCCTTCAAACTGCTTCTTTTGTCCACCAGACAGCCCAAACCCCAAAGTCATTCATTTAACTGTGATATAAAACTGAGAAAAACTGTGAATTCTTGCAGCTGAGAAGCTGGAACCAGAGGATTTTGGGCATTTATGCTTAATAAATGACCTAACAGATTTTCTGATTGACTAATCTATTAATCAACTAATCATTTACATGTTAATTAGAATAATTAGATATTTCTGATCCAGAATAAGGATTAAATAGGGCTGTCCTGACCAAAGAAATGGATCGAGGACTTCACAATTAGTCGTTATCCATTGATATATATGAAAGATCTGTATAAATTAGTTTCCCCAGTATCATTGTCACTTTGCTCATGAATGCAGTCATGCACAAGTATCTCTAAATATCTATTATTAAAGACCGAAGCTTACGAAGCTGACTATTGTGATGCCAGAAATGTGATTTTCTTTTAATGACGAGTGACTATTCAAAAACTAGTAATCGGCTAAAGATTTCTTAGTCAACCAATACATTAACGACCAACTGATTGACTAATTATATGAGCTGGGGCAGACCTGTCAGAACATAGCATATTAACGTCTTGATGGAAAATAATGTACAAACATGTCGCACCTTTGTCTGCAAAGTCACTGCAACAGGTGCAAATGTACAATCTGCACCACCTATTTTTCAGATGTGATATACAGAAACAAGGATTCGGAGCTTTTTCTAACCAACAGCTGACTAACACGGGAATCGGTCACACCTTAAGATATCTGCGTCACAGCCCTCACAGTGTCATAGGACAATTTAATTCCGGAGTTTGCTTCTACGTCCACAGTGCCACTTCTAAATGCCTAAAAATGTTCCACAATTCATCAAAACATATCACCAGGCAGCTTCCACCTTTCAGCTGCAGTCATTCATTTCAGATGTGAATGCCTGGTAGAGCTGGAAATCAGTCTGCACAGGGCCACCCTTGTTGAAAACATGTGTAGGCTTAGACCTCATTGTACAAGAACGTATCCATCATCCATGAGAGGAACAGCAATCACAAAGACGTTCATCACGCTATGGACAAATACTATACAGCCAGCCACAATCTGAGTACGCAGCAATCTGGCGGCTAGTATTTTGGTTGAAATGGCAGTAAAAGACAGCAGTATTGTGTCATTTAACTGAAAGATGATCAAAGGAGGCGTTTTTTGCCTTTTAGAGGAGGGGATCACCACCTGCTCTGCTGATCAGTAGTATTCAAATCCTTCAAATCAACATGCATAAAATACTCTATTACAAGTCAAATTTCTACATGCTTAATTTTACTGAAGGAAACAAATATCGTCGGGCAATGTAGCCTACATGTGAATCAAAAGATGGACCCTTTCCCGTTGTTGATGTGTGAGCGTGTACTTCATGTGCTGTTGGGTGGTTTGAACTACAGCGTGTTTAATGAGCTCGTTGTTTGTCATTTGCTGGGTAAGTAGAATCTATTGCCATTTGTAAAAAGTACAATATTTAGGTGTCATTGAGAACACAGTTCATGTTCTCAGTAGTGTTTGTCTGGGAATTTTGGTCATTTAACAACCCGAGAATGAGTTTGCATCATATAATTACAGGCATATTACACAAAGTGGGTTTTTACAAGCTGATTTTAAATGTCCTGTGATATTCAGTTTGATTTCATTTCCTTATAACCCTTTAAAACCCAGTTACCCCCTTTTTATATTGCCCCCTCACCTGGTTGACAGTAGGCCTGACAGTATCATACACAGAACTGAAACTGTTAGGTGATCAATCCATTTATCGGTCAAGGGAAAATGAATTGGCAACTATTTTGAGTATTGGTTAATCATTTAAGGCATTTCATTTTTAGCAAAAGTGCCAAATATTAGTTAATCCCACCTTGTCAAACGTGAGGATTTGATGCTTTTCCCTGTCTTGTATGATAGTAAACTAAATATCTTTAAGGTTTGCACTGTTGGTTGGTTAAAACAACCAATTTGAATTGATGTCAGCTTTGGGAAACAGTGACGGGCGATGGTCACTATGTTCTGACATTTTATTCACAAAATAAGGAAGCTAGAAAATAATGAAAAGATTAATCAGTAATGACATGAATTGTGAGTTTCAGCCCTAATTATACTGTCTCACCGTGTTCCAAGTCTGTATAGGATGTTTATAGGAGTGAAATACTCCATGTTTTTATGGATGCACCATTTCATCAAATGTGGTATCTTCAGAAACTGTGGGATCTCCAGTAGCATATAAAATAATGTTATGTAGAGTTAAACATTCGGCTGCACAGCCTGAGATTGTACTAGTTGATCTACCAGTGGGCCTGTGGAGTTGAAGAGCTTTTAACTTTGTCTGTAGCCACCGTTAGCTGATGTAACCTGCACATGACATGCTACGTTTAAACCTTATATATACAGTCTACGGATTAACCATGCTTATGGTGGTTGTTTTCCTCCTCTTTCCTCTGTATACATCTCCGCACACATGCTCTGTGGAGGAATGCCACTGTTTCCCTCTTCAGGTTTTCCCTGCACAGCGAGGTGACTGTTGTGCTTTTTGCAGCAAATGCAACCTTTCTTATACGCCGTCGCGGACTACGTTACCACTTTGTGGGTCGCGAAGAACTCGGTCGTCGACGAGCAAGTCTACACACTGAGGTGTAATTTGAAACTTGGAGGGGGGGGGGGGTGTAAAGGGCCGAGCAGGCAGCCGTGATTGGTTTGGTGTGTCCGCTGGCCCTCAGAGCTGCACCTTCCCTAAAAGGAAGAGGGATTGCCCTGGCTGCTCTCAGCCGTTTGTCCCGCACTGAGCGTTTGCTAGCTTACTCTGCTAGCCTGCTCGGCTACAGCCGTTGAGTTAACTCTCATACCGAAGAGGGCAAAACAAAAAAACTACTTCTTACCAGATAGTGATGAGAAGACGGGGCCGACTCCAGATCTCTTTTATGGACTTGTTTTGTGTGTTTTCTCAACGAGGACTCGGCGGCTCTAACTCTTCTCCTCTGTCCTTCCTTAACGCGGTTTGAGCAGGGAGAGGAGTGAAGTGCGACCCCGAGCTGGATGGATGGTTATGGGGGAAAGAGGAAGACCCTCGGCGCTTGACGTGTGCAGAGTCCTCGCCGTGTTACTGTCACTCTTCCCCTCCGGTAAGATGCTACTTTTTCACTTCTAAAACAGCGACCAACCGGCATGTTTTACACCGATACGGTTATCCAAACGTTGTTTAATGTTGAACTTTGTAAATCATAACGTAAGCTCATTTAAGTTACCTAACTGAGTCTTTATAGTTAACGTTAACTAACGCTGCGTTTTCACCTTGCTCAGCAGAGATACCAGGTCTGGTCACTATTTATTAGCCGAAATATATTATTGCTTTATAATTGAACTAGAGTTAAGTTACTGAGTACACTTGCAAATTGTTTTAAAAATGGCTAAATATTCATTAATCGCTGTAGATAGTTCAGTTGGAATCTCATCAAACTCAAGACAAAAATAATAAAAATCTAGGTTAACGTTACTAACTGTTACATTGGATGAGGGCGAAGTGCTTACGTGCAGAGGTCTGGGAAAGGTTTGGAAAATATAACAACAGGCTTGAAACGGAACATCTTTGCCATTACAGCGCAGAATTTGACTAGTTTAAGTATTAGTCAGTATTTTATTTATTTATTTAATTTCATTACAGAAAGACAAAACAAAGTGAGAGGTCTTTTTGGAGCTGCTGCAGCCCCCTACCCCCTGTTTTGTTTGGGGGATGGGGGAAGCCTCAGTATTTCACATTGGTTCCTTGAAAGTAACACCCCCCCCCCAACCTTAAATTTGGTTATTAATTAAGCAATGGATTCATTTTGAGATGTCCTAATTGCTGCGTTGAAACTTAATAGAGACTTTTTTTTTTGGTAGAGATTGTGGTTTGAATGTGCCTGTTGAGATGTTTCAAAGCCCACCATAGCAGCAATTTTTGAGAATATTTTTCAAAACCTCCAGTGAACATGTAGCAGTGTTAATATATTAGAAACTCCCATTTTTGGCATTTGAAATTGGGGTAGTATCCTTTTCATTTGACAACAGGATGATTGCAGTGGGTCACTTTTTGCAGTGGGGACACCCCATTCAGCTCACCTTGCATGTTTGCCAAACCCTTATCAGTTTCCCTCTTAAGTCACTTACCATCAAACAACAAGGTGATAGTGCACTGATAGCTGAGATCAAGATTAGTATATTGCCGTCTATCAAATGGGTGGTAAATGGAGAGGAGGTGTGGGGGTTGGAGAAAGCTGCTGCGAAGCTTTCAGGAGGGATATTGTTTTAAGTGTGACTTCAAAGTGTTGATATGGCGTCCCCCCTCGAGACACTGGGCGAAACGTCTCACAGCCCATTCAAATGAATGCTTTATTAGTCGAAGGTAATACTAGTCAAACATGGTGTCGCAACACGGCATCCTGAGAAATGTTTGAAGAACATTTGTGCAAAGAGTTGGCCGGATGTGGCCAAGAAGCTGTAGACAACAATCTACGGTCAAGCAGCCTTTATTATCATCAAAGGTGTAGATTAGGATCCCAAGTGGCATTTTTACTTGTACATAAACCAAAAGCCACTGGGTGTGAAAGGGAAGTACGCTTCTCTACAATAAACAGCAAAGTTCTCTTTATATCCAGGTTGACCTGAGGCAGGTTCAGAGCCGCTCTTTGCTTTTCCTTACGAGGTTTTGTTCAATTTTTGCTCAAATATACAATGTTTCAAGCTATACAAATGTATAGATTTAGATTTAGATATAGATGTTGTTTGTTGTTTGTCATGGTGCTTAAACAAAACACACACAATGGGTGCTATCCCTTTCTATTTATTTTCTGTACAATTGGAGTGTTTTTAAAATTTTGACCAGATCCAAACTAAATAAAAGACAAAACAAAGAATGTAGCAAAAGATAAGAATAACAGGCTTGTTGTTGTTGTTATTATTATTATTCTCATAATTATGTGTATAATAAGAAGAAAACGGTAAGTAAATCAGTAGGTAAAAACGTGAGACTACATTTGGCACTGTAGCCTAACAACAATGGCTGTGTGGGCATGAAACATTACTTTCAGGATTAGATGGATCTGTGTACTTGTTAGTATCATGTTTCTAAATGACATGGTGGCCTCTGGTTTGCTTAAATCGTATCTTGTTCCTCCCTGACAGTGAGTCTGCAGTGCAAGATCCTCAAGTGTAACTCCGAATTTTGGGCCTCCACCTCGAACTCTGGACCGGAGGAGGAGTTTTGCACAGCGCTGCGAGCGTACAACAGCTGTGTACGCCGGACCGCACGTACCTGCAGGGGTGACTTGGCGTACCACTCCGCCCAGCATGGCATAGAAGATCTAATGAGCCAACACAACTGCTCCAAGGAGGGGCCGACATCCCAACCACGTGCCCGCACCCCGCTTCCTCCTCCACCCCCGCCGCTCCTGCCTGACAGCCAGGAACGCTCCGATGGCCCGGAAGTGTGCCACTATGAGCGCAGTCTTCCACGCAACACAGCGCCACCTAACTACACCCACTGTGGCTTCTTTGGAGACCCGCACCTCCGAACCTTTGGTGACAACTTCCAGACATGTAAGGTGGAAGGGGCCTGGCCCCTCATCCACAACAAATACCTGTCTGTCCAGGTGACCAACACTCCTGTAGTGCCGGGTTCTTTGGCCACTGCCACAAGCAAGGTGGGAATCCGCTCTGCTCATCCTGTATGCATGTTAATATGGTCTACTTAGGGCAGCAACAATAACTCTGTTAGTTGAATAGTCAGTCAACTCTGGCTGCAACTATCAATTATTTTCATTTATCTGCTTATTATTTTCTCCATTGGTCAATTAGGGGATTTTTCCCAGAGCCCATGGTGACATTTTCATATGTCTCATTTTGTCCGACCAACAGTTCAGAACCCAAACGTATTCAGTTTACCATCACATAAGACAAAGAAAAGCAGCAAATGATCACATTTGAGGAGCTGGAACAAGGAAATATGGCATTTTTGCTTGAAATATGACTTAAAAAAAATTAGTCAATTATCAAAAAAGTCAACCTGCTAATTTTCTGTTGATCGACTAATCAGTTAATCGACCAACCGTTTCAGCCCTACAATCAACAGAAAATTAATCGGCAACAATTGGGATAATTAGTTAAACATTGAAGCCATTTATGAAACAAACATGCCAAACATTTGCTGGTTCCAGCTTCTCAAAAGTTTCCCCTCTTTTCTTGTATCATTTCTAAATTGAATATGTGTGTGTTTGGACAGAAAAAGCAGCTGAAAGGCTTGTGCTCTGAGAAATTATAAAAATTTGTAATTTCCCCCATATTTCCTGAGGCTAGTAGATTAAAAAATAATCAACACATGTATCTATAATTAAGATGATCATTAGTTGCCCCCCCCTACCCCCCCCCCCCCTTTGATGCATTCATGTTACATTTAGCTGTTGGTAACTTTAGTTATCACTACAGTTTCTGTTCGTATTGGGCCCATAAATGTCAGTGCTGCATCAGAACATTTTGCTGTTCGTGTTTTTGTATGTGTGAGTCTCTTCTTTCATGTGGTCTGAGATTGTGAGAGCTGCTGTGGGATGGCTTTTCTGTCAAACTGTCGACTGGTTAGTGTTTGGATGAGTTCCATATAGAAGCCAAACCCAGCTCAATTGCAAGGATCTTGATAAGCTTTATAAATGATATGTTAGTATTATAACAGCAGTGCTGCATCAAATGTTAACATGAGGCTCCATTTTCACTTTTCACAGTGGACAGCTCAGGCTGATGTTTGGCCTACTTCGAGTGTAGACCATACTGAGCACATTAAATTAAAAATGTTGTGTCTGCACAGAACTGTATATATTTTCTCTACATTATGAGATATTTTCCTTCAAAGCTATATCAGCAGTGCATTCCTCATTATTGTTCTGTTTCATAGTACATTTTTTTGGTTTGGATGGCTGTCCCTGAAATGGCTTTCAATAGAACTTGAGGTCAAAAACGAAGACGTAGGAGTATTTGTAGTTGGCAAATTCACTTCGAGTTAGTCCAGATTTTGAGAGCAATGACTTTGGACCTCAGCCACTTTGAAAAGTATTATAACCAAAGTATTTAGACTGAGGTATAAGAGGACTTTGTCCTTTATCACATTTGTAGAAAGTATCATTTTCTGCAATCAAGGTTTCTTAATGATACTCTATTAAGCATTCAAGGTTTCTTTAGCTTTTAAAGTAATGGCATTTTTATATTGCAGTTCTTGGAAGCATATGAGACAGCTTTTTATAGATCTTGATTCTGAACAAAGGGAAAACAAGGCAGCAGCCAATGCCACCTGTGCAAACAAGGCTCCTCTGGTAAAAGATCTGCATTAGCAGAGGTCTGTGTTTGGTACATTGCTCGCACTACAGCAAATACAAATGTCTGGTTATTTCCATCTTCATTCTCATGGAGGGATAATAGAGGCATTTTTCTTTTTATTTGTTTTCATTAAAAGCTTAAGAAATGAACCAGGAAAAAAAACAGGAGTTGATGTAGGAGGGAAATGTTAGCCGAGGGTAGGGGGAATTGAGACGGAACTGGTGCAGCAGGTGAATTGTCAAGCTAATGGAGTAATCTGTAGACTCCTCACGTCCTCGGTCCCAAGCGAGGAGACATCAGAGTCCCTAGGCTGTCCTGGTATCACTGCTCTGACAATGGCTCATTGGTGTCCTGATGAAACCAAGCTTGCAGAGTCCTGACCAGTCTCACTTAATTAGCTGCAGAGTATATCGCTCTGTCCTGGCCCGATGCCACTCCCTGGAGCATAGTTCTGGGGTTCACAGGCAGGTTTTTCAGCGTTATGAATGGATCGTCTTTGTGTCTGCAAACTGAGGCCTGATTTTACATGGCCGAGACCCATGTTTTTTGAGGGCATTTACCTTGGCCTCCCCCATGTTGAGCCAGTGCTGAAATGTGACACTTAAGTGGGGTGGTGGGGTGGGTGGCACACATTGCACAAACTTGTTCTTAATGCAAAGGTATAAGCAGTGACCCCCACCCCAAACCCCCCCCCCCCTTTTTTTTATTTTTATTTTTTTTTATATTTTTATTTATATATATATATT